>CM060849.1:17402578-18002578 GCA_030737835.1 Acorus gramineus
AATTAAGATATAATTCCATATCTACCTCTTGGGAAATTCACCAATATATGGGTTTGAGAGAAATTTTAAATTGCACCTAAAAAATTCATCAGTTTATTTCTATCATATCAAGAGGATTCTTGTTCTATTTTCTGCTTCTTACAGTATACCTTTTCTTAACAAATATTGATGGGAGAAAAAAAACACTTTCCAACAACTAAACCTACATCAGATGTGTTGATTTATCACAGCAAAGCTAGGTGAGGGAGGCAAGAAAAAAGTAACAAGATGTCAAAAATTATGCTCACAATATAATAGATAATGAACATGTACTACTGCAATACATCAAATGGCAATCAAACCTCTGCTTCCTTTTCTGATACATCCATCTGAAGAATCTGTATCTTCTTTTTTGCCTCTCGCAGCTCATTTACACTCTCTTCAAGTTGCCTGCTAACAGTAAAAATAACACCATAAATCAAAGGGAAGCAGACATCCATAGCTCAAGGCAAAATACTGCACCTAATTGCAAACCTCAATATTCCATCATCTTCTCTTACAGTCACCAACTGTAGTTTCACTGCTTGAAGTTCCATTTCTAGCTCCTCCCTTTGCAATCGCTGCTTTTCAGCCTCCCCTCTGATGATCTCAACCTGAAACAAGGAAAATCTAATTTGTATATAGAAGCACTCAGACAATGAGAGAAACTATCACCAGGCAAATTTACCTTGTTTTCAAGCACATTTACAGTGCCTTCTAACTCTTCCACGGATCTCTCTAAGAGCCTCACTTCCTCATCCTTTTCTTCAGCATAAGCCTTCATTGACTCAGATATCTAAAAGAGTTGATTAAATTTTATTAGTAGCTGCAAAAAAGAAAACTTCAGGGAATAGTAACTCAGACAAGTCTTGTCATTTACCTGTCGGGCTTCAGTGGCAATTGCTTCATTTTCTTCAGCTAGAGCGTGTGCCATCTCTAACTGTTCTTTCAAGATGAGTATACCAGAATCAAGGTTAACCCTTTCATTGGTCAAGTTGACTATATCCTCTTCTAACCTCTCCTTCACCTTATTTTTCTCCAACACCTCCTCCTCAAGCAATATTTTCATCTCTAGAATTTCTTCCCTTTGAGCTTTCAACTCAACATTTTCGTCTGAAATCTGTTGTAGTGATGCCTGTTTAACTGCAAGCTCTGTCTCAAGGTCACCGATTATGCCATTTTTCTCCAACAATTCAGCTTCAAGTGCTTGCACATGAGAACCAGCCTCCTCGAGCTCATCTGATTTCAAAGCAAGTTCTTCATCTAATGATTCCAGTGTAGCCAGCATTTCATTGACCTCATCCTTTTGGTCTTTTGCATTAGATGTTGACTCCTGCAGTAAGCTCAAATCAAACAACATTCCTTTCAGCACTTCATCTTTTCGCTTCAACTCATCCTGAAGGAACAAATTCTCTGACATTAGTTCTTTAACTGACTCCTCCAAGCCTTCATAATCTGCTACAAACTTAGATGCCCTTTCTTCATATTCACAGATATCTTGAAACACTTCATCCATAGTGGTTGTGAAACTTATGATAGAGAGTACTTCATCCAGAGAATGGAAGATTTTGCCGCCAAACCCTTCCACAAACTGAACAAAATCGAGACAACTCTTGGTGCTAGAGCATAGCACAGCCAGAATTTTCTGCTCCCTTTGCTTGACCAATTTGAGCTCATCATTGAGCAAGTCATTTTCCCCCTTCAAGGCATCCATTCTCTGACAATGACAATTCATGTCTTGGGTCTTCAAATCTAGTTCCTTGGAGATGATGGAATGAAATTTTTGAAGCTCCTCTAGTTCTGAAGTTTTTGTGTCTCTGTCACTTTGTAGACTCTGCAAACAAGCTTCGAGAGAGGAACAATGGCCTTTCAACTTGCAGTTCTCCTGATCTAACATATGCATATTATGGGATAAACACTCAAGTTCCATTTGTCTTCCCTGTAAATCATCAAAAAGCCTGGAATTTTCTGACTTGAGTTCCAGTACTATATTTTTCAGTTTGTTGTTGTCTTCCTCTGCGACACTTATTTTCTGGTTCAAACTTACACCCTCTAGCCTTTTCAATTCCAGATCATTAACAGCTACTGATCTAGATTGTTGGATATCATATATCTCATTGTTCTTCAAGTCCAGCTCAGTTTGAAGCCTGGAAATAAAGGCCTGCTGAGAGCAAGCATCATCCTGAAACTTCTGATTTTGTAGATCAAGGGCAGACATGCAGCTGGATAAAGATTCTAAGTCTGCTTCTTTGGACTGCAGATCAGCAACAAGCATTTGAACTTCCATTTGGAGACCTTGAACCTGTGCATCTAGTTTTCCTTTATCTGTAAGAACATCTGCAAGCTCATTTCTCAATGCAATGTTCTGTCCATTCAAATCATCTGTTGCACGAATCAAGGCTTCTGTTTCTTGGCTTTTTAATTTGATCATATTAAGAGCTGTCTGGCGAGACTCTATAGCAGCATTCAGTTCTGTGTTCTTCTCAACCCACTTAGTTTGTTGTCTACTGACCAAATCTTGCAACAAAGCCAATTCATGCTGTAATACTTGGTTTTGATGAACTAATTTTTGTCCCATGGCATCCACATCAGCCTTCGTTAATTTAAATTGCAGGTCTACATCATCCATAACTTCCTTTCTCAGGCATTCCACCTCCAAAAGTTGACTTCCAGCTATTTCTTCCAGCAATTGAGCATTTCGTTCTGCGGCCTTCATGTCCTCATTCAATTGCAATATGCTGACACTGTTCTGCTTTAACTTAAATGAAACTTCTTCAAGTTCTCCCCTTAAAAGGACCATTTCAGCATCCTTCTCTACCAAAATCTGTTCATCCACTGCCTTGTCCATCATAAGAAGAGCAATACCTTTCTTCATTTCTTCAACAATTGAATTGAGTGTCTCTATCTCACTTTCTGCATTAACGGTCTGGATGACCATCTTGTTGGATTCCGCTGCCTTCTGCTTGATCTCTGATCTCAATACAAGTAACTCAAGGTCTTTAGTGGATAAGCCTATCATAATAGATTCCATTTGACATTCAATGAGTTTCTTGAAATGTTCAATGACTTCTTGTGGTCCAGACTGCATCGACTGAGAAACGGTATAATCCACAACAAGACCCAGATCTTTATACATTAAATCCCTGAACATCTCATGCTGACGCTGGACATGTGCCAGCAAACTTAAAGACTTCTCCAGCTGGGAACGGAGCTCATCATTTTCTCTCAATAGTTTTTCTTGATCGGATAATGCTGTTATGGCACTACGGTTATTTTGATCCAGCTCTTTCATCAGTATAGCAAGCTCAGAGGCCATAGAGTTTGACCTCTCCAACATCAATTCTTCTTGGACTTGCACGTCAGAAATTTTCTTCTCAAAAGAAATCAATTTTGCTTTAAGATTTCCCATTTCATCTTCCTTTCTAGATATGCGATTGAAACTGTTGTTGACATCAACCAGGAGCTTTCCCTTAAGGATGCTACACATTTCCAATTCCTTCTTTGCTCTGAAATTGTGCTCCTTGAGAATAGCAACCATTGCATTTGATTCACTCAGACCATTATGCAAAAAACCATTTTCTGCATTTAATCCTGTAACTGCCTCCAACAAAATCCCCATATGGCAAAGGTGTAATATGGACACCGCACAATCTCTTCCCACAATCTCAGACCAGATTTCTTCCAACCATGTCCTCGTGAAACCTGTTGCCTGCAGAAGATCAGCCCGAAGGCAGTTTATGTCGTTACCAATCAACTTGACTTCCTCACTCAAATTGTCCTGTGCCTCCATAAATATATTATCCACGGCCAGTACTAGGCTATTCACTTCAGCCAGGCTTTGCGATACTCTCTTCTCTAGTTGCTCATGGTGATGCTCCTTCTCATTAAGAGATGCCTGTGTACTTTCGACCTCGCTGATTAAGCTGTTCCTCTCACTGATTAATGATTTTTCAATTGCCTGATACCTTTTCATCTCATGTTTGGCAGCTTCATTTGCTTTCACCAGTGCGTTAACTGTAATATCTGCTTCCCTCATAGTTTCTTGGGCCTCCTCAAGTTTATTCAATAGTCCCGAAGCCTCGATAGTTTTTAGTTCTGCGAGCAACTTTGCATCATGAAGTTCTGACACGAGCTCCTACATTAAAACAATAAAAAAGAAAAGCTAAGTCATCACATTGCAGGAAAAATGAAAAGAATAAATGAATATCTGGAATCCATACCTCTTTTCTTTTCCACCAACATGCCACTGATTCTTTGGCCACTCCCTCCACCATTTGCAGATCATGGCTCAACTTCAGCGTTCTTGTTTCAATCAGTTTTTCTTTATCAATCATCTCAGACTGCAGCTTAAGTATTTGGGTTGTCAAAACTTCAATGCCCTTTCTGCTCCGTAACTCAGATTGTTTAATACATTCTTTTTCATCTGCAAGTTTGTTCATTTGCCTTTGAACTTGCTTAAGACTCTCAAGTGCAGTCTCTATTTCTTTCCTTAGAAGAAGAATGGTCATTTCTTTATTATAAGGAGATCTGGAAGTCCTTCCACACTCAAACTCTTTCTCGTCAAGGATGTAGTCTTTAACTTTTCTTTGTGGAGAATAATCTGTATGCTTGATTATTCCAGGACAGTCGCATGTGCACCCGTCTGCAGAGGTCTTCATACAATCATCTGCCACATCACGAACATAATGCGACAGGTTATGACTGATTTCTTGAGAATTTTCAATCTCAGTCTGCACAAATATAAAAATGCATGGAATTAATAAAAACTGCATCTGCCAACCTCAATATATTTAACAACTTATCTAGATTCTATATGTGAAATACAGTGAGATTGGCCAAAAAGATGATATGAAAACTTGCATAGAAGAAGACAGCCATAACACATATTATCAAAGTCAGATGATAAAAAATAAAATAAAATTTACCTGATTTTCACAAATCCTTTCTGTGCATGTAATATCATCTTTAGTGGGACTTGTTATTTTATCAATTCCTTCCATATCCTCAACATACTGATGCATGCTTGTATGGAGTATGTTTATTCCCAATTTAAACTCAGTTAGCTTCTCTTCCGTTTTCAGGAGATCGTATTCAACCTTCGATTCCTCCTCCTCTAACTTTTCCAGTTGTTGTTCCATAGCATGAACGCGAACCTGCTCTCTTGCAAGTTCCAGTTTTAAATTTTCACTGTTCTCCTCAGATTCTTCTAATTGCAATTTAAGAGTCTGAATTTCATTCTCCACTTCGGACCTCGAGGAAATCTGATCTTGTAGAAGAGCATGCTTCTGGAGATACTTTGTCGATGTATCATCAAGCTGGAGCTTTGTTTTCTGCAACTCCACCAGATTTCTTGAATTTATTTCAGATAACTGATTCACTGTAATGAATGCAACAGTAGCAGAGACCTCTGATTTCCGAATCTGATCTTCCTTGAACTTTATATTGTCCTGCAGCCCACTTATGATAGACAAGCTTTCAGATAACTCTGACGAAAGACGTTGAATCTCTCTTTCCTTCTCACTGGATTCTTGCTGGTGTGCTTCAGTTATTGCCAGCGTAGCTCCTCGCAAAGACCTAAGTTTCCACTCCATATCACTCCTTATATTTTGTGCTTCCCCCAAACACTTTTGAAGTTCTTCAATGACTAAATTCTTCTGAGACACAGTTCTCATGATCCTCCCAACCTGTTCTCCTACCCAGGTCCTCTGAGAAGAGGAAGGAACAATAGAGTCAAGCTGATCAGAAGCATCTTCAAGAGCAGTGTGACCATCAGCAAGAACTTCTGTTATGTCACAAGCTAGTTGTTCCCAGTCTTGAGTTAAAGACCTCAATTCATCATCTTTTTCCAGAAGAAGATCTCTTAACCTTTGATCATCTTGGGTCAGGAAGTGCATCTTTCATTCTGATCTTTCAATTCAGTTTCCAGCAACAACCAACTCTGTTTTGCTTCCAATTCATTTCTCCTACTCTCTTCAATTTGCTGCTGAAGTGTGGCAAGTTCTTCCTGCAAACAAACAATGACCTCCGCTGTTTCGGCCTCAACCTGTCTGCGAACCTCATCCATTTCTTGTTCATCATGGACCTGGGAAGCCTGATCAGCGTGGTACCTGGTGTTCAATTTCTTGGCCTTTTCAAGGGATGCTTGCATTCTTCTCAGTCTTGCTGGTAAAGGAGAATCCTCAGACCACTTAAAAGATTGATCATGAGGATACTGGGGTGAGAAGCTAAGTTTCTCACCCCCTTCAACATGACTTGCAATTCGTTCTTTCAAATTACAAATCTCCTGCTCCTGTTTTCTCAAGAGCTCAACATATTGGTTGTTACTTTCTCGTAGATCCTCCAGCTCGGCTATTGACAGAATCTGTTGAGATTCAAGAGCATCAATCACAGATCTTGCATCTTTCAACTCATTCTTTGAATCATCATAATGCTTGCTGATCTGCTTAAGGCTCTCTTCCACCCTTACAAGTTCATTGCTCTCATGAATCACCCGTTCTTCTACCTTGACACGAGATACTTTCTCTTCTTCAAGAATCACTTTTAGAATATCCAACTCCAACTGCAGATTCATGATTTGCTCAGCAGATCCCATCTCTGACTTCTTTTCCTGATCTTTTTGAAGCAATATTTCATCAGGTGTTTGGAATGCTGTTGACACCAAGCACTGCTCCTGTAACATATGAGAATCTAATTTGTCAGGATTACGTGTAACACACGTAATATAAATTTTTTTTGTCAATCCAGCCAATTTTAGGAGGTTGCATTCAAGTAGAAAGACTCAAAAGATTTTTTAAACAATGATTAAACACAACTTTTGGAGTGTTACTTATGCTGTGATAACAAGAAGGTATTTAAAATGGCACTACCTTCTGAAGTTCCGCACTGGGACTGAAATGACAAGGGAACTTCATCTTCTTCAACTGAGACTGCAGAACATCTATGTCCCTGCACAGCATGAAAAGAGCAGATTCTCATGATATGGCACTTTTTCTTTGGGCAGGATGATAAGGTAGTACAGACCACCACAAAAAAAAATCGATGCTTCCAATTTACACAAATTGACAAAAACACTTAATCACAGATAAATCAAGTACCTGGAGAGTATTGTATTAGCCTCAGTACAAGATTTAAGTTTATCCCTGCAGTCATCCAACTCTTCACGTGTTCTTTCCAACTAAAGATACAACAAAAAAAAAATTTAGTTTGAGACAGAAAAAGAAGTTTTTATAAAAGTTATATCAGTTTGGTTTTTAAATGCAACAGTTAGTTATCGAGGTAAATGTTATAAACTGAACCTCTATGCGCAACAGGTCGGATTCTTTATTTCCACTACAAATGCCAACATAACTAGCCTCCTGTATTCCCAGAAAAGAAATTTTGTTGAGAAAGGTGAAAAGGAAAATGCACACAAAAGGCAAAGTCTAACTGGAAATTTGGTATATATAAAAAAAACCTTTGGTATCCTGTTTGATATTGTTTGTTCATCCAGATCAGGATTCTCATCAAAGATTTGGATAAGCTGTGCACCAGAATATAAGCATCATTGGTAAGATAACAAGCTCCACAGATGGAAATAAAAATAGTGTTCAGATAATATAAAAAGTAATGTTCAGATGTTAAACCTGATCCCGTAACTCTGACACTTCTCCTAATAAAATTTCTCTCTCTCCTTCCTCATAGAAGTCCTGAAACCTGGCAAGACATAATGCTAGCTTTTCTTTAGCAATAGAAGCAATTTGATCAGGAAGAGTTTTTTTTTTTAAAAAAAAGACAGTCTATCATGATTGCAGATGTCAGTGAAGTGAAGGGAAACAGAACTGGAGAATGTACCCATAAGGTTTGATCAGGAACAGTTAAAGACACATTCAAGAAATTACCTTCTAAGTTGATCCAGAAGCCTGATGTTCTCCAAAGCGAAACGAGTTACCTCTGGGTTCCTATCAACTCGTGTTCGTAGCAACTGTATCTCTTCTGACTGAGCCTTATTCTCTTCCAACAAATATGAATCTACGGGCACCACACCTTCCAAAAGTGCCTCCATTCTCTGAATCTTATCCTCTCGAAATCTTAGCATCATTTTGGTGCACCGGGTATCCTCTTCTCTCTGACGAACCTGGAAAGTGAAGCACTAGTTAATTTATTTCTGCACGTTTAGAACATGACTATTTTCTGCAGATTGGTATTAGTTAGATGGATGACGGTACCAAACGATTTAGCTGCTCAATTTCAGCTTCAAGCTGCTTGATAGTGGTGTCTGACATCTTTTCTCTTCTTAGAGAGCCAGCCAACGTCTTCTCCAAATATTTCAACTGGGACACATGTGAATAATATCCCACCATAGTCATCACTAGGACTTAAACTTATCATAAGGTGATGAGAGAATACACAGTTTACTGTTACAAATACATGGAATGATAAAAAAAAAAACTTGAGAGAAACCATGAGTCATTAAAATTGAGGTTTGTCTGGGCAAGGGGCATGATTTTGATTGACTGGTCAAGATTGCATGTGAAATTCTCCTGATGCTATTAACATCCAAAAATCTGTGGATTTTGAAAATATGCCAAAAAAAAACTCCAATGAAACATGAGATTCTCAATGTCTGTGGATTTGACAAACATAACCATGGAATTCTCTAACCGAAACAGGACTCAGCCATGAACATGAGCAAGTTTGCAATTGAAATATTATGTTGAAGTAGATTTTTGACAAATATATGAAAGTTTTCATTAATTTCCTTGTGTTATAAATAGCTGTTCAAATCCTCCAAATAAATATCATCATACAACAATCACGTATAACATCGATGAACCTGATACAACTCATATAATTCAAAAACTACCACATAGCATAAGTTGACCAAGAAACTTTTTGTTGGATCAGCATACCTGTTTAGTTGAAACTCTTATGCTGCCTAGTTCTTCACATCCATTCATCTCATCCATCTTTCTATCAATTTCATACAACTTTTCTGAGGCAAATGTGTCGCATTCTTCACTTTCAGATTCGCCAAAGATAGTTGTGCGGAATGATAGAGATCTTGAAACATTTTGACGTTTTAGGACTGAAAGTTCCTCCTGATAATTCAGATAAGCGAAGTTTAATTTTACATGAACATGTATAAAATAAAAAGAATATAACCTAGTTATTCGTTTTGCCTTTTGCATTTTCTTTTAATAATTTGTATGCTTTTCTCTGTAGTTTACTATTTTTTATAATAAAATTGGTAGGTACCACCTTTTTCAATAATTAAATATACACATTAACATAGCACACAACCTTTAACAAGCGTATCTGGTGTTGTAAAGCAATCACATCTTCAGAAAAATCTTCATTCACAACAGCCTTGTAAAAAAAAAAAAAAATCAAAGGATTAGCTGATTAGGAATTAATTGGAAGATAACCATTCCAAAGGAATTAGGTCTTCAGATTCATATTACCCCAGGAACCATGCACGTGATAATAGAACTTACATTATTCTGAATAAGTTTTGCACGCTGAGCAAATTTTAGAGTGCTCAATGTTTCATTTGTGCAGCTGCAAAATAGAAGAAGATATCAGAAAATATAGGAAAACAAAAGTTGAATGCGCAATGGATCAAGAGAAGAAACATGGGGCAGCCCTCACCAAACAGAAGGACTAACATTTGCTATTATCATTGTTTTTGAGTTCCCTCCAAGTGAGTCCTGCAACCAGGTTCAATCTTCAGTTCAATCCTAAAGTGTATTCAAGGAGAAGGGAAAACATAATAATTACGCCTGACCTGGAGAAGAAATGTCAGCCTTGAATCTCTATAGGGAATGTGTCGCTGTTTTCCATGTGCCACATCAACAAGCACCATTATGACATGTCTGTTAAATACAAATGCACAACATCATGAACCAAAAGTGTGAAACATGGAAACGAGATATGCTCATAATAGCACAGAAGAGTAAGAATGAAACTGTGAGCAAGTCTTCACATAATATAACTCAATTGAATATTTTGTCACTATAAATTAGATTACCCAAGCGTTGATAGGGATCTGTTGATACTAGCAGCCTCTTTTAAGCGTTCACCATCTGCACCTGATGTCTTCTGCCTGCTTGGAAGATGTTCCTAGTCAACAGACAGCCTGATGGCAAACTAAACAAATTCCCATGTTTATGATAGGCTCATAAGTTACACCGCACCTTTCTGAACCAGCAAGATCTACAAGGTTTAGCCTTGCAAATCGTAAATTCGTTGTGGAATCCTTTTCCCACCGGCTCTCTATTATACATGTAAAGACGCTGTGTGAACGGCTGCTCTCACGGTTCATGTTTGTAGCTGCCACTCTCCTATTTGCTGACCCCTGATGACAAGGATTAACAAGAGTGGAGGTTTTAGTCTGATGTACGATGGAAGTCTGGACCAATAATGCAACAAAATTGGTTGATTACCTGAATCAGAAGCCTAAGAATATCATTCACAGTTTCAACTTCAAATTCTGTCAGATTTTCAACATATACTCCCTTCTTCATATCCTCCCGGAGCTGGCAAGCACAAGAACAAATACATGCTTAATCTAGCCATCTAAAAAACTTGGGAAAAGCAGAAAGAGATTGAACTTACAAGCAGATTAGTGGATGAAGGATCAAGAAGATCTGTAATCTGTTCATTGTAAATCTCCAAGAATGAACACTTGCAATGATATTTTAATTTCTCATCTCTCCTGCTTTCCTCTTCCTACACCCAAAGTAGAAATAGAAACTCTATCATGATCTATTTCCGCAAAAGCAGAACAGCAGAACAGAACAGAACATGATGGTGGCATTACCGCTTTGATTCTGGCAAATAAAAACTCAAAGATGCGTGGTGTCATTCCACGATCAGGACCAGGCCTGACTTCCAGCTCATCAATCTCACCAAGCATTGTATGTGTCTTCCCACTCCCAGTCTACAATTGCACCGCAGTGTAGAAGCCACAATATCACCAACAACATAATATTTTAACAAAATACAGGAACCAGCCATTATTGAATGCATAGGCAGCATAGCCACCATATTGATAAAAAACAAATCCAGAATGTAAGTGACGTCTGAATTGACATGCATCTCATATTAACCCAATGAACTTATTCTTTCAAAATTACCTGTCCATAAGCAAACATGCAACTATTGTATCCCGACAGACAATTCTCAACCATCGGCAGACCGGCCACGCGGAAAAGCATTTCCTGCATAAAACACAATATTTTAAGCCACATAGAAGCTACATATATTCTCACCCTTGATATTTTGATTAAAAAAAACCCGGACCTGAGTAACTGTTTCACAAGCCACATGATCAAATGTGAATCGGGTCTCTGGATGGCCAATCCACGTGATGCTCTGAGCACTCTCTTGCTTCAGACACCTGCTATAACCTTGCAAGCTTCGCTCCATACCATTCAAAGGACGCACCCTAATCACAACCTAATTTAATTTCAACAAACACCCAGCAATCAAAACCCACCACGTCTCTTTCACCTAGTTTTCCACACAATACCAAGAAAATGTAATACCTGAACATTGTGGTCCATCCAGAAAGATGGGTCCTCCCGGAGCTCAAAGTGAGGAACTTCAACAGTATTGACCACCATAGGCAGGCCCTGGTGGATCGGCAACCCCCTCGAGGGAGCAGTAAAACCCGCTGAACGGGGTCCGTTGCTCAAAGGAGGGCGGGACCCACTCCAAGTGGCAATGCCACCACCCGGGTTCAAACTGGGCTTGTTGACGCTCCTCGTCGGCGTGTTCTGGGTCGAACCGCTCTCCGACTGGTTCGACGAGGCCGCCACCCTCGCCGTCCGGAACGAACGGGGCGTCGCAACTGCATCACCTCCTCCGCCATCCTTATGGACCCACCCAAACCGGTTCCTCGGCTGCGCCGGGGGCTTCTCCGGGGTTCGCATCGGCACCGGGGGCTTCAAAGGGGTCCGCGAGTCGGGGACGGATCTCGGGACCCTCTGCGGCTCCTGGATCGTGACGAGCGGGGGCCTGTCGGGATCCGACACCGGATGGACGTCCGGAGCGTCCACGTCCATCGCATCGACGGGCGCGTTCTCCGATGACTCGGGCTTGGTGATGTTTCGGCGGAAGAGCTTCAGATCCCTCAACATTCTTCGGATTCGAACGCGATGAGAACCGAAATTCTGAGAGATCTGGAAATTGTGATTCAAATCAAGGTGGAAGGGAAGAAAGAGTACCTGAAGGAGGAATTGAAGAACAAGACACGTAGGTGCCTAATCTTTCAAGGTTCTGGATTTAGGGTTTCGATCGGGTCGGAATGCATGGAAATTTAGGGTTTTTCGTCTCTCTCTCTCTCTCTCTGAGACTGTCTCTTGAGCTGGACAGAGAGCGTTATTTTGATTTTGGATATGGAGGAGGCGTTGGGAATGGACGGTTGAGATTGACGGATCGGTAGGTTTTCAAAATTTGGGGATTCACAGCGCGCAAGTTTGGTTTGAAATGGTGAGGGGTAATTTGGGAATAATTGGGGTTTGATTTTTTCAAATGATGATGCAATAAAGATAACATTAAAGTGTGTTGGGAGGGTATTATTGGATTATCGTTTTTTTCAACGGCTAGTTTGGTTTTTGTTCTGTCAATTTTTTTTGGGTGAAATTTTGAATTTTGTACGGATTCAGTTGGACAAAAAAAAATGTCGGGGAAGTGATATGCCAATTGGGAATTTTGGGACCCAGTGGCTTTTGAAACATGTGACATTTTCATCTCAAGCTTTGAATCAGTTTTTTTATTTGGAGTGACAAATTTCTGTCAAAAAAATCTTAATATAATTTTTATAATTCTTTTAATCTTATAATATAAAAATATATATTTATATGCATGGGATCTTTTACACGAAAACCGCATCACCCAAAAAAAAAACCGCAATCACACAATCTTTAAATCACAATCTAAATTTTATGTAATTGACTGATTGAATATACTAATTCTAACCAATCACCAAAGCATCTCAATTTTTTTCTCTCATTAATTAAGCAATTCAAATACTTATGAAGACATGAATTAAATATGTGTAGACTATTTAACACCATCTGTGAAGAACATATACATGAATAAAAAGTTTTACCCGTGAGGATACTAATATTATATCAGATCTTGTTAGCCCCACATGTGATCTAATCTATAGAGATACCCATCACCAATGGTATAAATTAGAATTGACTGTTATGAATATTGGATCTTCAACCAATATCACTTTGACTCATCAAACCTGGGTCGACCGGCGTGAGAACTGTGGCTTTGTTGGCTTTATCTAGATATTATGTCTCTCTATGTATCCCTCTCCTTTCCCTCTCATACCCCCATTCGAAGTTTATAATTCGATATTTATTAATGAAAATCGGATAGCAAATATCTAACTTTAAAAAAAAAAAAAAAAAAACCAATATCATTTTGAATGGAAAGACCAACCACAAAGAAATTGGATAAACTATAAAGTCCAGTGAACACATCAAAGAAAAATAACTCTCATAAACTATAGATATATGTATAAATAAAATAAATAGCATCCCGCATGTTTAAAAAAAAATATGAAGACATCTCGTGAAAATAGATATGAAATCTAGTGTAAAACCTTGTTTTTAAACACTAGGCCAGGATTAAAAGTAAAACAAGAATGAAAAAAATGTGTGTATATATATCTATTATATAATGCATTATTTCATAGCGCTATATGTACTTTCAACTCTTAATTACCTCTTTTAAAAACACCACCATCTTAAAAATTTAAGCTAACTAGCTACACAATGGATAGCTTATTTATTCAGCACACAAAGGGTTCAATTAACCAATGATCCCTACTAGTAAAGCAGGCCATGGGCTCACTATATGATCTCTCTCACCCACCAGATAACTAGCAACAAACATCATATCATACAGAGAATTACACCTCCATATCTGATACATATATATGCATGCGAGGCCGCGAGGGACTTCATCCGGATATCTTGAAGTGATGGATCTGGAGATTTTCGACGTCGAGCTTCTTGAAGTTGCTGTTCTTCCTGGTCTTGAAGAAGTCCCCCCAGTCGAATGGCTTATATTTAGGTGGATTTTCTTCACTTGTCATCTCCTCCAGAGGCGCGACGATCGTGTAATGGGCGGGGTTGAAGAAGAAGGGGATGGAGAACCTCTCCCTCTTTGAGTTCACTGACACCCTGTGCTCTGCGCTCTCATACCTCTCATTGCTCCAAACCTACCAAAATATACCAATTGTTAGCTAGGTTAATGGCCATGTGAAGAACAAGTTGCATGTCCAAGATGGTTCTGTGTTTTCTTTTCTTATTCTGTTTTCCTCACGGCCTCCTTTGTTTTGATTCTACAATGAAAAAGATATGCACAAAGTTTTTGTAAGAAGAAGAAGAAGAAAAAAAAACATGTCCAAGATAGAAATCTATGGATCTGACCTGATGGACATAATTAATGACCAAAACATGGTATCTTGTCGTGATGAAATTCATACGTGACCATTTTTTTGGCGTTGATGTACTTTGTCATTTTTGTAACTTTAACTCAACAAATGAAATATATATATGGTATTAAAGATATGAACTGAATTTTTTGTGTTCAAAAGTATGTATTTATTAAGATAAGTATATATTTTAAAAGAAATTCAAAATAAGTTTTGGATTGAAAAATTGACCACAAGAATGAGAATGCATAACATTTTTCATTTTTAGTTGGTAGACCGGAATATTGATTTATGTTTTGATTATAACTTATTCCAGAAGTAAGACTCAAATGTAGAATCTCTCTTACATGTTTCAAGTGGTTCATTTAGTTATAATTTATGTTGGTAGTGGTAGCTAAGGCCAACTTCAAAAGATCAATGCATCGATATAATATGGTGCGTACGTGCGAGAAATGAAGCGATATAATTAAGTACCTGAACAAGGTCACCCACATTGATGATGTAAGAGTCCGGGATGGGCTTCACCCGATACCACTCTCCGTCGGACTTCTTCTTCACATCGAGACCCCCGACGTGGTCCTGGGCGAGCACGGTCAGCCCTCCGGCGTCCTTGTGGCGACCGACGCCTAATGCAAGGTGCGGCGTAGGGCAAGGCGGGTAGTGGTTGAGGCGGAGGAAGCTCGTCTGGTTGCTGAAGAAGCCATTCAGGCGATCCCCCGCCAATCCCAGGCTCAGCGCGATGAGCTCTAGCAGCTTGAATGCCAGCTTTTCTACCCCTCGCGCGTATGCTTTGCAAGCGTCGCTAATCAATTGTAAGAAAAATAGTCATCAGCAACAGAATTTAACCAATTTGGTGATTTAGACCAATCATTGGAGGATATAGCATCATATCATTTTTTTGGTGTGCATGTTATTATATATTTTTGTGATTGGTTAAATTTTTGTTAAATTAGTTAAATTTTTAGTTAGATCATTTTTCAGACCAAACTGAGAAGGATGGATCATTTGAGTTGTTCAAGTATCAACTGAATAATTTGTGCTTATACGATTGTGATTTCAATGTCATGACGTTATTGTAAAATAAAGATATCCTATATGTAGTTGACAATACCTAATTAATTAAGATAGAGACTTCGGATTATATGCCAAAAGATGTAGATTTTTTAAAAATGATCTCAAAGACTTTAATTTGATTCCCGTATATAAAAATGATTTGATTTAGGGTCCCTTTTGAATCCACATTACGATGGATAGTGGGTCTCCTAATAAAACTTAATCAGATCGAAATCGATCATATCCAAATACATATTTCATTCTAACTTCTAAAAAAAGATGATTTTTTGGTCCGTTTGGAATCACATATTGAAAAGTAGCTTTTGGAATAAAGCTGTTTTTTAAGTTGATTTTAGACCTTGACTTTTATTGAGATGTTTTTTTTTTTAAATTCAGGAATCAACATTTGAAAGTAGTTGATGTATGACAGAGAAAATTGCTTTTCAATTCAAAAAATCTATTCCGATCAAAAAGCGTTTTTTTTTAGTTTTTCAAAACACAGATTTTGAGGGAAAAATTAAAAGGAATCTAGCTTCCGATTCTGAATAAAACTGTCCTGTTTAACTACACGATTTTAGCTTTTCAGTTTTTCAAAAAGCATAATCACACCCAAACATGCAACCAAACGGGCCTTTAACTTTCATGTTAAAAATTCACTTTCTAACTTTTGAATCACAACTTTTATAAGTGAAAGTTAATTCTCAAACTCATTTCCAATCAAATCCTCGTTTACCCAAAGTATAAGAAAACATAAAACAAACGGAGAAGAAAAAAAACTCGCAGTTCATCATGGAATAAATCAACAAATTTATCACTACAACATCAGCAAATCACCATACGCGCATGCCACCAACTCCAATAATAGAAAAAAAAACTACTACCAAATTAAAATTTTACTATTCATTTCAAAGGAGGCAATCACTTTCCCTTTCAAAAGATTTCCCCATAAAAAAAAACAAAAAAAGCTTAATTATCCGAGTTGGATCAGTGATCCTGATATGATACACCATCAACCCAGATCATCCAATCCTCCAATTAAGATCACAAGTTTTAATTATTACTATTACCTCATCCCGGGTGGGTACTCAGGCCACCGGTTCCTGATCTCCTGAACCTCATCGGACCCGGCCTCGGCGGGGATGACGACGACGTCTTTCACGATGAAATCAAAGACCTCCTTCCAATCCCTCACGTTCTTCGTGTTCTCCGTATCGTAGTACCCCAACGGGTTCGCCTCGTCCCTCCTCACCTTCCCCTTCTCCTCCGCCGACTGCCCAAAGAACTCCCTCGCCGCCGCCTCCACGTCCCTCCTCAGCTCCACCGGCACACCATGATTGATCACCTGGAAGAACCCCCACTCCCTACACGCCGCGCCGACCTCCGCCACGAGGTCCGGCGAGATTGGGTGGTTGTTGAGTGGGGAGAGGTCGATTGTGGGGATGCCGCCGGCGTCGGAGATTTGGGGTTTGGGTCTGTGTTCGGGGGCTTGGATGAAGGCTGTGTCCACTTCGCAGGCCATCTGATCTCTCTCTCTCTCTGTTTCTCTTTGTGTTTCTCTGTTTTCAAAGATTGTATCTTTGGATGAGATGTGTATTGGTGATCTGTGGGTGGGTGGGGGTGGGTGGGGGTGGTTGGAATATAACATCGATCATCGATCATTTTCTTTGTCGTGCATGAGTTGGGAATAGCATATACATTGAACCTAGACTGTTATATATATATATATATATATATATATAGGGAAATGTTTAGGTGCGGTCGTGCGGTCCTGGGGTCCATCGTGCGCCCCGTCCGAGGGCCGTGCGATCGCTGGTCGTGCGATCGCACGGTCCTCGTTTTTTTTTAAAAAAAAAAAACAAAAACGAAAAAAAAATCGACGCACGACCTCTCTCTCTCGCTGTCTCTCTCTCTCTCTCTCTCGACCTGCCTCTCTCTCTCGCTGTCTCCCTCTCTCGACGATCGGAAAAAAAAAACAAATCGAAAAAAAAAAAATCCATCGAGGACACCTCGGGATCTCTCTCTCACGCTCTCTCTCCCTCTCTCTCTCTCTCTCTCTCACACACACACACACACACACGTTTTCAGATCTGAAAATCGGCTCCCGTCGACGACCCCCCGTCGTCCCCCTTGCGACCCCCCATCGACGACCACCTTGCGACCCCCCATCGACGACCACCTTGCGATCCCCCATCGACGACCACCTTGCGACCCCCCATCGACGACCACCTTGCGACCCCACACGGCTCCCCCTCCACCACCTCTTCTCCTTACACAGTCTCCCCCCCCAGCCCCCGGCACTCCTCACGCGTCCCGACACCGTCCTCATCACCGTCACCTCTTCACTGCACCGGCACCTTGTCACCGTCCCCGACCCCGCACCAGCCCCCGTCCCTGCAAAACATTCAATGTAAGTATTTTCTTTAACTTGCCTTTGTATCCAATTATTTAGGTATAGGGTTTTGATTTGTTCTGTCATTTGATTATTTAGGGTTTTCTTTTGTTTTGGCTTTGAAGAGGAACCAAATCTTGTTGTGATTTTGATTTGTTCTGTCATTTGATTATTCAGGGTTTTCAGCAGCTGCTCCGCGAACCACCCCTCGACGTCCTCTGCTGCACCGACCCCATCGGTGACCCCCTCTGCAACCCCATCGACGACCACCCTCCGGTCGACTGAAAGCAAATTGGTTTGTGATTCCTTTCTATTCTATTGCAATTTTGTATGTTTCTTTGTTAAATTGGAATGAAAATTTGTTATATATATTTTTTTGAGGCATGAACAGACATTATACTATTGGTGATTGAAAGACTTACTAATAATTGTTTTATGTAAATTTTCTGGTGCTGTATTGGACATATAAAATGTTTCAAAGAGATGAAATTACAGCCTTTGCTAAACATGAAAAGTCTTAACACATAAATTGGCAAGCAAAGACTGCATAATCTAGTCTTATTGCTTCCCCTCAAAATTCTCTCTTCCAAAATTCTTTAATCTTTATCAATGTTGTTACAGTGAAGTGCATTTATATTTCACATTGGATTTTGAGCTGGAGCTATGAATTATTAACTGTATCTTTTACCTACTTCGTAACAAGGTACCTTTTTATTTTCATAACCCTGCCTTTAAGAAAGTCTGCTTCAACGTTTTGTTTATCCTCAGATCTTGAAAAAAAAATTCTGTAAAAAAAGTTGCTAAAGGAAGCTTTGGTTTGGCTGATATGAGCTTTCCCTTATCTTCCACGATTATAGATAAATCTTCCACAATTATAGATAAGAAAAAGTGTAACTGTCCATTCTTTATTTTCATTACAACTTAATGTTTTTCCAGAGAAAATATCTTGCAGGTTATGTGATTAAGATTTTTGTACGAACATTGGGTGATGAAGCACCACAACAACCATCTCATCAATTCCAGTGAAATGTAGAACATTTGAGGATTTTGGTGGTGCCATATCTCTAGCGTTTTCCTTAGCATATTGGATTAAATTGTCATCATTCTCCAATATTAGACCACTCTGTATCCAACATCAGATACCATCATTGGTTTCACTCCAAAACATAAAATTTACATTCATATATTAGTTTATCACTCCTTATACTCATTTGAATTGTGAAAGACAGGAGTTATATATGTGTGTATGTGTTCTACAAATTACTTTTTTTCACGCCATTCACAAGATCTTCAATCGAGTCTGTCTGTATGGAATTTCCCTAATAAAATCCATCGTGTTTGAATTTACTCCTCTGAAGAGGAGGTAATATTTGAAAGCAATTTCCAGGGAATTACGTGGAATATAATCCTTCTTTAATATTCATGTTCTTTGTTTTTTCTTTTCTTGAACCAAATGGGTGCTCAAACTCTCTAGATTAGATTTTATGCTGGGATACTAAAATTCAGTTTTGTGCTTCAGATTAATCTTATTTTTTTTCTTGCATTTATTTTATTTATTTGTATTTTCAATTAACACACACACACGCGCGATGCGCACACGTGTATATCTATGTATGTGTATATGTGTGTTTTTATTATATGTTTATTATTAAAAAAAAGCTATCAATTAATCCCTTCTAGACTTCTAGTTGACATGCGCCTAGAGTTTATGAGAACATTGGTTCCCACGCTTCTCGATTTCATAAAAAGGTGAAGATCAAACATTTGAGGACATCGTAAAAGACCTGATGTTTCTTTGTTTTGTCAGAAAATTGTTTTTCCTTATGTTCAAGCATTCTGTATGATTGAATATTGAGTTCATTAAAATTCATACTCAATTGTAGAACTTTTTGCTTGAAACAATGAACCCATGGATATAACTAGAGTTTTATATCTATTTGTGGTTCCAAAATATTGTTTTAAATATTTAAAAAATGGAAATGACCTTGTTCAAAACTTTCCATACAGCTTGTTGCAGCACCACAAGCAGCAGGAGTTGCTGCAGCAGGAGCACTAGCAGCAGCAGCAGCAGGAGCAAGGGCAGCAGCAGTAGTAGGAGCAGCAGGAGCAAGGGCAGCAGCAGTAGTAGGAGCAGCAGGAGCAAGGGCAGCAGCAGGTTGTAGGAGCAGCAGCAGAAGCAGGAGCAAGGGCAGCAGCAGCAGCAGCAAGGGCAGCAGCAGCACCTTGTTGCAGCAGCAGCAGCAGCAGGTGCTTGTTGCAGCAGCACAAGCAGCAGCAGGAACAGCTGCAGCAGCAAGGGCAGCAGCAGCTGCTTGTTGCAGCAGCACAAGCAGCAGCAGGAGCAGCTGCAGCAGGTGGGGCAGGAGCAGCAGGAGCAGGAGCAGCAGCAGCAGCAAGGGCAGCAGCAGGTTGTTGTTGCACCAGCACAGCAGGAGCAGCAGGAGCAGCTGCAGCAGGAGCAAGGGCAGCAGTAGTAGGAGCAGCAGGAGCAAGGGCAGCAGCAGGTTGTAGGAGCAGCACCACAAGCAGGAGCAAGGGCAGCAGCAGGTGGGGGAGCAGCAGGAGCAGCAGCAGCAGGTGGGGGAGCAGGAGCAGGAACTCAACAGCAGGTGCAGCAGGTGGGGCAGGAGCAGCAGCTGCTTGTTGCAGCAGCACAAGCAGCAGCAGGAGCAGCTGCAGCAGCTGCTGCAGGTGGGGCAGGAGCAGCAGCAGCAGGTGGGGCAGGAGCAGCAGCAGCAGGTGGGGTAGGAGCAGCTGCTTGTTGCAGCAGCACAAGCAGCAGCAGGAGCAGGAGGAGCAGCAGGAGGAGCAGCAGCAGGAGCAGGAGGAGCAGCAGCACAAGCAGGAGCAGCAGCAGGACAACAGCAGGAGGAGCAGCAGGGCAGCAGCAGCAGGAGGAGCAGGGGCAGCAGCAGGAGCAGCAGCAGGAGCACTAGCAGGAGCAGCTGCAGCAGGAGGAGCAGCAGCAGCAGCAGCAGGAGCACTAGCAGCAGCAGCAACAAGCAGCAGGAGCACTAGCAGCAGCAGCAACAAGCAGCTGGAGCAATGGCAGCAGCAATAGCAGCAACAATTACAGCAGGAGCAATGGCAGCAGCTGCAGCAGCTCCAGTTGCAGCACCACAAGAAGCAGGAGCAGCGAGAGCAGGAGCACTAGCAGCAGCAGCTGCAGCAGGACCTTGTTGCAGTAGGTTGTAGCAGCACCACAAGCAGCAGGAGCAGCAACAGGTTGTAGCATCAGCAGCAAGAGCTATGGTAGCAGCAGCAGCAGGAGGAGCAAGATGCTGGCACAGCACCTGCAATGGCAGCAGCAGCAGCAGCATGGAAGGAGCAGTATCAGCACCACTGGCAGCAGCAATAGCAGCAGAAGTATATGCAGGCCAGGAGCATTGTCAGCCAAACCAAGCAGAAGCACAACCAGGATGCAGAAACTCAACCAGAAGCAGACCAACTAAGAAGCATAAGCAATACTAGTTTTTTTTTTATGTTTTTTGTTCAATAAACATTGTATCAATAAGATTTATTGTATTCTGACAACCAAAATGAATGAAATAGTTGGAGTTCCCTCGAATATGCTTTCACATCTTGTGCTTTAAATTCATTCAATCAAAGACAATCACATTCGCACCAAGCTACATTCCAAAATATTCATAATACCATACATGCACATTCAAACCAAAACACATTCCAACACATTGATATTCATTGAAGCACATCACTCATACATAAACATGTTTTAATACATCAACATCAATAGAAGTTAATACATGAACATAAACCTGTTTAATACATCAACATCAATAGAAGTTAATACATGAACATAAACCTGTTTAATACATCAACATCAACATCAATAGAACAACAATACATGAACATTCTATTGCTGCTGGTGGTGCCAGCATCTTGCTCCTCCTGCTGCTGCTGCTACCATAGCTCTTGCTGCTGCTGCTCCAACCTGCTGCTGCTCCTGCTGCTTGTGATGCTGCTAGAACCTGCTGCAACAAGGTCCTGCTGCTGCTGCTGCTGCTCGTGCTCCTGCTCTCGCTGCTCCTGCTTCTTGTGGTGCTGCAACTGGAGTTGCTGCAGCTGCTGCCATTGCTCCTGCTGTAATTGCTGCTGCTGCTGCTGCTGCTGCTGCTGCTATTGCTGCTGCAGTTGCTCCTGCTAATGCTCCTGCTGCTGCCCCTGCTCCTCCTGCTGCTGCTGCTGCTGCTCCTGCTGCTTGTGCTGCTGCTCCTCCTGCTGCTGTTGCATTGCTGCTTGTGCTGCTGCTCCTCCTGCTATTGTCCTGCTGCTGCTCCTGCTGCTGTTGCTGCAACAAGGTGCTGCTGCTCCTGCTCCTGCTGCTGCTGCTCCTGCTGCTCCTGCTACTGCTGCTGCTGCTGCTGCTGCTCCTGCTGCTCCTGCTGCTACTGCTGGTGGTGCTCCTGCTGCTGCTGCTCCTGCTTCTCCTGCTGCAGCAGCTGCTGCAACAAGGTGCTGCTGCTGCTGCTGCTATTGCTCCTGCTGCTGCTAGTGCTTCTGATGCAGCAGCTCCTGCTTCTTGTGGTGCTGCTACAACCTGCTGCAATTAAAAATTGATTGAGCTTAAAGTAAGTTATTTGCAAAGGATGTAATGGTAGTGATTAGCAAGAATGACAATGTTCAAATGGAGGCAGGAAAGAACACAATCTGTTGGATAGAAGTGCCAACAACGAGCATAATATGGGAGAGGGTAAAAGACAGATCCTTTCGTCTATCTTTAAGCAGTGAATGGTGCGGAAAAGCAAGGGAGGAGACCAACGTATTGCTCAATACCAGTTCATAAGTATACATTTAGGTCAAGCTTGCTCATATCAAGTTCATACTCATACTAGCTTACACCAAATATGAATATTGATATCCAATCAATTTCAATATCCATGATCATATTCAACGAAAAACAGAAAAAAATATGAATACAGCATCCAATCAGTATTCACCCCATTTATGTCCCTATCCAAAAATCATATGATGAAATAGTCATTATTTGTTAGGGAATGAATGACAGGTGCAGAGAATAACCAACTTAATGTTTTGACTTTGAAACTCCAAATAATTCAATTTCAGATTTCTTGTGTGTTTGTATCTGTTTTTTGTTTCTTGATAAGCCGGTATACTCTACATTGCTAGCCCACCTTCAACTATAGCAGGCAATCTGTCTCTTGATGCTATCATCTAGTTTAACAATAGACAATTCCACATTAGGATATACAGGAGTACAAACCTGCCACCAAATATCTCTTCCGTCCTTCCATTTTGTCATTTCTCGCTTCATAGCCAAGGGATTCTCATATGTCAAACACACACCTGCCCAGGATTGGTAACAAACGACAAACAAGTCTTCAGAGAGGGAAAGAAACTCATACCTTCTGTGATAAAATATAAAATCTGTTGGCTTAACAGAAATTCTTAAGCTACTTCAACAACTCTACAATGGATTCAGTCATTAAGGCACTACTGAAATGATTACCTCTGTGAATATGTAAAAATAATTTTATCAGATATGATAAAAAGGAAAAAAAATGAAAAAATATATGATATTACTCATTCATGATGTCAATCCATGTCCAACACTCCCATTAATTATGATATTGTGCCACAATTTGGTATGCTTGCCTACCTACAGAGAACCCATTTTTGGCAGACTCTACCAAAATTGCAAGCTTCTAAACTTTTCTGTTTCTATAACCTTATCACAGTATACTAAAATGCCAGTTGAAGAAATTTCATTTGACAATTTCACATAACATAAAACTCTGAACCAAAAATCACAGAGAGAAATTAGCATACATACTAATCTACTGCCCATTATTAATAAAATCCTCAATCCATAAATCCATGATCCAACTCCTCCTGTTTAATGGGTTTCATATTAAAAAATGATCCACATTTTGTAATGAATCATATTTGTATTTATTGACCAATAGTGCAACTTTGATAAAAATTTGTGATATAGCAGTGCTGGGAAACACGCGTCAATGTATTCATATTCCAATTATCTTAATAAGATGTCAAAATAAGATTTTCAAGCTATCTAAATGGTATTCTAAAATCTACTTTAATACTGCACATGTACTTCATGCAATCCATGGATATGTTGAAGACTTCAAATGAAAAGCCTAGAAGTCTATGAGGAACATGCTAGTAATTGACACTACAGCCGATCACAATGTTCAGAAATTCGCATCTAATAAAAAATAATTAGACATAACATACCAATCTCACTGTTGATTGCCGCCCATCTGGAAGTTTAATAGTATGAGGTCCAATTCCATGACAACACTCATGGCAAATTGTGTGGGTAAAAAATGACTCGAAATCAATGTACACCTTTTGGCAATCCACAATATCTTTAAGATGGATGGCTTTAGTGCCTCGGAGCACAGCATTACAGGTTAAGACAGCTTTAGGACGACAATCAATAATTCTCTGGGCAAGGGACTCTGCAGAGAACCCCGCAAACACAACCTGAAAAAAGAACAGCACCAACAGATCAATCTTTCATTCAAGAACCAACAGACCACACAACTCTACTTGGAAATTCCAAAGGAGCATCTCAGTCTATAAACATACCGAGTGAACAGCACCTATGCGAGCACAAGCAAGCATAGCAATAGGCAATTCCATCAGCATAGGCAAATATATCACAACTGCATCACCCTTTTTTATGCCGATGTCTTTCAAATAGTTGGAGAGCTGTCACAGGATGCATACATAATCAAGAACCTTAGAAACACCAAACTATGGCCGCATATGGATCAAAGATTTTGAGGCAGTACTATTAATTAATCCCACCTGGCAAACTTTCTCTAACAGTTCACTGTATGCCAGTTGCCCATCGTGACCAGGCTCATTTCCTTCCCAGTAAGTCTTTCAATCACCAATAGTATAATGTCTGTTCATGCCTCAAAAAAATATATATAACAAATTTTCATTCCAATTTAACAAAGAAACATACAAAATTGCAATAGAATAGAAAGGAATCACAAACCAATTTGCTTTCAGTCGACCGGAGGGTGGTCGTCGATGGGGTTGCAGAGGGGGTCACCGATGGGGTCGGTGCAGCAGAGGACGTCGAGGGGTGGTTCGCGGAGCAGCTGCTGAAAACCCTGAATAATCAAATGACAGAACAAATCAAAATCACAACAAGATTTGGTTCCTCTTCAAAGCCAAAACAAAAGAAAACCCTAAATAATCAAATGACAGAACAAATCAAAACCCTATACCTAAATAATTGGATACAAAGGCAAGTTAAAGAAAATACTTACATTGAATGTTTTGCAGGGACGGGGGCTGGTGCGGGGTCGGGGACGGTGACAAGGTGCCGGTGCAGTGAAGAGGTGACGGTGATGAGGACGGTGTCGGGACGCGTGAGGAGTGCCGGGGGCTGGGGGGGGGGGAGACTGTGTAAGGAGAAGAGGTGGTGGAAGGGGAGCCGTGTGGGGTCGCAAGGTGGTCGTCGACGGGGTCGCAAGGTGGTCGTCGATGGGGGGTCGCAAGGTGGTCGTCGATGGGGGGTCGCAAGGTGGTCGTCGATGGGGGGTCGCAAGGGGGACGACGGGGGGTCGTCGACGGGAGCCGATTTTCAGATCTGAAAACGTGTGTGTGTGTGTGTGTGTGTGTGTGAGAGAGAGAGAGGGAGAGAGAGCGTGAGAGAGAGATCCCGAGGTGTCCTCGATGGATTTTTTTTTTTTCGATTTGTTTTTTTTTTCCGATCGTCGAGAGAGGGAGACAGCGAGAGAGAGAGGCAGGTCGAGAGAGAGAGAGAGAGAGACAGCGAGAGAGAGAGGTCGTGCGTCGATTTTTTTTTCGTTTTTGTTTTTTTTTTTAAAAAAAAACGAGGACCGTGCGATCGCACGACCAGCGATCGCACGGCCCTCGGACGGGGCGCACGATGGACCCCAGGACCGCACGACCGCACCTAAACATTTCCCTATATATATATATGGCTAATGGGGTGCGGCCGTGCGCACGGCGCACCCCATCATACGTTCCACACGTCGACCGTGCGATCGACGTTCTCACGATCGCACGGTCGATGTTTTTTTAAAACAAAAAACAAAAAAAACAAAAACGGTCGCCCGGCGACTACTTGCGATCGCCCGGCGACTGCTCGCGACGGGCGGACCCCGGCGATCGCCACGCGACAGACGGAGTTGCAGTCACCGGGGTCGACGGAGTTGCAGTCGCCGGGCGTCGACGGGGTCCGTCGCGGAGTTGTGGTCGCCGGGGTCCGTCGCGGAGTTGTGGTCGCCGGGGTCCGTCTGTCGCGGGGACGGAGTTGCAGTCGCCGGGGTTAACGGAGTTGCAGTCGCCGGACGACCGTTTTTGCTTTTTTTGTTTTTTTTTAAAAAAAAAACGTCGACCGTGCGATCACGAGAACGTCGATCGCACAGCCGATGTTTGGGGCGCACGATGGGTGCATCGTGCGCACAGCCGCACCCCATCTGGCCTCTACATATATATATATATATTTTATTTCGTTTAACAATAATTTTAAAAAGTGATTTTATTTTTAATTAAATTAAAAGTTAAAAAGTGTTGCATTCTAAAAAAACTAACTTAATTAAATTTATTTTCAATTTTTAGTGTAAAAAAAATTGATTTTTAAAAAAATAAAAAAAAATTATTTTCTAAAAATCGAGTTTATTTAAATCATTTTATTTAAATCTTTTTATTAAATTTTTATTCTTAAAGATAAATGTTAGCCAATCTACTTAGTTTTATTCAAAGAAAAGAACGCCCATGTAAATATACAAAAAGTAAAAGATAGTCGAATGCATTCATCCACTCTAATTTGGAATTAACTAATTAAGGGAGATCAAGAGTTTTGTTTTAAGTGCATAAATAATGTATTCGTGCACTTTTATTTGGAAGTATATACATTTAAGCATCTCCAATTGGCCACTGGAGGCCAGTCATCTTCAATGGGACTGTAAATTTTCAATTTATAGTCCCCAAAATGTAAACCGGACGTCATATTTAGAGACTCATTTGTTGGACTTCCACCAGTTATCCACTAAAATCACTTAAATATCCCTATTAACATTGAACATATTTACATAAATGACATTTAACTCTTAGGGTGCGTTTGGGTGGGCGGTTGGAAAACTGGTTCTGCAGGGATCTGCGATTGCAAACTGGTTCCCCCAAGAAGCTCACTTTCTCAGCTTTCTGAAATCGCAGCTTTTGGGCACTATTTGCCTAAAATCTGTGTGCAGGAAGCTGCTACAGTAAAACTGTTTGGTTGCACGATTATAAACGCAGCTTTCTGCAATCGCAATGACAGCACAATCGCGCAACCAACGCACCCTTAATGTTATTATAAATCCTCGATTTATCTTTTGTAATTAATAAAAAGTTAGAATTTATATTTATATTCAAATGTGTGTTAATTTTTCACAATTTTTTTTATTTAAAGTTTAAAAACAATGTTTTAAAATCGAATAATTCATTTAATCGAAAAAATGAATGGTGTGAGAGTCATCAATTTAATCATTGGGTTAATCGGATCTCAACATTGACATATTGTTGGGTTTAAAATATAAAATAGTTATTTGAAGATTTATAGAGTTACAATTAAATTTGAAAATCCACCATTAGAGTTGATGGGTCTTTAAAACAAAAATCTTCAAAATAAAGCCTCTATTGGAATTGAGAGGCCTTCAAATGTTTAAAATCTTCAAATATGAGTCTTCAAAATGAAAACCCCCATTGAAGATGCTCTTAAAGCCTCAGTTTGGATAGAGAGTTAAGTTATTTTGAAGTTTATGACTATTAATTTTAGTGTTAACAAGGATAAATTGATTTTTGGTTTGGTTGTGTTTTGAATTATTTTTGTTAGAAAACATAATAATAATTTTTGTTGTTTAGATAAAATATGAATAAAGTGTTGATAAAAATTTACAAAACGTGAAAAAATGATGACAGTTGATTTGATAATAGGTCAACGTATTTTTTTGGGTTGAATTACCTGGAATAACTTAATTCCAGAGATTAGCTGTAATGCATATACTACTTTATACCAATTAATTATAGCATACAGTTTCTCATTTATTATAACCTTCCAAACACCCATTTTGAGGTTATTCCGATTAATTTTCACTTATCCCGAAACCTATTCTCAAACCAAACAGGGGCTTAGGTCGGGTGAGAAATGAAATTGTTCCGTCTGGATATGAGTTTAAGTAGATTCTGCGTTTGAAAAGTTAAACTTAAATCCAAATATATTTTTAGTGTTTAGTTTTTCAAACCACCATCTTTCTTTTTAAAACAAAAAAATCTTACGATTAAAAATCTAATAAAATAAATTTTTTAAAAAATTGAGTTTAAAATACAATATTCTAAAAATCTTAGCGTTTGAATCTCACCCATTTAACATTTTCTTTCATAGCACCACATATGTATCAAACACAAACATTTTTATGATGTGCTTTTATAAATTTCTTATTAAAAAAAAAATTTATTAAAAAAACACGCATGCACAGCCTTGGTAATTTTGGTACCACCTACGTATGACGTCATTTGATTGGTTAACAGAAAATTTCGTGTCATTATCAAAGAATGCTAACCATCAATGTTTTGTTTCCTAAGATTATTATCCCATTTGAATCCGAATGGGGCACATGTTTTGTATCCAATGTTTTCAATCGAACGATCATGATGAATTCATTCATGCATCTGCGCTATTTAAGATTTCATCACCAATAAAAAAAAATTTACTCCAACACAAATACAACATAAATTTCGCTCATCACATGAAATCTATCTTTTTTATGAAGCAGTTATCAATCACTTATATAATCATCTCTACTTTCCAGATTGTATAGAAATACACGACATTTGCTGAAGCAAGTTTACAGTAACAAAAACAGAGTATAAGCTCTCACACTGCAAATTCAATTGTTACAATCTGGAAATAACACATTTCGTTGATGTCTTTCATCACCAATGACCGGAACTTTAGTTACAAAAATCCGGTGCATTATCATCCACCCAATTTGCAAAAAGTGATGGATGTGTTAAAGAAGAAGAGAAAAAATGGGAACCAAAAATTATGTACAAGTAGAAAAAAAAAAGGTCTTCTTGGGCAGTTGCAAAGAATTTTTTGCAAGGATCTCACCTCCCTATTCTCAGACCTCCCTATTTTCAGAGTCAGAGGGAGCGAGGTTGAAGAGGGTCACGAAAGAGCTAACATGTTCGGCTCAGCCTGTGGTGCATATATGGTGTCGGAGATTTTTGAAGGAGGCCAGTATCGAAGAACGGACCTTCCGAGAATGTTTTTCACAGGTAGAGGACCCCTGAAAGTGAAATAAGAGAATCGTTTAATGTCTTGGTTTAAATATCTGTTTGCTTTTATGTGATATCACAGTCAGGTTTGAAACAATTTGATCATAGAAAAATGAGTGATTCTATCATGGACTGTGGTTCAAAGATTTACCAGTCATGAGAGTCGTAGCTATTGTTGCGGTTATCCCCCATCACGAATACATAGCCTTCAGGGACAAGCTGCACCAAATATGGGCAAGGAGTAAATCAGTAATGACAGATAATCAGATGCTCATGAAACTGAATTTGACAATGATTATGAGAGAAGTTGCTCTTCATGTAACTTTAGATAAAGTTCTTTGTTAGTGCTAATTGCTATCCCTATTAACCAAAAATATGACAAGATTGTGTATCCATCTGTGTATGCTTATCATGGTAGGAGTGGGACATGGTAACCAATGAGAATGTTTTGTTGTTATATATTTTTTTTGCTCTTCTAGTCATTTTATGCATCCTAGCAAAGATATAAAAGAAAGGCAAAACAAGAATTCAGTTGCAATTAGAACAACTCATACTTCAATGATTCAAACACAAATAATGGAGGTGGCTCAAACATAAGAAATATCTAGAATTAATTTTGTGAAAGGAATTAGTACCACTGGGTCCATTTCATAAGCAAGTGGCTCCAAAATGAAATCTTCATCTTGAACAATGCCATTCACCATCAATTTTCCATCCCGAACCTGTTAAAGATTATATCCACATGTACATAAATATAGGGGAAAAAATGCGAGAGAAACAGAGTCATCGACAGAACGAATTGCAGGGGAAACCTTACCTCAACATAGTCCCCAGCCTTGGCCACAACTCTTTTGATAAAAACATCCCCCAACTTACAGCCATTTCCCTGCAGACAGGTATTAGTGTAAGTCAAGAACAGACATGGAATTTATAATACTACCAATATTGAGTGTTTCAAAAGTAGATTGCACTGCTAAATCCCAAAAAACACACCTGCGCACTAGGAGGTGCCTTGAACACCACAATATCTGTGACTTCAGGGAGTCTAAATACATAAGAAACCTGCAAATGTTTAAAGAGAGGACAATATCAATATCTCCATGCTCCAAATGTATGGATGACAGCCACTTAGTTCTAGCTGACATTTCCATTAAGTAGTTAAGAGTGTTAAATCAGTAACAACTAAATAATTCAAAAATTTAGTGTCAATATTTCCATGCTTCAAGTGTACGGAGATTTAGCAATTTCACAGCTCCTACTGACAATTCCATCAAGTAATTACAGATTCCACAAAATACACAACTGCTTTTCAGGATTTTAGCCTTTTAAAAAGGTACTGAAAAGGGAAACATGTTTCTCCATCATTTGATTTTCCACAACAGATCTCTTTGGAATCATATTTACATGTGGCGTGATGAGTCTATTCAGTACTCCTCTCTTCATTTAACAAGATACACCCATTCAAAAACTCAATTTTCGATTTATTTCATAACAAAATACGCCCATTCAAACACTCAATTTTCAGTTTGTTTCATCTTAAAATAAGGGTTTAAAAAAATTCCGCACATCATGATCTTTGATATTGTTCTTAGCAACAATCACCTAATCCATGTGTTTTAGCATAACAATGATATAAAGATCATCAAATATAAGCTAATATAAATCAACAACAGAAGCAACTACATCTAAATCCAAACCATTCCTTTAGAGATGTATATACCAATCACCACAAAAACAGTCAAAACTCAAACATTAATTGCTCAAAAGAATAGGTTCACCATACCTTCTCGGCCAGGATCCGGTCCCCGGCATCAAACGTTGGGTACATGGACCAAGAAGCGATAGATCTTGGCTCCGCCATACACGAACTACGCAACAGCGGCACCGTCAGCAGCGCAAATACCGCCTTAGCGTCATCGGAGCACGACTTCATCCACCGCGACAGCCAGTGCGGGCTCCTCTCGTGGGGCTGATCAAAGGACTCGGTGAGGTCCTCCGGCGCCGGCGCCGTCTTCTTAGCGACGGCGGACCCCAGGAAGAAGTCGCTGCAGGGGAACCACTTCATCCCCTGCAGGAACGGCAGAACCGTCGACGGCTTGAACCCTCCCATAGATCCCGACGAGACACTGAAGGCTACGGTGGTGGAAGAAGAAGAACAAGACGTCGTCATCTTCAGGAGAGACGCCAGTCCGGCCGAGGAGGCTCTACGGCTGAGGCCCGCGGAGCCGGAGGAGCTGGAGGCGGCGGAGTGGTAGGAGGAAGAGGAGGAGGAGAAGGAGAAGTTGAACCAGCTCTTGCGGCGGTCGACATGGGACCTGGAGAGGAGGGAGGATGTGGCGGGGACGGACCGGAGGTTGCCGGAGGCGGCGCTGCGGGCGGCGGAGGGGCGACAGCAAAGGTTCTGGACGAGGTAGGTGGAGCAGGTGATGGATACGCGGATCGCCATCTTCACGAGACTGGAGAGGGGGAGGAGGTGTCGGGACAGCGGGGCGGAGGGGGTGCCGGAGTTCGATAGGGGGACGATCAGAGGAGGGACATTTCGACGGCGGAGAGAGCAGTCAAGGCGGCGGCGGTCCGGTGGGCGAATTTAGGGTTAGGGTTTCGGGTGATTTTTTGGGGGGAGAGCTTCTCTCTCGCGCAGAGAGAGAGAAACGAATGAGAGAGAGAGAGAGAGAGGGGGGGGGAGAAGAAAAGAAGGGGGTGATGTATAAAAAAGACCGGGATTTTGGTCTTATTTACGATAGTGCCACCGATTAGACGAATGGAATTATGTCACGTTTATTCATGTAGCTCGATGCGACTTGATGCTATTATTATTTGTTGGGGATGTTTTGTTACGTAAAATCATTTATATTGATAAGCAGTTTATTATTTGAGAATTCATATTATGATATTTTGGTTTGTGATGTTAGTTTAGCTCAAGGAAGCAATTTTCACATTTTTGAAATTTTGGTAGGAGGATTTTGGTTGACGAAATCACTTACTGTGATTTGATAATTTTAAAATTTTATTAGAAACCTTTTATTCTATATATAATCACTTGAGCTAATATGTGATTAATTTTAAAGGTTTGTTAAACACAATTTTGGGTATCATTTATAATTTTATTAGTGAAGCTTTAATCATGAAATCATATGCTTCATTGGCTTGTCAATGTTTACGTTTGTAAAATCACTTAAAATAAGTTTCATAAAAATTATATTATATATAGTTTCATAATCTCTAAATTTTTTAAAATGATGTCAAAGTCCTATATGCATTATTATCAATAATCGACACAATTTTTTTATAAAAAAATACACTTTTATTCGTTGAAATATTGTATAAAAAATGCATGCTATAAAATATACTAGTATATTTAAAAAAAATAAAAATTTGATTTTTCAACACAATGTGATAATTGTTTTTGAAAACGGAATGTGGGTATATATCTATTTTAAAATATCAATAAAACAGATCATATTTGAATGTGAAATAAGATAAATAGTAATAAAATACATTATGATAGTTATAATATACACTAAGGCCTCATTTGGTTACATGTTTGGGTGCGATTCTATTTTTTGAAAATCTGAAAAGTTAAAATCGTGCAGTTAAACGGGACAGCTTTATTCATAATCAAAAGCTGGATTCCTTTTAATTTTTCTCTTGAAATCTGTGTTTTAAAAAATTCATAAACAACTTTTTTTTTGTCAGAATCAATTTTTTAATTGAAAAACAACTTTCTCTATCAAACATCAACTGCTTTCAAATATTAATTCTTGAATTAAAAAAAAAACATCCTAATAAAAATTAAGATATAAAATCATCTTAAAAAACAGTTTTATTTTAAAAATTATTTTTTAATATATATTTTCAATTTTGGATTGCAATCGGAAATAATCATACAAAGACAATAACTATGTATCAGCACACTAAAAATTATATGTTTAAAAGAAGTGGTTTCGTAGTAAATAGAACGACAGTCCAGGGCGAAGCTAACATGGGCCGACACAATCAGTTGGTTGACTTTGAATGTGTGATTTGTTGGGACCACGACCTCAGACAGTTTCCTCGACCGTTCCACTTCCACACCCATTAAAATAAGGATACAAAAATAAATAACAGTAACTTTATATTAATATAATAATCCACAAATAAACAAGGGAGCTCCATTGAGTGAAGCCTTCACTCAATCAAATAGTCATTCCTGCGTTCACACCTTTTCAATTTTTTAAAATATTTATATTTGTTTATTTAATTATGTCAAACAAAATATATAATTTCGTTGATAACATAAACTGAAAATTTTGAATTTCATACGGTACCATCACTTATGACCACGAGCTGACATTGTCACATTGATTGGTTTGCTCAAATGAAACAAGATTACGTGAAATCATCTGAAATTATTTTTTATCCAAAATTAACTAGTCAAGGGGCTGACTGAGTAGCAAAATAATGATGCACATAATCCTTGGACAAAAAAACATCATAGTTTCTCATTCTATTCAATTAATTATATGAGATACCAACAAACGTGAACAACTAATTCTAGTTTCATAAAAAGGGTGCAAGCATAGTGATGTAAGCACATACGTTATAAGAGGTGGACCAAACTGGCACATCATATTCATATCAAGTCATCAAAGTTGGAGCCTACCAGAGTTGAAAATCAAATTGCATTCTTAAACATGAGTGGTCTGGAGTGGAATGAACTCTTGTGAAGGGGGAATCTTATGGAATTTGTAGTTGCAAAACAAAATCCATCACTGCAATCTTTGGACTAATATTTCAACATATCATTCTATAATGGCAATCCACCAATAGATCAGAAAATGAAAAAAAAAAAAAAGTGGATGGAACAATCACCAACCAGAAAGAGCATACTCAAATGCTCACATATGAATATTCTCAGCCCTCGCAGCGAATTTTGCGACATTGCCAATGGACTCAAGCCTCCATCACAAGAGGCATGGATTTTTTTAACTAGATTTTGTTTGCGCAGGATAAGGCGCTCAGTTTTTTCGGTTCAAGCCCTCTCCCCAGACATTGTCCCACGCGCCAGGCGCAGCCTTTGGCCCTTCAATGCACTTCTGTCCCGTTTGTGGTGGTGGTGTTCTTTGCTTTGTTTTGAGTCCTAATATATTGAAGACGAATCTTGCAAGCTCACCGTATAACATCCCAGAACGATCAAATAGCTGTAATGGTGTTATTACGCAAAGCATGAACTCTTTGACTTCAAACAAGTTAGATTAAAGAGAGTGCATGAAGGAGGATGACAGAGCACCTGGAGGAGTCCAGTCATAAACAAATGTAATGCCTGGGTGTTCTGATCAACGAGGAACGCCACCCGATCAATAAATCCCACCACGCCTTGCAGCTGAAATCAATGATATATACAATTAATGGAAAAATATAACAGGGAAGCCAGAATCATTTCATTATGACAACATTAAAATCAAAGCTACATCTTTATGAGTACAATGTACCAAACACAGTAGACTCGGCTCATTTTACCATTTTTTTCTTATTACAGAAGTGAAAATAGTGTATTAATTACCATCCGGAGGAAAGAAATCCAAAATCCTGGAGGAGACGGAGGACCCGTGAATGGATTGTTGGGATCTTGATCATCATAAGGACCACCCAGTTGACCACCAAACTGATTGTTAAACATGCCACCTCCATACAAGCCACTGACACCATACATGCCCCCATAACCTCTATTATAAAGATTATTTCCATTCAGTCCACCAGAGGAATTGTACAATCCAGGACCATAGCCAAAACCTGCACCAAGGAATAAAAAATGTCAAAATCTTTTGTAGACATCAGGAGTATAACGACGAAGAGGGAAACTTCTAATGATAATTACCGCCATAATTGCTTCCATAGTTTGGCACCCAAGGCCTAGTTGGCACCGGCCTACTAAGTGTGTCTCTTTTTACAACAGAAATCCCCGTAGTTATAGGTATGATTTCTCCAGGTTTTGCAGTCCCTGATGCCTCAACAGCATCACTTGTGCTTCCCAAAGATGGAGGCTTAAAAGGAGAAGGACCTAATGAGTTCCCAGCTCGTTCCCATGGCTTCAGAGGAGGTCTAACATTACCTGCAACGCAGCTAACAAGGATAAGAAACAGTGAAAGCATATGAATTGCTGATGATTAAACAACTTTCCTAGCTATTGGGATACACCCCATTTTCTATGCATTTCCCACTAAATGTAAGTCCCTAGTGTCCCCTTATATCTAGGAGCATACCAGATGTTTGTTTTCAATAAAATCACAGGTGGTGTGCTCCCATGCAATAAGAAGCACATAAGAGGTCTCAAATAACATAGTGACAAATTGTATTTTAGTGAAGTATCGCTGACCCCATGTTTCAACACCAGACCCCACTGTTGCTCTCTGGATCCAGCCTATCTTTCTCTCTCTACCCAAAAAAGTTTATCATCAGTTATTGAAGGCTCTGTTAATCTGGAGTTCTGAAATTGATTTTCTGGTGTTCAGAATATTGCAAAAATTATTTTTTTACAGAAAGTGGAATGGAGTAGTAAAATCCCCCTTTCAATAAACCTAAGTTTCTTGAAAACATAGATCCGCCAATCCTCAAATTCCAGCTATGCTGTTAGTTTGAATAATGCATTTTCTGATATTCTGAATTTGTTTTTGGGGGAAAAAAAAGAATTTGGTTGTCAGACATTCAAAAGGCCCATGAAACCCTCACAACTCTCATTTCACTTCTCTAAGGCACGCATTTAAGACAAAAAAAGCAGTTCCCTTGAATTCTGGATGTAGTTCATCATGTGAAGTTAGCATGTACATGCTGGAACTATGTAAATGCCTGCATCAATATCAGAAGGAACAGATATGCAGCAATATTTGCATGCTTTTTAAAAGGTATAAAAACATGTGTGTATAATGATTTTGAAATTTTGGTACGACTATACTATAAAAAAAAATACAGTTTGGATGAATTCCATAAATACAGAATTCATCCAAACTTGAGAATTCAAGGAATCCAAATATTACTCTTTTTTAAGCCCTTAAACCCAGTCTTACTGAAAAGAGCTAAATAAATTCTTCCAATAAAGCAGGGTATTCAACGGCATAACTACAAGCAAAAAATTACCATGACGACAATGGATTATTTTTGTTTCTCAGATTGAAACAGAGCTCAAAGAATAAATATGGAAGCATGTTAACAGGAAAAGACAGCAGTATTAGGATAAGTATAACCATAGTTACTCCTTTTCTTTGGCACTAAAATCCAACCATGATAGTTAATCCATAAAGTAATAAGCGCCAATTTTTCCTATTGCGGAATGTGGATGTACAAGGACCACAAATTCCATGAATGTGTTCCTTCAAGTGCAATTAAACCAATCAGAAGGTCCCCCACCTCCTCTTTATCTTTTCTGGTGGTAAGAGACTAGACATAATTCTTAAAAGACTAGAAAGCAGCTTGAAAATTTTCAAAAACCTATCTTGTGGGGAGCACAACTAATTTTAATGAAGTAACTTAATATAACTGAAGCATCAAAAAGCAATAAATCATATCCAGCTTCATGTGTTCTCTGACCAACAATTTTTGGACAAATTAAGTGTCTTCAGATTCTCAGAATAAAAAAATAAAAATTGCAAAAAAATATACATGAATGGAAAATGAATGCATGAGCACATGAAATTGAAAAATTGGGTGAAATTAATATACCTCCAGACATGGTTGTTAAACTCCAACGATGTTTACAATTCAATCATACGATTGTTTAAATCTGAAACCAAATGATCCATCATTCATGTTAAATTCTGTTCTAATAAAATATGCAACATAATTCAATGATAAAATGGGCATTTGATTAGGTTAGGATGCTAAAATCTAATAAATATGTTGGTCTACCTTTGCCTAAAAAAAATCTAATAAATATATTAACTTTAATCATGCATAATATAAGATTGACAAAATCACACAATTCACACCAAGCTATATAACTAATTGAACTACATCAAACTACAGTTTTATATAACTAATATAAATTTCACAAATTATATTATTGTGAAAAGCTCATAAAAACATATGGCAACCCTCACAAGTTTTGTAGCGTACAGCTCTTTTTATTTCCCTCCAGAACCTATTCAATTCAATGATCTGATTCATCTACATCCTTCAAAGAATCTCCTTCAGAGATACAGCTAACTAGTTCATAATGTCAACTATTTAAAAATGGAAAAGTAGGCTATGAAGAAGACTTTAATAAGCACAAACTTTAACTATAAGAACTGATGATCTCTCTTGCTATGGTATACACTCTTCTTCAGAGCCTGCTTTTCCATTTTTTTGTATAAAAAATATACGCTCGCACATTAAAGATATACTGCTTTAAAAAGTGAAATATACACTAGTGTATTTTTTCTTTGAAAAAATAAATTTTTTTAATTAAACTGTGATAGCGCAATGTATACTACAGCTGGGGAACACTTCTCGGATGCAGAGAGGGCTGCAAAATGGATTGAGTATAACAGCACTAAAAAAAATCAAATCATCTGAGAATTACGCGGGGGTGCAATGGGATTATCCCTAACATTATCCTAATATTAATCATTTGCTTGGCTTAAAAATACTATAGCTCTAATAAAAAAAATTATTTTCAATTGCAACCAAATTTTCACATACAATAAAAAAACCAAACCAATTAATGTACATATTCAATCAAGCAATGCAATTGTAAGCGATGAACAACCGGTTTTGCACGAATCACCGATTTCGATTCAACGAATCAATCGCGAACTAAATCCGTGACGAATTGATCGATAACATCGTACAAAACCCTGATTTGTAAAAGAAAAAAAAAAACAACGAATCAATGACGATGAACAAAGTTCTGGAGAGACTCACCGTCTAATATATGGATTTGCGGAGATCGATTTCTTTTTTATTTTATTGATCGTCTCCTATCAATAAATTCATGAAATAATGGAAATAGGTGGATTTTTTTTTGGTGCAAAAAACATATAGGTTGATATAATTGGGTGGAAAGGAGAATAACTGAATAAGCTCTACTGTTTAAATAACATTCAACACTTATTTAATAGATAAAAAATACCCTTCTAATAATAAGCTCTACTGTTTCCAAGCCGCTATAAACAAAAATATATTTAAGGGTCGTTTGCTTCAGCGAAATGCTGTTTTTAATTGCTGATTCATAAGTGCAGATTGTATAAGTTATGATAAGTTTTAATCAGTTTAAAAAAAAAACTATTTGATTCAACGAAAATTATAAGCACTTATGAAAGACATATTTTTTTGTCAAATCATATATAATTGAATGATGTTTATTATGTTTTTTTTAAAAAAATAAAAACATGGGTGATCTAAGTTTTGGAATGTAAAAATAACTTAGTTTAAATTTTTTCAATAATTATATTGGGCCTGTTGGCCAGCCCATTGAACCAAAATCTGCGCCTAGTCCGTCCGGCCCATACAGGCCCGAGCCGGTGTGGGTTCGGGGCTTTGGGCTCAGCCAAGGTTTGGGGCCCGTTTTCACGCTGATTAGATTGGTCTGACCCAGTTTGTTGCCGTTGTTTAATTATAAATTCTATTAATTTCTTCTTAGCGTTTTTATTAAATTTTGTAAATCTATCATTATAAATTATGTCATCATTATATGTGGTCTAATAGAAGGAATTCACTTCTATGGTATGGTCAATCATTGAATCAGGAAAAAAAAATTTATATCTTTTCCTTTGTTGATCCAATGTGCTCTTTAAGAAGAGACCACCTTTTTCTTTTATGCTACTGCTACATTAATATTTATTCACTAGTTTGCTGTTTTTTTTTTTTTTTTCAATCATTGCATCTGCAAAAATGAGGTGAAGAAAGCAGGAACAACAAACACGTCACAAACTTTTCAAAATGAAAAGCACAAAGAATCTTAAATAGATTAATAGTGTGATTGAAGCATCACAGGAGAATGTACTTATTATAAGTCATTATAACAGATTCCACTTGCAAAAAAAGAAAAAGAAGGCCTGCTCTCCATCAGTGTTACCAAAGAAGAGCCCCCCCTCACATAAAGGCAAACAAACATGGAGTGGTGGTTGAGAGACACTGCAGAACAAAATGACCCAAAGAAACTCTAGCTCATTATAAGCTAGTCAATGGACTGGATACAGAGCATATATAAAGCAAAAATATTTATATTTGAGTCCATATTTTAATTTGTTGTGCTATATATATGTTTGGGCATTGGGATAGAATATTCAAAACACAATATCAGAATTCAAATTGGAATGAAATATTCAAATAATTATTTGAATTATTTTTATGTTTATAATATTGTATATGTATTCCCTTGATAATCATAAAGTGTAAGATTAATATATTTACTAATATTTTTAGGAACAGATACCCAATACTCAATTCTGAATTTGAATTCGTCGGGATATAATATATGATATCCTGAAATCAAGACAGTTTTTCTGAAATTTTTGGATTCAAGATACGAATACAAATATTTTTTTTTAAAATGTCTTATCAAAGCCACTTTGAAGTCTTTTGATGGAGAAGCAGCAAAGCATAGGGAACAAAAGCTTAATAAAGTTGAGGACCTGTTTATCTAACATTGGGGAAAGCCTAAGAAAAAGAAAAAAAAAGGCAAACCAAAAGCCTTTTTTTTTGCCATGCATGGAAAAGCATGAGCTGTGAAAAGAGCCAAAAGTGAAGATGAATAAAAGGTCTCTAATGGGTGATCCCAAGGAATGTTATCATTCATACACATCAAACAGCATTATCTCTTCTTTTCTTTTATTTCTTTTCTTTTCTCCTAAAAGCATTATCCCAAGGAATGTTCAATCACCAACACCACAACCATCTCACTGTGATAACAAGCATTGCCACTATATAAACCAATGTGCCACAAAGGATCCAAGACAGCCTTTGAAAAAAACAAAAGTTTTTGTTCAGTTTTTTTTTTTTTTTAGATTCATGACATGGGTTTGTGGTTTATTCCATCTCTTGCACACTGGAATAGCTGTTCTGATGCAGCAGTTCGGTGTGCAGGGCATGGAATATACCACTGGTTCATGCAAGGGGAAAAATAATCTGCACATCAATGTTGTCTTCATAGGTACCCACTTAAATGTCTCTGTGTTCAACTTTGTTTTGATTGTCTTTGCTGTTGAATCACCTGTTTGTTCTTCCACTTTGCCTAAAAGATCCATCTCAAGCACATCATTTTGATCATGAGAAACAGAGGAGGCATGGGTTCTTCTTCTTCCCATATATTCCTCTGATTATGAACACACCTTCATTGCCTTTAAATTCTCTCTTATTATTTTTTTCATCATGAAAATTTACTTGAATACGGGGAATCGGGGATGACCTTGGTTGTGGTGACTTTTGTAGGTGTGCAATATAGACAGATTGAACCTGATCCAACACAATCAAACCCGGGGTTAGTATTTTAGTAGTTGAGTTCAACCCGAATTGAACTTGACCTGAAAAAAATTAAAACGTAGATAAAGATAGATTTGGGTTGAAGGATCAACTTATCTAAGCATACCCTGAATATGATGGAGAGAGAGATTTAAAAAGGACATGTGAGAAAATAATATTCCATGAAGGAAGATGATTATTTTAATTATAAATATTTTAAAAGTATATATGTAACTAATTTTGTTGAAAATGATTTTATACATACTCAATTAAATATATATATTTTTACATTTTTTTTTGTAATTGAGCATACACTAACACAATGGAATATATATTATTTTAGACATTTCATGCACTGTCAGTGACATGTTAATTCAATCAAGGGTGTAAAATGAATTGAGTTTATTCACGCCCTTCTATGAAATATGTCTGAGTATGATTATAGACCCGTTTTTAAAGACCCGGCCCATTAGGCCATTACAACATCAAACGGCCCAAGCCAGTCTCTAGGTGGCCCGGTCCAAAAGATGAAATCCGATGGATATGAGACATGGGGCTGTAACATTTAACGTTGATACATTCAGTCTATTTTGTAGTATAGAATGTAGTTCCATACACCTACTTTATCATAGTATATGACATAAATTTTTTATTTTTATTTTTAAAGTGAAAAAATATACTATTGTATCTTAGTATATATATATTTCATTTCATATAACAACGTATACTTTAATGAGAAAGTGTATGATTATAAAAAAAAAAAAACCTGTTATAGACTGTAATTAGGGCTGAACATATCATTTTTCAGAACCTTTTGTATTCGAGTAGAATGAGGTCCATATCCGGAGGAGAATATTTATGTACAGCTTTTTTCCTACTCAATTTTACTCCCTTGCCTCTCTTGCTCAGTGACCTTTTTTATTTTTCTTCTTGCATCTCCTCCATCTTTCCCGTCCTCATTTCAAACCCTTTGTATTTCTCTTTAATAAACATAAAAGGACTACTAACTTTGTTTAAAAGAAAATAATAATATATCTATTATATGTTTTTATAAAAAAATAAAATATATATTATAATAAATTGAATAGAGGATGTAAAGAATTTCTGACGTTGCATATTTGAGAGACAAAATATGAGATTCACACATAATTGTATTTTTTTATTTTTTTAAGTAATCGGTATGTCGCTAAAAACAAAAATTGCACTTGAGAATAAAAATAACCTTTTCAGTATAATTTACATCAGCATTTGTTCATATGTTCCTCTACCGTCTCCATGAAACATAAGATCTGTAAAAAGGAAGTAGATATACATCGAGTAGCTGTTACAATCAGCAGATTTTATAGTTTGATAGACCTTGTTAACCAACTACATTAAGTATATATTAATAAGTATACATTTCAATACCAAATTTTATAAATGAGTCTATTAAATTTATTGGATTTTATTTATTTTTTTAGAAAATTACGCACAGTGCTCTTTAACAAAATAATTTGACAAAAAAAAATAATATCTATCCATGAATTAAACATACCAACTTGTGGCTTCTTTAGTTTTCCGTTATTATTATCATCTGATCTCTTGTTCATAACAGATGATTCTCCCCATCACAAAGCATATGAATGAAATCAAATTAAACGAGGCAAGAAAGAAATGAGAGTTATCTCTATCATTTCAAGCAAAAAAGATGAACAAAAAACAAAACAAAACATTACTCTTTTTCAGATTGTACAAAACAAACTCCTAAAACCCACAAAAAAAAAAAAAAATCCATCAAACAAAAAGGTATTCCCAAAAAGAACAAACCTCTTCATTTCTTCTAAAAAAAAACACACAAAAAATCACACCACACCACAACCACCGATCACTGCATGTCTTTGGAATGGTTGGTCGAGATGGCGAGCTCCGGCCAGACGAAGCAATCCCCACCGTCCACCATCTGCCACGTGTTCCCTCCACCACACTCACCTCCTCCTCCGACCCCCCACGCCCCAAACCCCATCTCCTCAAACGGCTGACCCAGCCCGAGCCCCAGCCCGAACCCAAACCCAAAACCCAAGCCCAGCCCGACCCCCACCGCCGACTCCTCCCTAGCCACCACCACTGGCGACTGAGGCTTCGCCTCCGGCGGAGGTGGGGAGGGAACCGTGCGGGGACGTTTGCTGCCGGTGCGGCGGGACCCGCCGCCGATGGGGACGTTGCGGAGGGATCCGCCACGTGTCCAGTAGCGGCGGCAAGACTTGCAGAAGTGGCGGGGCTGCGAAAGGTTGTAGTTGTTGTAGTAGCAGAACTTGGTGTTGGTCGACTCGCAGCGAGGGCACATCACTGCCCCGTCGAAGACCACCGCTGGAGAATCCAACCTCGGGAGGAGGAGGCGTTGGGCGGCGGAGGATCGTCGAACGCCGGAGTCGGACTCCATTTTTTCAGTCTTTCGGGATGTGTTATTGAATCACTGTGGTTTTGGAGGGCGATGTTTTTATAAAAAAAAACCCGGAAGCGGCGACCGTTGGATTTAAGTGGGTGCCGACAAAATCATTGTGTCGGGGACGCGTGGGATGCAATTATTGGTGCTAACAGAGATTCGTTTTGGGTCTCGGTCAGCCGTCGCGAAGCCAGGGTGGGAAACGTGTCGAATGCGGATTGAAGGGGGAGTAGATCTCGTCGGATCCGCATCGGCACGCGCATTTCACATGTCCCTTTCATGGCGCTCTGTCTCTCTCTCTCTCTGCAGTCTCTGCTGCTTCGATGTCCTTAAATCCGTCGTTTCTTCTTCTTCTTCTTTCTTTTGAATAGATCATGGCCGTCCATTGGGTTTGGGTATGGCGTGTCGTGAGTGGTGCAGGTTGTTGGGGGGTTTGGTCCAACGGACCGAAGGGAGACAAAGACCGGGTGTACGTATAACGTGGAGACTGGCAGGGAAGAGTAGTAGTACTTGATTGATTCAGAGAGAGAGAGAGAGAGAGAGAGAGAGTTTTTGTTTTTTTTGAGAGACGAGAAAGTGAATTTGAGGTTTCGTTTCATGCATGGCAAGTACTTTGATCTGATAACCGTCATTAAATGCGTTTGTAAGTTGATGATAATAATAATACCTAGCGCGTCTAATCTGATTAGCCCTTTTGGGTGCACATTGAAAAACTATTAGGGGAGAGGTTTTTGACTAATCAGGACCATCCGTTCCAGACAATTCATCGTATGAATGGATAGGATTTTCTGAAAAATGGAGGGAAATGAAAAAATAAAATAAAATCTGACATCTCAAACTGGCGCTGAGAGTGAGTTGGGATGTTTAGGGATACTCCATCACGTGACATGTTAAAAATGAGAGAGAAAACAATCTCCACTTGAAAACAAGAGTCTGGTCTGGATCTGTTCAAATCTGTACAGAACTACACATATGTAATATATTCAATCTTATTTGAATTTGATTCGGTGGATCAGAACATACAAATGGGTCATTGTCTCGGTCCATCTAGCCTCGATTCGTTGAATTCAAGACTCAACTATTTTATTAATATATGTTTATATATTACAAGATTGTTAGTATTAATTGATCCATGTTTTTTATTTATTTATCAAGTTACAGATATAAATTTTAATTCATTTTTATATCCATAAGTTTATAACCAAATCCATAAATCATAACTCATAACCAACCAAGCCCACCCGTTGACAGCCTTATTAGCTTTTGAAATTATATAATTAATTGGTTTGTTGCATGATTTATGCTTATTGTTTAGGATAACATGTTAGTGTTTATGGTTTTGAATGTTGTTTAGGTTAATATGTAGTGTTTATTGTTTTGAAGTAATATGTTTATTGTTTTGAATGTTTACTTTGTTACACAAATAACCATCAGCTCTCCCTTTTAGTTCATTGTTATATTGTTTAGATTTTTGTTTACTTTGAATGTTATATGTTAGTGTTTATTATTTTGAATGTTGTTTAATAATTCATTCACTTATTTTGAATTGTATAAAAATATGTTCAAACATAGTGTCAGTACACCAGTTTAAATAGCTTAATAATAACTAATGTTTTACACAAAAATTTTCCTCATAGAATGATAATGCAAACAAATTTATAAGCTCTTCCTTTTGTTTTTATTAATCATATTCAAGTTGGGTCCCGGGTCCGACAGGTTCGGATCTGGGTCCACATTTTCAAAGACCCACCAGGTCTTAGGTACACCTTGACCATGCACAGACCCGACCCGTTAATAGGCCTACTCACAACTATCCTCTTGTTTTATTTATTCATTTATTTATTATTTTTGAAATTAGTAATGCTAAATATACCACATTCAAATGCAAATAATGTATCCTTAATTATTTTTCTTACAAACCTAGATTTTTGGTAGATAATTTTTATTGTTAGTTACTAGAAGCCTATATTTACATGTAACAACTAGGCCTGTCAACAGGTCACGGGTTAATCCGGACCAGACCCGAACCTGATCCGATAAAAGGTGTAAATACGAGACCCGAAGGACCCGACAATCAAAATGGGTCGAGTCTGGGTCCACCCCGACTTGATCCTATGGACCCCTTGGACCCGATTGACCCAACTCAAATATTATGTAATTTTTTTTTTATGATCCAACCTAACACTCATGATTCAACCAAACATTTATAACTAAATATTGAACAATCACTTAAAATTTTAAACATTTGAAATATCTTTACAACCTTTTGACTTCATGTAAAAGCATAATAATCCAAACCGTATTCCAAATGTTTCATCATAAAACATTTAAAAATCAAAATGATGAAAAACTATTTATAATATATTACACTCTATTAAAAAAAAAAAAAAATAAAACTACTGTACGCCATTGAAAAGTTTTTGAACTTATCTTTATTTGGTATGAACTTATTAATGGGTCAACCCGATATGACTTGAGACCCAATATGAGCCCGACCCGAAGGACCCGACAATCAAACGGATCAGATCCGAATCCACCACGACCCGATCAGGACCAGACCAGTTGACAAGCCTAGTTACAACTGCATTCTATTGCAGGGCATGAGGGGGCAATACATAATAAAATAGAAAAAATATGATATAACTCCTTTGAAAGTTAGTTACATCTGATTTAGTCTATGTAAAATTAAAAAATTACCACGTGTCCCTATATTATTAAATATAGATCTATGGTCGACCGGTCGACCTTATGTTCTTCCTCTCATTGTCGGCCTCCATTGCAGATCAATTGGTCGGACTGGGGAGGACATCCTTCATCTGTCGTTGTGTCCTCCACCGTCAGATCCCTTCCGCATCGATCGTGTGTTGAGAGAGAGAAAGAGATGGATCCAGATTCAGTGAAATCAACCCTATCAGGGTTGGCTTTTGGGAATGTAATGGCGGCAGCTGCTCGTGATTATCAGAAGGTGCCCTCCCTCCCCCCTCTATGTTTGTTTATCTTTTAATCTGTACAAAGAAGACATTTTTATTGCTTCTCTAATTGTTTGTGTTTTATTCCTGTTATTAGATTTGATTAATGGATCGGAAAAGAAGAAGAAAAAAAAAGATCTTGTCACTTCAAAATAAAAAAAGGGGTTTTCTTTGCAATCCCCTAACCTATATCTGAAATGGGTTCTCATGGATTTTGGTTGCAATAGATCATATTGTTGATTTTGGATCCTACGAGGGAGTGATACATTTTTAAAAAAAAAAATGTTTTTTTTTTTTTCCCTTGAGATATTAGTTTCATGAATGGCAAATCTGGGAAGAATAGCAAGAGGCCTCTCAGGCATACATCTTGAAGATGCAATGATCAATACTTTGGTTTGCGGGAAATAGATATAGTTGTTTTGGAATACAGGGAAAAGGAAGATGTAGTTATTAGATGTGTATCCGTGGTTGGAAAATTTTGCACTCCGTAATTCATGCTGTCAATTCTACGATCTAAACAAGTTTTGAAATTTTTTAAAACTATATACTTGTCTAATGAAGTACATACTTTTATGAAAAAAGTGAAATGCATTCTCAAATGAATTGAATGTATATCTTTCAACATTTTCCCTATATAAGTATTTCTTATACTGAGTGAGGACTATAAGAATGACCTAATTACTGTAGGTAGGAATGATTGTCTGAACGCCCATTTATGGTTGGAATCATGGAAAGTGAATGAAGCAATGTAAGCATGGGGTATGATGGGTTATGATTTAGTACTGATGATATGAAGTGTCGATAGTGGGTATGGGAACAGCATGTAGTCGGGCATCCATAGAGTGATTTTTATATTATTCATGGTTCAATAATAAGCAGGAGTATGTATTGATACTCATTAACTGTTGAATGGTTAATGATAATTTGCATTCCTTTCTATTGGATTATGTTCTATTTTCTGTTGAAACTGTCAATCAGATTTCATTCATTTGTTTGATACATGAGGATATGTGGACATCATTGATTACAAATCTTCGATTTTCAACTAGTATTAGAGAACAGTGCAGGACAACATGTCATCTCTGGATGATTCAGAGATAGCTGCATTTATCTCTTTAGAGTCGGGGAGTAAATCTGCATCTCAACTTTGCATATTCTGAATCAATTTACAGGCCTTGTAGCTCCTTATTACCCCCTATTCTCTAATTTCTGAGTGAGTCAAACTGGGCCATAACTTGTCTCAAACACAGAAGGGTAGATTGTCATTGTGATTTTCAAATTTTAATGTTTTATATAACTGGATGTACATGTAAGTATGTTGAAATATGTCTATTAATATATTTGAGAAAGTCAAGACAACAAAATACATTGGAAAACTAGACCACCACAGGCATATGCAACACTAGTAGATTGATATTTTCTTTTCTAAAAAATGTCATATGTGAACTGGATTCAAAACGAATACCTATTGGTTGCAGATGAATCTTTAACTATGTATCGGAGCTCAGTTGGTTGAGGGTCCTTAACCTTGGGAAGGGATTAGCTAACTTTTGTGCCAGGCACAGGTGACTAATCAGAAATTATCAGCCGTTGGTTGACAGCTTGAGCTGCCCCTCTGGTGGCCTCTCTTTGGAGACAGTGATTTTTTGTATGAGCATGACTAATCATAAATCTATAGTTAGAGATTTTTTTTTCCTTTAAACTAATCTCAGTGCTCTGCGTTTTGATTGATGATAACCCACTTTCTAATATAAATGACATTTATGACAGAAAAAGCTTTGGACCAGTAAAATCTTGTCTTTCATTTCTTAATCTGATCATTTGAACCAAAACTACAATCAGTCAATTTCAGATGCTTAAAAGTTTGCAGTTTGTATGAGGGGAAACACCAACAATATGGATTCGAATGAAAACTGAACTTGTAAGGATGGGGAGTAACACTTAGATACTGAGCAATAATAATGATTATACAGAAATCCAAGCTTTGGTTTAAGTCGGCAAGCACCTCCTCCCTCTGTGAAGGAGTTCAAGAGATCAAACCCTTGGGGACACCATTCTTCAAAAAAAAAATGATTATAAGTGCTAAGTCTTTTTCATTCTGCATTTATGTTTCCTTACATAAATATATCAGATAATCACATGATCTTTAGTTGGTCTTGCAGGAGTTGCTATCTCAACAGAAGGTTCAGACATCCACCAATGAGGAGGTTGATCTTGACGAATTGATGGATGTAAGGAAAATTGACCTCATAATATAGATGATCATGCATGGCCCATCTGTTTGTCCATCCATTCTTATCTTTATTAATCTATCAGTGTGGACCTAATTTTATTTATTTTTTTAAGGACCCAGAACTGGAAAAGTTGCACGCTGACAGAATTGCTTCTCTCAAGGTAAGGATTGATGAACTTTACTCTCCTAAGGGTCCATGGATTTATATCCAGTAATTAAGTGCCTGACTTCGTAAAATCTCATTAAATTTCAACAGAGAGAAGCAGAGAAAAGGCAAGCCTTAAAAAGACAGGGCCACGGAGAATACCGTGAAATATCAGAGGGAGACTTCTTGGGTGAAGTTACAGGAAGTGAGAGAGTGATTTGCCACTTTTACCATCGAGAGTTTTATCGCTGCAAGTAAAATTGTTCCACTAATTCGTTATATATGAGTTGAAACATTGTCCAGTTATAACGAGTAGCAGTGATGGCTCCTCTCAGGATAATTGACAAGCATCTAAAGGCCCTGGCACCAATTCACGTAAATACGAAGTTCATCAAATTGGATTCTGAGGTTTGCTCACACAAAATCCCCCCATAGTTGTTTTGCTTTGATTGGCATATTAATCTTCTTGGTTTGTTTGCAGAATGCACCTTTCTTCGTTACCAAATTAGCAGTCAAAACATTGCCCTGTGTAATATTGTTCAGGTAAAGCTTATGTAATGTTATTCTTCAATAAATAAATAAAAGTTTATGTAAAATGACACACTAGTCATTCCAGTCACTTTTGCAGATTGAACGCGTTTTGATTATTTGTTAAAAGTATATATACGTATATAATGAAGTACATGTTTTCACAAAAAGTGAAATACATACTCGAATGAATTGAACACATACATTTTTACATTGTTTTTCTTAATAGGTTGTATGGTGATATATCAGAGTGTATTCTATTAAAGATTTTCATATACTGTGTTAAGTGTCATGGCGTTGGCATGAATAATTCTGCTGCATACCATGGTTGCGAAAATATACAGAAGCTGATTCGACAATTCTCGGATTAAAATGGTCATCATAGGAATGGAATCGCCTTTGACCGAGTGGTAGGTTTTCAAGATCTGGGCAGCAAAGATGATTTCACCACAAAAGCCTTTGAGAATCTACTGATAAAGAAAGGTTCGATTTGCTTCCCCTGACACTTTGTTAAGTGCAGTATCCCATTACATTGACTAAAATGCTGGTATATTTCAGGAATAATCAATGACAGGAAGGACACAGAAGACAGCGACGCCGAAGATGACGGTGTGGATAACAAAAGCAGGAATGTCAGGTCATCGACCGGCAACGATTCCGATTCAGATTGATGTCCAACATCAAGAGATATCTGTTTTTTATATTTAATTTCCAATGTAGCTACTGAAAGAACTGGTTTGCCTGTAATATTTTTCCATATCAATGTCAGCTATCACCTGCAACTATTGGAAACTGTGCTTTCACAAAATTGTGGATGGTTTTGAGAACTGATGCCAAGATGTGTTGTGATTACGGAGGATTTTATTTAGGGTTTTGTTAAAGAAGTGCCTTTAGGACATTTGTTAACCCATATTTATTGCTGACTTTTTAGGTGACCCAACAAATCTATTTATGATATGAATCAATAAATTGAAAGATTTTTTAAAAATATCAACAATATCCTTAATAAATTCATCACTTTTTTATATTCCCTCCCGTATCTATTTTTCCCTCCGGTAAATAAATATTTTCCTTTTTACAAAAGTTGTCTAAAAATGTACATTTCCTTTCAGTTTTGTTCTTTATCTCATCTCTTATTATTATAATACTTGGTTTAGTGTTGCTTATGTGAAAATATTTTTTGTGCGGTACATAAGATAATTTATTTTTATTTTTTGTTTGATTTAATTTTTTATTTTAAATATTTTATATGCACCTCCATTCTTTATTGGCTTTTTTATTATTTAAATTTATTTCAACGTATTATAAATAAATGGTCTTGCATGCTTCCGGCTTCGACCAGTGTTTCACATCAAATCGTTGTAGGTTGATTCGTAAAAGAAAAGAGGTGTTTTGTAATTTAATTATCTATAGAGCTGATGCTGGAATTTAACTTTTATGATTATAGCTGGTTAGTATTGTAGATTATGCATTGAAAACGTATAATAAAAATTAAATTATAAGAAACACGTAAAAAAAAATGTTGATTTAATAAAAAAATTTGGGTATAAAAGGAAAAATTGGGTATGAGAGGGAAAAAGAACAAAAGTGGTGAATTTATTAAGGGTATTGTTGATATTTTCAAAAATCTTTCAATTTATTGATTCATATCAGAATTAGATTTGTTAAGTTACCTAAAAAATTAACAATAAATGTGGGTTAACAAGTGCCCTAAGGAACTCATCATCAAAACCCTTCTATTCAAGACTGTCAATTATATAAAAAAATAATGTTTTATTTGCCCCAACATCACAGACCCATGAGGTGGCATATGTTTAATATCTGTTATATCCTTGTGTGATTATTTTGTTTTTTGGTAACTGATTTCTACAAAATGAGGAGACAATTGCATTTTACTTTTTTTTTTTTTCCATAATCCACATCATTTTGCAAATCTTCACTTATCATTCTCTCCACTTCTCCCATGGATCAAAAATACAAAGAAGATTTTTCTAATATAGACTACCGATAAAGAAGAAAGAATGCTTCGTAAGGAATCGTTAGGTACAGGAAATTAAAGCAAAAGCATCATCTTTTTTTCAAGGTGTATATTTGACATGGGATGGGAATAAAATTCACTACTTGAAAAGAGAAGATGATAACAATAGTGGAGGATGCTGTAAAGCGTTTCAAAATCATCTTTTTCTTTGTTCTAATATTTCTAAGGGTAGTTACATTTAATTTATATATGGTTTGTACGATATTAATGTCACATTTCTGACATCGAAATGTAACAGTCTGAAATGTAACATTCATGATGTAACATTCATTCATGTATTGTATTTCTTTCAATGCAAATAGTAATTTATATTTGTTACATTTATTAATGTAACAGTCCGAAATGTAACATTCATTCGTGTATTGCATTTCTTTCAATATAAATAGTAATTTATATTTGTTACATTTATTAATGTAACAGTCAAGTACATATATTTGTTAAATGTAACACACAACAAAAAATATGTTTGACATTTTCCATAAAATGTAAGTGACAATTGAAAATATAACTTTTTCTAAATTGTTTAAAAATTGCATGGAATGTAAAATATTTAGGTAAATGTAACAGTTTTCTGACATATATTATAAATTTATATATATGTATATATGATAAACTATCCACATTCATTATCCTACGTGACTAAGAACTGAAATTTAAATAACTATTATATTTTCTATATATGATATCTAGAAGAGATCTCTAATATATCACTTGATCATTCAAATTAATGTATGTATTTAAACGTGTTAATTATCTAAAAAATATCATATCAGATATGAATCTAAAAAAAAAAAAAAGTGTTCATCAACCCATTGTGTTGTTTTTCTCTTTTCCAAAGCATTTATCACAAAGTACTCCAAATTTATATGAATGTTCAAAATTACTCAAATGTTGGTTACATTTTTTTTGAGAAATAAATGTTGGTTACATGATCTAGTCTTATTTAGATTGTATTAATAATTGAAGATTATGGTTATCATGCATGTTTTTTTTTTTTTTTTTGTAGCGCTGATACACTCAACTCATTTTTCATCCCGTTTACAACTTTATACCCTATGACAGTGTATAGAGTTTTATCATATTGTATAATGTAAAAAAAAAAATTATAAAAAAAAAATACACGAATATATATCTTAATATATGTTTCATTTCACATGACAGCATATACTACAATAAAAAAACATATAATTTTCTGAAAAAAAAAAGTGTGAACTACATTTAGGTAAATGCCTTTTCCTGAAACGAAGACTGACCGTCGGGGTCTTTTTTAGATAAATACAATGAGTCAACCATAGAACTAATTTATAACCTATTAATATGTGGCAGGAACTGTGTAATTGAATTTAAGTAATATATATAAAATACAAACACAACTTTTAAAATAAATGCAAGATTTATATTTTTTTTTCAAAGCGGATACATTAATATCCATATCCGCCTTGTGATACTTTTTGGATAATTGACAGACTTAGTTCAAAAGAATTTAAAAAAACGCAAGGTGAACCGTATACAATAAGAAGAAGAAGCCAGTGTTGCCATCAAAGGAGGGGGCACTGCTGAAGAGTGGGAAGCGAGTAGGTCTCACGCGGTGGTGGGGGTGGGCATTGAAGTAGAGATGACTACATATGCCAAGTATTGGAGGGCATCTTGGATCTTGTCCAGAGCAGTGGTTTGATCTGCTCGGAGGTGATTTGATATTGCATGTGCCTTTTCCTGAATTGAAGACTGGCCATCGGCTGCAGCGTCTTTTATGGCTGCTAGACAGGCCTCACTCACGTCCGAAATGCCTGCATATACATGTGATTAGAAGATGTTAATGCATCCATTATTGATGTGGTAAGTATATCAATCAGAAATTAATGCTCAAGTGAAGTGGTATTGATGTCTAATGTTCAATATAAACAAGTATTAACACAAAGCACGTATGTTGTGCAGCGTGTACATTGGCAGGGATTGGTGATTAGTCTGTCAATGATAAAAGGTTAGTCAGTGTATTTGTATTGATGCATTGTTGTGTGTCAATTATAGATAACCTTCCCTGTGCAAATATGTTATTACCAATCAACAAGCCAAATCAGCTTATGACCAATAAGTAAAACTACTTTCAATCCACAGTTGGAACCATATCACAGTGCCAGCAACCCATTTTTCTCCACTGTCCGCATATATATGCTTTAAATTTCACATTGGGAATAAGAATTATAAGATTCTTCTCGCCCATTTCTACTAGTGACGGAAATAAATAAACTCATGATGTATCATTCTACCTAGATTTAAAAGAGTCAGTCACCCACATCTTCCCCCCCCCCCCCCAACATACCAAAAAAAAATAAAATAATATACTTTTCCAGTCAAGCTCAGAATCACAATCAATAATCCTGGCTTCTTCCTTTCCATCGTCTTTTAGTAGATAAACAATATTATATTACCTCTTTCCAGCTACTGAGTTCCAATACTTCTTAGCAGAATTATCATCCTAAGTTTCTGATATTGTGCTATAAAGCTAAAAACTTTTCTGATCCAGAAGATGCATGACCTGATATAGATAATGTTTATAGCATCTCATAAGCAGATATCAAGATTTTGGTGTAATGGCCTAATGGGCATTATATATAAATATATATTTTTTGGGGTAATTAAGTATTTTTTATTGATTTTAAAATGTGTGTACAGTATGTCCAAAGAATCACAATGAATGCTTTCACAAACAGAATCACCTAAACAGACTATTTTGATGGTGTTTGGTCCTAAAGTGACCAAAATTCTATTTCTAATAATACAAGGAAGCTCAAAGAGGCTGGATGCTTGACAAATACCTGTGATGAAACCATTAGAAACAGCTTCAACGTCTCCTGACATGGACTGTGCCTTGGATCTGATGATCCTAGCCTTCAACACAGAGTCCTCAGGCCAAGTGATTTTCAGGCTTTCTTCTTCTGTATCTTCATTTTGTGATTTGTTCGCACTTGAGATGACTGATTTTCCAAGCATCAGGAGTTGAGACACAGCAAAGCAGCAAAGTTCTGAGAGCCTCTGCATGCAAAATGTAATGCTAAGCAACCCATAGTAAAGACTAAATCCAAAAGAAACAACACAAACTCTGCACACATACATGGACCCCCTCTGAGTGAATAGTTTCAAGTCTGTCAGCAGTCCGTTGAATTATTTCATTTGTAGCAATTCCCCCTAACGCAGCAGTGAAACTGGAAAGAGATTCATGAATGTAAATATTGCAAGCATGGAAATAAAATGTTATCCAAATTTACAGCAAGCCCAGCATTAAAATTGGCACTGAATCAAGTTGTACTCCATTTATCTCAACAGAACACCCACAGTACAATGACATCAAGTTGCAAGGACTGTTATAAACACAGTAATAACCAGATCATCACAAGAAGTCACGGATGGACATAATTACTCAGCTAAAAACATTCTACTAAATGGACTGTCTATGGGAAATAGTATAACATTTCATCACAAGAAGTCATGGATGGACATATAATTACTCAACTAAAAACATTCTGCTAAATGGACTGTCTATGTGAAATAGTATAACATTTCTTCTGACTATAAAACGAAAGCAGAGAAGATGACATAAAATTCATGATGAAACTCAAGTTTTGCATAGCATCATGGCTAAAAATTTAAGAATAAAAGGATCAAGAATTTGCATGTGTATCATGATAGCATGCATCAATGCACATATAAAAGAAAACACAACTACATTAGTTATTATAAATTTATAAACCAAAAAAAGCTTTGAGCGGGCATGTACCCTGCAGCCATATCAGCAGCCTTGCTGACACTTGAGTCGCGCATTATTTTGATTTCATTGCCACTCTCCTCTTCCACAGACTCTACATTCTTTCCTTTATCGGGGTCTGCACCACTACCTTCAATTTCAGCTCCCAAACTGAAAATTTGTTGAACCTGTTTAAGCTTCCCATCATACAAGGACTTCTGTTCGGATAGTAACTTCGATTTTCTCCTGTTAAATAACAATGCGTAATGGTTTGACAATGCTTCCAATTCCTGTCATCCATCATAAATTCAAATCTGTCAGACAATTCCTAACCTAAAATTCAATGAATATAAGCAAACATAAACAAAAGGGGAATCACCTCGAGCTGATCCGGGCCTCCATATATATAAAAACAGCGGTCAAAAGTAACTTCCTCCAAAAACTGTTCTTCATCAGCTTGCTGATCCGCCTCCTTTGAATCTTTCTCAACTTCAAAACCAGTCTCTTGAATGAGCAATTCCATGGTCTCTTTACCTACACGTTCAAGTACTTGAATTCCCTTTGTCGTAAACGTCTTCCCAGTCTGCAATGCAAAGGAATAACATAATTTAATATATTCACAGAAAACAAGGTTAGTGTGACAACAAAAAATGCATACCTCCAAGATAGATGGAGCAAGAGAACCTGCCGGGACAGGCAGATTGCCATGCTGGATAGATTCAGCAAGGCTAGCTGCAGAATTCTCCAACCTAAAACACAGCGGCTACACCATTACTGAAAGAAAGTTATTAAGCCCACAACAAGGGGCTTTAGTAAGTCATGATAAAACTTTTTCACCAAGTCAAATTACTGTGGAAATTGAATAGCAAAATGGAATGCAAAGGATGAACAACTAAAAGATATATAAAACGACATGTGGTCCGTGATTTTTCATCTGAATGGCTTATTTAACACGACAGAGTGTGCTTAACTCCAATCCATCCTGCCCATAATATTAACTCGATGCTAATGATATAATCATTTATCTCAGACCCCTTCAGAAGGTGCCAGAGTCAAACAACAAGGGGCTTTAGTAAGTCATGATAAAACTTTTTCACCAAGTCAAATTACTGTGGAAATTGAATAGCAAAATGGAATGCAAAGGATGAACAACTAAAAGATATATAAAACGACATGTGGTCCGTGATTTTTCATCTGAATGGCTTATTTAACACGACAGAGTGTGCTTAACTCCAATCCATCCTGCCCATAATATTAACTCGATGCTAATGATATAATCATTTATCTCAGACCCCTTCAGAAGGTGCCAGAGTCAAAGTGTCGGGGTACAATTTTCCAGAGGCAACCCTCAGAAAAATCCATCATGTACATGTTAAGTAATTGAAATTTCAAACATGCTCTTAGCATAATTGTTATACACGATATCCTCTGAAAAAGTTGAATCCAGCTAACTAAAAAGAAACTCGGGCAACAATGTGACACAGAATAAGGCTAGAGAGGAAGAGTAGATTGGGAAAGAAGGAGAAGGAAGAAGATCAAGAGAAAAAGAGAGATAGAGAAATCAATATTTAATATCAATCTTCAATAACTGAAATCCTGGAAAAGTTATACAAATATACATTAACCTAAATAAAGAACAACCCTACATGGAAAATGACAAAAATGTCCCTAAGCAATTAAAAAATCCGAAAAACTCCAGATCATAAATCATAAGGCTGCAATTGCACCAATCATGAATTATACTAAATTCTATTAACAAAAGGATATATCAATGTCTATTCCTGAAGCATATATGAAATGAATCATTGTTGCATAACTCATTGTTCATGTTCCTCATCATTATGTTACTAGAGAAGGGCAAGCTATGTCCTTGGGTTGGGTAATCAAGTCCCCCCATACCAAAGTGATCTCTCTCTCCCCCCCCCCCCCTTTCTCCATAACTCCTTGTGAGTGTGTCCAAGGCAAATCCCTGGCACGGGGCAGAGGGTGGCTGTCTAGGCCTCAGGAAGGGCACAAGAGTGGGAAGGCTGACCCGGTCGCGAGTAGGCGTCCCTGGGTGCTGCACGGTACTTGTGCTATGAAAAAGCTAAGTCCGTGACAAGTGGTCTGCCCATGTGACATGTGCTCTCATATAGTAATGGGGACCAATGCTATATATTCAATATCAGGGCATACCGGGAAATTCTTTGGAAATATATAATTCTAGTGGTTTCCACCATGTCTTAAATGTTAGGATATGAGGTGTACGTGTATTGTAACCTTCAGAATACATTGACTTTTATAGTGCTCACAAAAAGATGCAACAGAAATATAATCCTCTACTAAACAAGTCTATGTTAATCAAATATTGTTCTCATCTCTACCTTCCAAAAACGAAATTTTACTTCCAGTAAGTAGTGTGTAACCAGGAAATTTCACATCATAAGATCTACCCTCATGGCATAGAAAACATCAAGAGACAGTGATAAGACAAACAATCATTCACTGCCAGGATTTACCTGTTTACCAAGTTTGAACTCCCCTTCCATGCGCTCCCTAATGCTTGCCATGCTCCTGAAGCAAGAGTTTCCACCGAATTGTCAATCACTTTAAGACCCTGCAAATGACAATATATATTCACTCTTTAGAAACAATAAATGAAATCCATAAATCTTTCATAAGTTTGCAATAACTGTACATTATCCAATTTAATATAAATCCCCATCCCTATCATAAATTAGAGAAGTAACAAGGGTTGATATTGTCACATTCTTGCCTGACCAAGCAGGGTATCTTCACTAGCTTTCTCCAACTTGTCAAGGGCAGATTTCCTCATCTTATCAGTTTCATCCTCAGGCTTTCCTTCATCATCTGAATTTCCCGAAGCTTCCTTCTCCTCATCAACCGTCTCAGAATCAGGAGCGGCATTCTGTATGTCTGCAATTTCTTTCACCGCACTTTTTGCAGCTGCAACGGCCTGAACCACAAAAATTCACAAGACAGCCTTATTTTTTTTTTATATCATTGAAACAGTTTTTGGTATCAAATCTTCAACTGAGAAAACACATTTTACAATGGAAATCATAAATTCGCAAAGATGCCACATATGCAATATCTCATAGAACACCCACATCAAGGCCCGCAACAAAAACACTGTAGTTGCCATGACTGAAGATCATGTGATGTTTCCAAAGTCAGATTAACGAACCAAATGAGTGGTTTTTTTTCATGAAATAAAAAGATTCACTTTTCTTCAATTCCTAAACCCATACAGCTGCAGTTACTGACGCAAATCTAGGTATGAAAGATCGTACAATCTCGCACAAAGCCACAAAAACACAAGATTCCGGTAAGTAAAGCTGTGATTTCTAGATCAATCAGCAAATGCGGCCAAATTAGGGACAAACAAAACCCTAAAACGCGAAAACAAACACGAAAGGCGACAAAGTGAGACAAATTACATTGCGTGAGATCTCCTCGGCCGCCTTCTGGAGATCGGAGAAGACGGAGAGGGAAGAGATGCCCCAACCGCCCCACCCTCCGCCGCCCCTCGTCGCTGGCGCCGGCGGCGCCTCCTCCGCCTTCTCCCCAGCCGCCGTCGGATCTCCCTCCATCGGATCCACAGTTCCTCCTCACGAGTCTTTGAAGGATAAACAAATTGAGAAAAAAAAAAAAACAGTTTTTTATAAAAGATTTGGTTTGGTTCGACCTCGATTTCAGTCTCCCGAAATTCTACCCGATCGGTGTCTGATGCTCTGCCTTCCGTTGCAACGTTTTGTTTCGCTTTGTAAACAAGATAATTGAACAAGAAGGGATTGCCAGATTGGGTTCACATGTTTCTCACTGTTATCACCGCGAGTCACCACAGACGAGTTTCCTTCCCATCAAAGTTTTCTAATCTACTTTGTCTCAGCTAATTATACCAGTAAAACAAGATATTTAATTGATTAGTTGTGTTTCATGAAGTTTTATATTGTCTTATTAATATTATGTGATCGACCGTGGATAAACTGTGACTCAATTGTGAATAATATAGAAATGCTCTTATTCCACGGGTAGTTATATATGAAGAGAATATATGGGAGACATTAACTTAGTTTATCAAAGTATGGGGATATCTTTTGTGCTGGTGCAAATAACACTTGTTTATCAGAAGAGAGATTTCTATCGTAGAATAGTACTATATCATTTTGTTATGTTATTATTCCCTAATCGAGGTCTAAAGTAGATATCTCTTCTACTTTGATTTTGGTAGGGGGAGTGTAGTGTTTTTGTCTATTTAAATGCTTTGGACATTATTTTATTTTGAAATATAATTAAAATCCATGTCTACTGTTTTATCAAAAAAATAAAAAAAATTGTGAATAATATGATATATATATACTTGATAAAAATGTGACCTGTGAACATACTTCTAAAAAAGAAAGGATGGAGTGTAACATTTTTTAATTTTTTTTGGTAAAAAAGACTCCAATGGGCTACAAGTTTTCTTCACATTTAGATGTACCATTACAGCATTACTGGTATATATTGGGAAAGCTAGGCACAAACCCAAACCGACAGTGGCACATGGGGTTATGCACCCTTTAATTTTTTTCATGACATGTATTTTCTTTGAGAACTCATGACATTTCATGGGATCATGGTAACTGGATCCTATCCGGAGACCAGATTCCATAAAGAGCAAACAATATTTTTCTTTGTGTCGATATAAGGATTAATCTGTGTTTGTTAAGTCACCTTTGATGTGGGATACCTCATCTTTCAAGCAAAAGTGAAAGCTAATAATCCATTATTTCATGAACAATTGAATTATAAAATGTTGAACGACCAACACCTCTTACAAAAATGAAAAAAGAGGAAACAGTACTGGATCATGTTCCAACTACAAACACAGACACACACACAATAAAAATTTCGAAGACTAACTTCAATGAATTCTTTTGAACTACTTTGCGCCTGTCTCTGATGTTCATCACTCCTCATGCCCTGCCAAAAAATAAACAAGGATTAAAAAAATCCATTCATAATCTCAAATTGATTAATTAATATAAGAACCCGTTTGAAATCAATTACTAAAAACAGTTTATTCTATAAATTGAGTAAAGTATAATGGATTTTAGAAAAGTTACTATAAATCAGATTTTTTTTAATAAATGTTAATTTTTTAAACTAAAAACTAAAATTTAGAAATACCATATTGGAATAGATTATCTAAAAACTAATTTTACAAAAGAAAAAAAAAAAATCCGTTTTACAATTGACTCCAAGAATTGGATAGGCTGATTACTGTTGGTAGAGAATGTTAATCTTTCCGGCATCCGTGTTGGAGATGGCGGCGAAGGCTTCCTCGGACAGGTCGATCGTCCCTTGGCACCCGGGCGGGGGGCATTGGTCTGTGATTTTCACGACTATCGAGTCACCGGTGCAAGGTTCGGGATCACCCTGGTTGGTTCCACTCAGGCATTGAACTGAGTAGAACCTCCCGCAGGCGGCTCCGTCGTCCCAAATGTCATCGCTCGCCGCCCCGATCATCACCCCTTGGTCTTCGAATCCATAACAAGACGAAGCTGCAAAACAAAGTGAAAAACTTTGGCTCAGATCACTGTTGAGCGTACCATATCATCAATAACTTAAATGCCTATGGTAATAGGAAAAAAATGCACCTCTATGGACCATATTCCTTCAATTTTTGAGGTTTACATATATTTTGGATCTTAACATGTATATAAATATGATACAAGATTGTATGGTTACTTACGAACATATGGAGGCTTGTTAAATGTCGCGGTACCATAATCACCATATACATTTGATGAAAATGAGAGGGTCATCAGCACCAGTGTTGAGAGGAGGAGATGGTGAGAGATTGCCATATTTTTTTCTATGACTTGTTAAGTATTTGGTGGTGGTGGTGGTGGTGGTGGTGTGTGTCTCTGCAGGGAAGGAGAGGCTTTGGTTGGATGGACACTGTGAAGTGAGGATGAGAATTAATGTGAGGGAGGAGAGCTACTTATATAGGAAGATCAAATGAATTCATTGTTTGCATTGTTGAAGGGTGGGGCGCACACAATATAATCGACCTTGGATATGCCAAGGATGTGGAGAATAGAATAAAATCTCATTCTAAAATGAAGCTTGATCACTTTTTAGGTTATTGTTATTATTATTATTGGGGGGGGGGGGGGGGGGGTGGTTGTGGTTGTTTTGGTTTAAAATGGTGTTCCTCCGAGTTAGGTTACAGGTGGAATCAATTTTCAAAAATTGTTTGAAATAGAACAGTGAATTATGAAAAAACTATTCTTAACTAGTTTTTTTTTATAAATTAAGCTGTGTTTTATTTTATTTGAAAATTATGAAAAATCAAAATCCAAGATTTAAAAATTTATGTTTGGAACTGGTTATCTAAAACCTGATTTTACATCAACCATTGATGGATTGATCCTAAATATTGTCAAAAAGTATGTAATCCACTTGATCAATTGCTAACACGGGCAACTTAGCCTCCTATGGGAGTATCGCATCGCGCATTTTTTTAGATCCTATTTGAAAATGTGTTTCGGTGTTAGTTTTTCACTAAAATTGGGTTTTAGAGTTTACAAGAAGTTGCTTCATTATCGATTCTAAAAAAGCTAGTTTCGATCATTTTAATGGGTCTAGCTTTTAATTAAGCAGTAACTTTTTTCTGTTTAAAAATGGGTTTGAAAAACTTTTCCTGCAAATTCAAAAACACCCCAAACCCATTAAACGAGTCTCAGATTAAAATAATTGTATATTGAAATAAGTAGTTTTTATACCTAATTTAGATCCACGTTTTTTTTTTTTATATATATCGGAGGGATCTCCGTGGCTGTTTTTACGGTCGAGCTGTGAAGGTTATCTCCGCCTGTTTGTCCCGGTACAGGTGGGTAAGTCAACGCCAAGACTTAAACCCAGAATCTATCAGTAACATCGCTAAGCCGTGAACCGTTGTGCTATGACCACTGAAGACAAATAATAGATCCACGTCTGAAAAGATTCCTCATAATCTCAAAAAAGCTACACGTGTAAAAATAATTACTTTACAAAAATTATGAAAATTATTTTTTAAAAAACTGATTTTAAAACGCAGAATTACATGAAAACAATTTTCAGTCTTACATTGAAAACCATTGATAATCAAATTGTGCGTTCTTCATAACCGTATATCATTTCTTTTCAATCTCCTTGATTGGCCGGCTCATTGGGTTCACAAACACGCGTGAATTCTTATAAGCCGGCACCTGAAGCCGGACTATCAAAAATAAATAAAAGGGAAAGATCCATATAACCCCTTACAAACTATTCGAAATCCATATTACTCCCCTAACTTTTCCTAAAGTCTATATACCCTTTGAAAACACTTATGTAAATCCAAATAACTCTCTCAGTTAAATTTTCATTGACAAATGAGAAACATTCTGTTTGGTTAACCCTGGTTGAAAACATTGAATACCAAAAAAACTGATACAATGTGTTGAAAATACGAAAAATTATTCATAAATGACGATTTTTTTTTACCTCTTCATATGGAGTTTTATAATCTATTCGGAGGGATAAAATAGTTATTTATAGATATTTTTTTTTGCATTTTTAACGCATTATAGGTGATTTTTGATATATTGTGTTTTCATCCAAGCTAAACCAAACAGAATATTTGTAGAATATTCCTCTTATGTCAATAAAAGTTTAATTAAAGGGGCTATTTAAATTTACATAGGTGTTTTTAGGGGGTTACATAGACGTCAAGAAAAATCAGGGGTTATATGGATTTTGAGCAATTTGCTGGGGGGTTATTTGAATTTTTCTCATAAAAGAGAGAAAGCAATTCATACAATAAGTTTAATACATCGAATCAAATTCAATGAAACTACATTGTACATACACATCCCATGCACAACACAAAAGCATTTCAATCTCTCAAATACAGCCTGAGATACTTAACACAAAAACAATCAATATATCAGAGATCCCTGAGTTGCCGGACGTTCATCGGCGATATGTATTTCGTGTCGCCGTCGACGAGAAACTTCGCAATTATCAAGTTTGCGGCCTCGCTAGGATGGTAAGGGTCCCAAAACACGTGCTTTGTTCGATCATCACACAGAGTCGATTGTGGTCCACAGGGTATGATCCCCTGGTACTGGCCTCCATTGCCACAACACGCCACGCTTGCGGTGTCAAATCCTAATAAAACAGGTAAAATTTCTTACCATCACTTTTCATTGCTAAAATGATAGTTACAATTCTGAATTGATAGTGAGAAAAAACAGAAGATGAGATCAAAAGTGAAAAGAATATCGAATGATCTTGACGTACCGTATTTATTGTAGTTTGTTATGAGCTCAAGGACCAAGTCATAGACGTTTGCGAGAAGGAACGTTGCCCCGTTGAGGTTCTCGTTGAGCTCGGCGAGTAGATCCCTCAATCGACCATTGTATCGATGCGCGAGCTCGTTGGGGAGGCTCACGCACTCGTCCGTGGTGAGCCTATTAATGGTCTTTTGGTAGGGGATGCATCCGATGGGACCGACGTTTCCAATTATGAACTTTCGAGCATCCAATGAATAAAGCCTCTGAGAGCGAAATCAATTTTCAAAAACAGCTTATACTATAAATTAATTAATTAAAATAATAGATTATGGAAAAGCTACTTTCAACCATCAATTTGACAATTGATTCCAAATGAGGGCCTAAACAAGACCACTTACAGTGAGTTGAGACCTCAAGTTGTTGATCATGTGGTCGATGAAATCGTTGGGGTTTTCGGAGAAGCGTTCGCCTGTGGAGATGACGGGAAGAAGGTAGTTGTTGAGGAAATCATTGGAGCCGACTGTGATGGAGAAGATGGAGTCCTTCATCAGGTGCTTTTTTGCCTTTGCCTTACCGAGCAGGTCGTCTATTTGTTTTCTGGTTATGTTGAAATAATCAATCTGGACGTCCATGGAAAGCCTGTTCACCTGCGATATGAATACAAGGGAGGGTATGATTTGGTGGACCTAATATTTGACTCTATAAGTCCTTTTTGTGAATACTATATGTGCATGCAAATTATAGTTAGTGAGAGTAGGTAAAGAAGATGAAGCGAGAAAACATACAAAGATCTTCCCTGTCTCGTTCATTATACCACCACCACCTGATGCGTAATTCACACCATCCAGAATAGCTCGTCCGGTTGTGTTGGGGGATAGGAAAGGTTGTGCATAATTGGGCTGCCCCACTGCCTCCCCTGCCAAATATATATAAACAATGACATTTAGTTTTGGCAATTACAGTACAAAAAATGACTAATTTAGTGATCTAAACTGATTTATGCCAATCTTAAAAAGTAATGTTATACATGCCAAAAGTGATGGGCCGATAATTTTTCTTAATTATTGGTTTTAGATTAATTAAGATACGAAACTGACAAATTTTGATAAGTGGATCAAGATTCTTACCAATATGATAAATCAATAAGATCTAGATTTAATATAAAATTATGCAACTATGTTGTGTGATATTAAAGGGAAGTATGGGAAATAATAATGAAGGTGACAAAAATCTTATTATCATATTTCAGTGAATTCATGTCCCCTGGTATTTAGAGTTGAGAGATAAAAGTTGGAAGGGATCGAGTTTAGATTGAATCCCATTAGATTCATTATGAGACTGATATATGATTAAAAATGTCACAAATCTCACATGTTAGATATATGAAATAATACATGTCAAGGATTGCTGATGAGACAACTCACCGACGATGTCTCCAATGGTCCTCCCATTAGTGTACCGTCCGGTGGGCTGGCCCCCGGAAGCCTCGAAGTCGATGCCATTCGGAGGGATGTCGGCCTTCGATAACGTAGACATGAAGTTGTTGTTCCCGGCGTCGACGAGAGAGTCTCCAAAGATATAAGAGGCTCCTAATGCCCCATCTCCTCTAACTACGACGGCGGATACCGCCGCCATGAGAGAAAGCACCACCGTCACCATGCTTAAAGAGTCCATGACCACCACACTTGCACGATTGTGGAGACTGGGATGTGTGTTATGTATATGACAAGATATATAGAATTTAATGGAGGGGAGGGTTTGATATGGTTATTTTAGATTTTCAGGGGGTGGTTTATCAACAATACTATATTTTTCAAAAATGAGGAAGCAAAGGCAGGTATTTTTGGTTGTTGTGCTTGCCCGGGAAAATACAGGTCTTTTGGTTTTTATGGATGTGTTTGTTGAAATTTAGGTGAACCGTTGAATTCAAACTCTGAATGTTTTTTTTTTTTTTAACATTAGAAGGACTATTTCGTTGAACAAACTGAATGTCTACATGCATGCATGATTGTGAAATGTGAAGATGGAAAACTTGTACAATCAAACAACAATATTACTGTAAATAGACATGTGTAATGCTTACAAGACAAACTATTCTGTTTTGGAGATCATGTGTAATGCTTAAAAGACAAACTATTCTGTTTTGAAGATGGCTGGATATTAATCTCCACTAAGAGACTGATCGGAGATTAGCTTATGAGTTTTGACGACTCACATTTTTAGCACATGAGATGGTGATGGTTTTTATCATAAATTAATTTCCTGCTAGAGATTTACCATGGTTAAATCCCATTTGAATGATGTGAGATCAACGGACTGAGATTGGTTACACTTAGAAAATCAATGATATTCAATATATTACAAGATTTACACTACCCAAAAAAATTAGAATGCCAAACTTGTAGTAGCTCTTCTAATTACATGTTTACACATATTGGAAATCTTGATGCATGTCTCTGATGAACGAATCTTCCAAGCCCTGAAGAAGAGAATAATTAATGATAAATTGTTTAGATTTTTTTTTTTTTGTTAAGGATGAATTCTTTAGGGCTTGGAAGATGGGGTGGAGCTTTGACAGGGGCGTCTTTCCATTATGGATTAGCGTTTGGAAACACAGTTTAAAAAACAGCTTTTAGTTTTTGCAGCTTTATACACATCTTTTGAATGTATAATAATGATGATTTGAGGGTGTAATGATGATGGCTGCTTTATAAAACATAGATTTCGAGGTACAGTTTAGAGATAAAATCTAGTAATGATGATGTATTTAAGTTGACCTGTTTGATAACAGCTTTTAACTTTTAAATAATGATATATTTGACTTGATGTGACTGCAAAAGCTAAAAGCTGCTTTAAGTTTTTACAGCCAAACATACACTAAGTGTTCATTTGATCTACGACAACCTCAAGTAGAAACCTCCCCTACTCTGGATAGACCTGGTTTCTTTTTTTTTTTTTGTTGGTGTTTTTATCTTTGCCATTATGCTATATCTATTTGCGTTCCTTCCTCTTTTATAAAAATTTCAGACTCTTGCCAAGGTAACAATTATTTACCGAAATTAAAAAAAAATAAAATTATTTAGATTTGATCCCACATGACATCTGGAATAAAGATCCCTCTCAGAAGATCCATCTTGGCCATCTTAAATATCAAGGAATTGTTGACCATTTGAAAAGCAGGTATACTGTCTCCTGTTTTAATAATAAAAAATAGGTGTACCTGTAATCAATGTAACTCATAACAGATTTTATGTAATTTTGAAACCTAAATAGTGGTGTATCAGGATGGGGAAGACCTTGATGGATAGATAGATCAAATTAATCTGACCTGCTCTCTCTAGAAAGTCCCTCCTTAGTCGACCTCAAAACAGGGAGGCTAACAATCCCAACCACTTGTGATCTTTACTATTTTGAAGAATATATTCTCGGGTAACAATTGTCTAACGTTTCTTAAAAAAAAAAAAAAAAAATCCCAGCCACAAATACAATGCTAACAGTCCCACCACTAAAACAAAAAAACACAAAGCTGATTCTATGTATGAAAAAGTAAGAGAATCCATGTATGAACCAATAACATAATATTATATAAGGTGTGCATGGACAGGCAATCCTGCAGTCACATTTACATGCATATTTTTATTTATTTTTTTAAAATGTATACTTATCTATCGAATACTTAGTTTTTATAATAGGTGAAATACACATTTGAATTAATTGAGTTCATTCATTTTTTACACTTTCCATAACAGATTGTATGTATATATATAAAAATTATGTCTGTTGGGGAGTCAAATACGTATGTCATATCATATTTTTTCAATGAAGAGTACATAAATTCATACTTCCTCTCTCTTTTCTCATTTCTTTGCATGCATGCAACTACAATCTAACAAAAGGTGGCAAAAGATGGCCCTTTTCTAAAATAAACTGACCCCCTCCAGTAATAATAAAAATAATCTTATTGCCTTGTTTTACAGAAGAAAGAGAGATGATCTGCCAAATAAATCAATCAAGTCCATTAATCCAAAACTCTCTTTCTTATGTCTGTTGGGGAGTCAAATAAAAATACACACACATGGTTTCCTGTGATGTTTTTGTTGTGGCCAATTTTTTTAAAAAACTATCATCCTTTAAAACTGAGGGTGGTGCATGGGGACTAAAATATGCTTTAGTAGCCCTGATAGATGGGCGGCGGAGGCGACGCGTAAGAGAAACCCGACGTCGGCGGCAGCACGAAATCGTCCGGAGGTGGAGGAGGAGGCGATGACACTGGTGCGGGCGGTGGTGGCGATCTCACTGGCGGAGGCGGCGAAAACACCGGTGGTGGCGGTGAGGAGACCGGTGCGGGCGGTGGTGGCGATCTCACTGGCGGAGGTGGCGAGAACACCAGTGGTGGCGGTGAGGAGACCGGTGCGGGAGGTGGTGGCGATGTCACTGGCGGAGGCGGCGAGAACACCGGTGGTGGCGGTGAGGAGGCCGGTGCGGGCGGTGGTGGCGACATCACTGGTGGAGGCGGCGAGAACACTGGAGGCAGAGGTGATTGCACTGGTGGTGGCGGTGACGAGACCGGTGCCGGTGGTGGTGAAGAGACTGGGACGGGTGGGGGTGGGGGTGGGGATAGAACTGGTGGTGGTGAGGAGACTGGGGTGGGTGGGGATAGAACCGGTGGTGGTGGTGAGGAGACCGGAGCTGGTGGAGGTGGTGAATGTACAGGTGGTGGTGGTGAGGAGACCGGAGCTGGTGGAGGCGGTGAATGTACAGGTGGTGGTGGTGGTGAAGAGACTGGGGCGGGTGGGGATTGAACCGGTGGTGGTGGTGAGGAGACCGGAGCGGGTGGAGGTGGTGAATGTACAGGTGGTGGTGGTGAAGAGACTGGAGCGGGTGGGGGTGGGGATAGAACCGGTGGTGGTGGTGAGGAGACCGGAGCGGGTGGAGGTGGTGAATAGACCGGAGGGGGAGGCGGCGGTGAATGTACTGGTGGTGGTGAGTGGATCGGTGCGGGTGGCGGTGGTGAATGTATTGGTGGTGATGGGGGTGGCGAATGGACTGGAGCTGGCGGGGACCTCACCGGGGGAGGGGGTGAGTGGACCGGTGGCGGTGGTGGTGGAGACTGCACAGGTGGTGGTGATGATTGCACAGGCGGAGGAGGTGAGTGGACCGGTGGCGGAGGTGGAGAGTACACCGGCGGTGGCGGTGGTGGAGAATGAACCGGTGGTGGAGGTGAGTGAACCGGAGGCGGAGGAGAGTGTACTGGTGGTGGTGGTGGAGAGTAGACCGGTGGTGGGGGTGACCGTACCGGTGGCGGAGGAGAGTGAACTGGTGGTGGTGGAGGAGGAGAGGACAGCACCGACGGCGGAGGCAAAGCCTTGGGAGGTGGTGGAGAGTGCACAGGATACACGGGTGAAGCGTCCTTCTTTGGTGGAGGCGGCGCATTCACCGGAGCCCGCGGTGGTGGCGGAGAATGCACCGGCATCACGGGAGACGCATCGTGCCGCGGCGGAGGCGGCGCGACAGGCTTCGGTGTCGGCTTCACCGAAGGGCTAGGCGGCCTTGGAGTTGGCTTCGGTGATGGTAACGGTGCCGGAGACGGTTTCCCGCCATCGCCACCGTTTCCGCTGCCGCATTTGGAGCGGCCGCAATCGACGGGACGGCTGACGATGGGCGCGCACGCCTTGGACGACTTCTGCCTGGGCCGCGCGGGCAAGCAATTGCTCGCATCGTCGAACACGACGCCCGACCGCGAGCCCGGCACGCACGCCGCGGCCTCCCCCTTGAAGTAATTATAGGAGAATGTGAAGTTCGCTAGGCCCGAGAGCCCGCACAGCCCGCCCGGCACGAACCCGGTCAAGAAGTTCCGCGAGAGGTCGAGCTCCTCAACGCGCTTCAGCCCGGATAAGGTCTTGGGGAGGACCCCAGTCAGCCCGTTCGAGCCCGCATCGAACACGGTGGCGTTGCCAAGCAGCCCGATCTCCACGGGGAGGCACCCGGACAGCCCGTTGTTCAATAGGATGATCTCGTCGAGGGTGCCGCCCATCTTGCCTATGCTGCTCGGGATGCACCCGCCCAAGCGGTTGTTGGCGAGGACGACTACTGATGCGGGTGAGTCACCCAGGGTGTCTGGGATGTGGGAAGTGAACCGGTTGTCGTTGACGAAGATCGCGTCCAGGTCTTTCTTGAACAGTTCCGGCGGGAGCTTCCCCTCGAAGTCGTTGTATCGGATGTCGAGGTACCTGCATAGTCACAATGTTCATGTGCGGTGAGATAGAATATCAGTTTATTCCTACTCATTCTGACATATCTTCCTATCTTTATCTTCTTATATCTTCTGACATATCTATATCTTCTTATCTATTTCATCCTATCCAATTGGAATACTTATTCAAACTCCAACATCCAATTGGAATACCTGAGTGCGTTCATGCCGAGCACCACCGTAGGGAATGGCCCGACGAAGCGGTTGTTGCTGAGATCAAGCTCATGCAGCAACTGCAGCCTGGAGAAGCTCTTGGGGACGATGCCGCAGAAGCGGTTGGAGTTGACATGGAATAATGCGAGGTCCGTCAGGAGCCCGAGCTCGACGGGGAGGTACCCGGCGATGTCGGCGTGGTTGAGGTCAACACCCGCCACCACATCGAGCTTGGGCGTGTCCAGGGCCTTGGAACAGAACACGCCATTGTAAGAGCAGACATCTGGGCCAACCCAATTGCCTGTGGTGTTGAAGGGGTCAGAGTAGATGGCGCGCTTCCACGCTTGGAGGGCGATATAGGCGCGGCGGAGGCGGGGGTTGGTTATGGTCACTTTGATGTCAATGTCGAACTCGTAGTCGTCGGGGAGGTCGCCGTTCTCCGGGAGGGAGAGGAGCTGGCGACGGGCGATAGTTGAGGCTTCATGGTCTGATAAGGCGGTGGCAGAGAAGATGATGATGAGGAGGAGGAGGAGAGAGCAGCCCAAGGCCTTCATTTTGGTGGTGGTGGGGGAGGGCGGCCCGGGCAGGGCTGCTTTGGGGGAGGTTTTTTGAGGAGGGGTCGTGGTGGGGGTTGTTATAAGGAGGAGGGGTTAATTAGAGGGGGAGGGGGGGATGAATGTGTGGAGGGGTTTGTGGGTGTTTGTTTTTAGGTGTTTTAAGTTATGAATGGATGGTTGGTTTTTGTGTTGGGGATTTTTGGTTGTCCAGGGTTTGTGTATTTTTATTTGATGATGAGACCAGATTTGGCAAGTGAAATGATTTTAACGAAACTTGTGGGATGGGAGGTTGTCGGTGCTGTTAGGCTCATTGATTTACGTATATTAGGATTAAGAACTGAGAGATTGTTGATTAGTTTTGTCTAATAGTTATTTATCACATATAATGCATTTTAGTAGTCTTGTGCATGTTATTATTTTACCCAAGGCTGTGTGGAAAAGGAAAAATGATACTTCATTTTTACTAATTAAAAAATTTAATATCAGAGGCTTCCATCATATATCAAAGGAAGAAATAATGTCTTTTTTATAATTTAATCCAAGTAAACTAATACAGCACTACCATTAGATCCGGACTACTGAAATCCACCATATCAGAGGTTTCCTTGAACTAATGTTTATACAAATTCTGCTGCCGGAATAATTCCTTAAAATACATTTACAAACCAGCATTAGTTCAAGGTCCCAAGCCAATACAACACACCCTGGTATCTTCAAAATCAAACTTCTTTACACTACCATTAATTCCTCACTAATAATTATACCTACAAGATGATATCTACATTGAAATGAAAACATTAACGACTTCAGATCAATCAGTCGGTTTCGTGGTCTGGCACTTGACCATACCAAGCAGGATGGGTTCCCTTGCTTCTGAGGAGTCTGGTGAAGGGGGAGTCCGGCATTCTCGCTTTCTCCTCCTCTTCGAGCTCTTCCTGTGTTTTCGGCAACCCATCAGGTATTGGGGAGTGTCTCTCTTCCGCGAGTTCTATTTTTGTCTTCTTCGGCTCCGTGTGATCCTTCTTTATCTTTCTGTCCATTGCAGCTATCCCATGCACAACATCGATTAAGGTTTTGACACCCCCACATTGTCTTATGAGCTTCTCAATGTCATCTTTGGACAGTTCTTTCTGTTCACACACAAAGAGGAGATGAGACGAGAAATTCAAATGGATTTTGGTATCACTGTAGGGAAGTGGCCTGTGAACTTACTTCGAGATCTTTCAGTTCAAAGTAAGCCGTCCAGCAGCTGTAGGAAGCATCACCTTCGAGGGTTGAACAGTAATCTGAACAACAATAAACAAAAATAATGATGTGTAGGCATACATTTCAAGAGTACTGGTGACTATAACTGAATTATTTAAGTTCCATGGGGGGACAAATCCATATGTCAAAGATCTCCAAGCAATAAATTTCCATAACTTCAAATAAGGCAATGTTCGGCACCAATGAGTTGCATTTAAAAAGCATCCATCTGAAATTCCAGAAATCTGAAGGATAAGAAAAATGATATAGAGTGCTTTTCTTCACCAAAGGTAACCCACTTCAACCCAATAATCTACAAAACAAATGTATTTACCATGCCCCCCCACCTCCCAACCAAATGACTCGCGGACTTCATTAGGTAAGAAAAGGGAAGACTCAAGAGGGCATACCGACTGTTTTTTGCTTTACAATGGTATGTAACACACACTTACCTTAAATACTGTAAATTCAACATGAACAAATTACTGTTATTGGGCTCTTCAATGTTGTGCATACGCATTTATTTAGGCAACCCTGTGAGGTCCATGGCAATTTATTCATAGCATTCTCGTCCTTTTGTAATTTTCTAAAGGGGGTGTTTTCATCATGTACACACCACATGTACATGCTTGTAACTCTTGTAAAAGTTACATGAAAAACAACTGTGTGAGAGGTGGAGAGTAGCCAGGGTATCATCTAGTAAACCACACACAAACAAATTCACGAATTCAAGTGATAGAGCCTCTCTGTCAATTGATATAAGCTAAAAGACCGAACCACATACTCTGTGCTTCTTCTATTTTACCCTATTATTTGCTACCATGTACATTTCCTCATTAGGGAGACGATCAATTTGCTCACAATAGTGATGGTAAATCATAAATGGCAGATCCATCTGCACTTTCTAAGGGTTACTATGCCATCAACACATATGTTTGCCATGCCATTTCTTCACATTAGTCACTCTCAGTTTTTCAGGAGGGCAAAACAAAGAATATTTAACATATTGCATTCAAAGCCGTTGACGTCTTATCTTCAGACTTTAAAACCAATTAATAATAAAACATAAAAAATGGCCATTTCTGTCAGCTAGTGGATTTTTTTTTTTTGGGGTAAAAAACATAGTGCTTACATTTCTGTCAGCTAGTGGATTTACACCCTCTAAAAGAATGGTCCATATTCCATTGCCTTGTATAGTTTATAAATAAGTTCTAAATTTCTAATACAACAAAAGTTTACCATAAATGTGAACTTCGATATCGATGTTTGTTTCTTTTTAACCAAAAACACCCACCAAGTTAAACACCCATTTCAATAAATCTTTGAACATCGGAATACCCACCAAGTTAAACCTACCATTTAAATAAATCTTTGAACATCAGAATACCCAGCAGTGAGAAAGAAAGAAAGAAAGAAAATCTCAACAGATCCTCTCAAGTCTTAACCCAGCAGAGCAGGATCAAATCTACAACATCCTACAATATTTTGTGTATATGAAATATTTCTCCCAGCCAAAGGGATGGGAGGAAACCATTTTGACTACACCCGCTCGAACTATCAACTCCCTGAATAGATGCAAACATGTTTCTCAAACTAAACAACTTCCTAAAGATGATATAAGAACAAGTAATTCTGTGTATGAAGATAACAATTTAACCCTTTAACAATCATGTTCAACATTTCAAATCTTCAATTCCGACAAGGAAAAATCTCATTTTGGAAATCAGAGATGAGTACTTTAAGCAAACCCATAAGTACTCTGAACTTAAAAATAGTAAGTATATTTCATCATGGCCTCTACACTTCACCACAAATACAGTTCCACAAACAAATTCCAAGCAAAGAGTGTCAATTATGGTCAACGGATTATAAACTACACTTGCTCTGTAGATCTCCCACACATGAATCAATTGATGCCCAGAGAAAACACATTTTTTGGAAAAGAAAACAAAGCATCTGCAATAAAGACGCACACTATGCCAATACTTTCTTTAAAAAGTCAATAATTTCAATATTTCCAAAACAGGTCACACAATCAAGTGCCTTCAAAGCATCAATTCAAAAATCACGTCACGAAAACAAAGCATCGCCGAACAATCCGAACAATCCAACCAATCCGAGAAGGGAAAGCCAAAAAAACTATGGAATATAAGGGAATTACTCACCGGAAAGTTCGCTCTCAGACCTCTGGATGAAAGGCGGGTCTTTGAGCCCCCGATCGATCTTGCTCCGGCTGAATGGCCCGAGCTTGGGGACGCTGGACCTGTTCGATCCGCAGACCATCATCGGAATCGAAGAAGTGAACCTCGATCGGTGATGGGGACGACCGTGATCGATCGATTCGCAGAGGAGGGAAGGGGAGGTCGGCGAGGAAGACGAGATCGCAATCATTTTTTTTTAGGGTTTGAGAGAGAGAATTGTAAAGATTAATTAAAGAGAGAGAGAGAGAGAGAGAGAGCGCTTTTTATTTATAGAGGCGGGAAGTTCGGATAAGGTTGAGTGGATATTTTGCTTTACGTTTTTTTTTTTTTTTGTACTTTCAAATTTGTTAGCATGGATCTACGGATCTGGACCGTTGATTTGTTTGGGTGGAATACGATGGGCGCCTATGCCCCCGGAATAAATATCTCTTTGGGGAGATATTGTCATTATTATTATATTATTATTATTTCTTTACATGGTAAGAATTAATTTTTAAAGTTTTCAAAACCTTTCACTTTCACAACACGACATTGATGAAAGTGACACGTTACGTCACACGTCGTAACGTCTTTAATAGGGTTTTTAAAGTAAATCTATCTGATCGATGGCTTCCATTTTAAGATAAATCTGAACCGTTCATTCAATAACAACGGTGAGTTGATACAACGGTGAATAGTTGAACTAAACTTTTCATTGAGAAATATACATATCGGATATGTTAATATTCATATCTTAACTTTTAAATTTGGATACCCATATTAATTTTTGGATTCAAATACCTTCGAGAGATACGGATCAAATATGGATAGATAATTGATATGTTTAAATATTAACATTAAATCAAGTGATATTTAAAAGAGATTTCAAAATTGAGATTTTTTAGACTTATTTTCTTTTTTAAATATTATACATTGAAAATTTAATAATATTATAATATATTATCATTGTATTGAATCATATAAGATATCAATACGAATAATATATAATTCAAATATATATATTTTTATAATATATGTCAGATACAAATATTTTTCGGATCGGATAGATTAATATCCGCACGTATCTTTGAATATCGGACATTTTTTTGATACAGATTCAGATCTTGGTTAATTTTTTGGATAATTGATAGACTTAGATTAAACTCAGGTCACTGTCGTTAATATCACATACTTCTAGGGACATGTATGTCATTTAGGGGTGCAACTCGGACGGGTTGGGTTGGGTTCGGGTCGGGTTTGACTTTAACCCACATTGCACAGAGCCCAACCCGAACCCGAACCCGACCTCAACCCGCGGGTTCGGGTTGAATTCGGGCTCGGGTTGGGCTTGGGTCAGGTTCGGGTTTAATACTTAAAGATCATAAAAATTATTTAATAAACAACACAATAAATTCTAATTAATTAAATATATATTCACCACGAAAAAAAACTTACAAAATCCAAATAGTTTATGAATACATATTCTAAATTTTAATTAAGCTAAACATAACTTCATCGCTTTTCAACAAAAATATAAAAAAAATATTTACCAATTCGGATTCGGGTTGAGCCCGCGTAACCCGACCCTCCAACCCAAACCCAACCCGAATTGGGTTCGAATTAGTTCGGGTTCAGATCAGGTTGAACCCAGCAAAAAAAAAACCTTAACTCAAATCCACCCATGAACCGGGTTGGATCGGATTCAAACCGCCCAAGTTGCACCCGCAATTTCATTTTACACCAACGATAGATGCAATTGGTTCATATCGTTACTCTCCATAAACCCATCCGGACCGTTCATCAAGATAAATAACATGTCACGTCACACGTCGTAACGCATGAGAGATTACCCCGTTGAAGTCAAACTCTATTATGAACGGGTCGGGTCGGACGCACATCAGCTTCTCCAATAGGAATCGGACCGTTGGTTTGGTTAATCTCAAAAGGTCCACTGATCGATCCGTCACATCAACTCTCATATACGAATTGAACCGTTGGTCATATCGTCACTCCGTCCCCTATAATTCACCCCCATAAAGCCATCTGGACCGTTCATAAAAAACTCATCGGATGACGATTGTTGAAAGAGGGGAAGAATATCATATCACCTTTGTTTCTCCGAAGTCGACCGTTGGAGCGACAATCTATATAAGCCCTAGACGCCAGTGCAGGATCCCGATCGTTGAAGAGAGAAACGAAGGAGATGGTGGCGACGGAGGGCTCGGGCGGCGGACACTCCATCGATTGAAGGGATCGGAATCACTTGCTCTTCGAGGTTTGGTTTCGGTATGTGACCCGTATTTACTGATTTTGGATTTTGGTGGGTTTAGAGTGGCTGATCTGATTTTTTGGGGCTAAAATTTGGCTGCTGGGTTCATCCGTTTTTCTTTATCATTTTTGTGATTTTTTTATCGGTACAGTTTCTTCAATTGGTCAATTTGATCTGTTCCTGTGATCTTTATTTAGATTAATGGAAAGCTCTTCCACGAAGTAGACAAACCCTATGATTGTTTATTTGGTGACGCAATTGGATTTGTGATAAATTGAAAACAGCCGGTCTTCTGTGGTCAGTATGTTAAAAGATTTGGCGACTCATTTATTGAGAGGGGACAGAATTCATTTTCACAGAGAGGATCCATTGGAGTGGGGAATCAAGTGAATTTCTTTGTTATCCTGTGGGGCATTCCTTATGAATAATCATTGTAGGACCTTTAATTAATTCTGAATATTGTGCATCGTGTTCTACATTATAATTCTTGAGTTACATCATGTTTGATTATGTGGTTCTATTAAAAAAATTTAGATATATCACAGATATGTGGCTCTTATCCGAGACACATGTCAGTGCCTAGATTATATGAATACACGACCCTTTTTTATGATCTCTTTATTTTAATCAATGTAGGTGGACTAGATGATAATATGAGGTTCTTGGAATATGATAACTCTGCTGTGGTTCTGCAGTGGCTGAAGCACCAACTACCCAGATAGAAAATCTGATCTTGGCAGTTTGTCAATGTCTTGGGAAGGTATGAGCTAACTCCCTTTCTGGTTTTATGTGATCGTAGACAGAACCTGTTTGCCCAACTCCATCAATTTTCAGTGTATTAGTTTTATGAGGATTTATATTTACATCTATCTAATGGTTGAAAAAATACAGTTGGATTTGATGCCACAACAATTATAATGACTGCCAGATGTTTATGGAGATTGCATGTTATAGAACTAACGGACTGCAATATGAAATCTGAATATGCTATATCTGCACTTTGAGCTGCAAAATATTTTGTGCTGTTAAAATATATAGAATGACTGAATGTAATCATGCCCTTGAGTCAGCACGAGATCTGTGAAAAAAACACTTTCTTGGATGTCTATTAACTCTAATTTTCCCTTTTGCAGGAACGTCTTGTCTCATTTATACAGTCCTCCCTGGTGCAATGCAATTCTACAGGACATCTATTGACTCTCATACAAATTATGTGGTAATTATCATATGCTTCCTTATGACATTTTGATGTTTAAATAAATAAAAAGAATACCTGATATTTTACTTGACAAATTTTACATACTCCAATTAATTTGAAGTTATGGATAATCAATTGCCTTAATGAGGATTTATATTTACATCTATCTAAAGGTTGAAGAAATACATTTGGATTTGATGCCACAATGATTATATTAACTGCCAGATAGTTATGGCGATTGTGTGTTATAGAACTAACGGACTGCAATATAAAATCTGAATATGCTATATCTGCACTTTGAGCTACAAAATATTTTGTGCTGTTAAAATAGATAGAATGATTGAATGTGATCATGCCCTTGAGTTAGAATGAGATCTTTGAAAAAACACTTTCTTGGATGTCTATTAACTCTAATTTTCACTTTGGGCTACAAAATTCTTGGATGTCTCTTTTATATGGTCTTCCCTGGTGCAATGCTTCCTTATATACATCTATTGACTCATACAAATTTTGTGTTAATAATCATATGCTTTCCTTATGACCTTTTTATGTTTATAAACAAATAAAAAGAATACCTGAAACACTTTACAATCTTTACATACTCCCATTAATTCGAAGTTATGGATAATCAATTGCCTAGTATCATGAAGATATAGGAAAAATTGTATCTCCAATCTTTCTATGCAAATATTTCTTCTAATTTCTATTGAATGACTAGGTAAAAATATTTCTTCTAATTGTATCTCCTATCATTATCAATACTTTCATAGACCAACACCTAGGGATACAAATTCTGTGGTAATTATGACCTTTTGATGTTTAAATAAATAAAAAGAATACCTGAAAGTACTTTACAATCTTTACATACACATTAATTCGAAGTATCATGAAGATATAGGAAAAATTGTATCTCCTATCTTTCTATGCAAATATTTCTTCTAATTTCTATTGAATGACAAGGTAAGATATTTCTTCTAATTGTATCTCCTATCATTATCAATACCTTCATAGACCAGCACCTAGGGATGTCCCATGAGATATAATTCTGCAATCCCATTGCCTTGGTGATACTCCACCAGAAAGGTTCCCTAAAAGCCTTTCGAGCCATGGGTCTTCTACGTATGATTCTTGTGACCTTCTAAGCCTGAACTTCTACGTACGATCATTCTGAGCATGAGCCTTTTGAGTTCTCGCAGATGACTCGACCCTTATTCAAACCCTTTTGAGTTCTCGCAGATGACTCGACTCTTATTCAGACCCATCATTTGTGCCATGTGAGCACCCTAAACCTAAATTACACACTTGTTCCCTCCAGATCTGTGTGTTCCTTGAAGGTTGCACGCACGTCTTCATTGACGTAGTGTGAGGGCTAATATCTTGACTTAACATACTCCCGGTTCTCAAACAAGGTCCCAAACGAACTATCAATAGCGTTAGTGTATTGCATACGTACATCCAATTGATCGTACATGACCGTTTCTTTTAGATCAACCTCTCATGACTATGGTTGAGTGCAAGGTGATGAAAATCAAATTGAGTCACATCTTGATTCTTGGAAAATCCTAGCTAGGTAGCATTGAGGCTATCCCCAATCCATCATCAATTAGTCTAATTTCCTTGCAAAAAGGAAAGATTTTTGGTATGATGTGAGGCACGTTTGAAGGGTCCATATTTGAAGATTTAGGGCATCTAGAGACCAGGCTTTACAATGATTGCTCACTTGAGTTTGTGTTGAGTGGTGCCATTTGGCTGTAGAGATCACTTGGCATTTTTGTAGAGCTGTTGTTCCCCTACAATCTTAACTGATCTTCATTTCCTTCGTATGACACCATGAGTGACTTCCACCATTCTCGATCATCTTGAACCACCCAGAAGGCCCTTTGCCATCCTGATCATTCAATCTATCCGAAACATGCTGCTCTTGCTGAAGCCCAATTCGTCTTGTTGAGACCTATTCCGTTTGGCAGTTGCTACTCCCGCCTAGCACTGACAATTTGCAGTATTGTCATACCATTGGATGGATGCATAGCCACGACGACATCCATGGGTGTTCCATGTTTCATGATTTTGTTCAAGATCTTCATGTCTTGATTGAGCAATGCTCCGAAAATATCATTTCTAGGTCTCATTCAACCCCTACATCAGCACCCACTACTTACCCACCCCTACATTGGCTCCTACTCACCCACTTGGCATTCACGCTAATCGATTGTCATCCCATGATCAGTTGTCCACTTCATTTTATCAATGCCTACAAGGACCTGCACCTAGGGACGTCAAATTCTCCCATGAGATACGATTTATGCAATAGATCTATTGCCTTTCGACCTTTGGTGACACTCCACCAGAAAGGTTCCCCGAAAGCCTTTCAAGCGCGGTTCTTCTACGTATGATCCTTGTGGCCTTCTAAGCATGAACTTCTATATATGATCATTCAAAGCATGAGGCTTTTGAGTTCTTGCATATGACTCGACTCTTATTTAGACCCATCCTTTGTGCCATGCAAGCACCCTAAGCCTAAATTTCACACTTGTCCCCTCCAGATCGTTGTGTTCCTTGAAGTTACACGCACGTCTTCATTGACACAATGGAGGGCTAATATCTTGATTAACATATTCCTGGGTCTCAGACAAGGTCCCCAACGAACAGTTGATTGCGTTAGTGCATGCATACGAAAATCCAATCGATCAGTGTGCCCGCATACTTTAGATCAACCTCTTGTGACCACGGTTAAGTGCAAGATGATGAAAATCGAATTGAGTCACATCTTGATTCTTGGAAAATCCTAACTTGACAACATCGTGGCTATCACCCAATCCGTCATCAATTACTCTAATTTCCTTCCAAAAAGAAAAGATTTTTGGTATGGTGTGAGCCACGTTGGAAGGGTCCATATTTTAAGAACTAAGGCATCTAGCAATTTAGCGTTGTGCCAGGCTTTATAATGATTGCGCGCTCGTACTTGTGTTGAGTGGTGTTGACGGCTCTAGGTCGCTCACCTTTCTCGATCATTCACTAGAGTGTGCTTATACTCTCAATTAGATATTTTAGTTCCATGACAGTGAGCGACCTAGGTGTTCGATATGTCCGAACCATTCTGCTCTTGCTCAACCAAATTCATCTTGTTGAGACTTATTCCATTTGGCAGTTGCTACTTCCCCTAGCAATGACATTCTGCAATATTGCCATACCATTGGATGCACAGCCACGACAACCATTGGTGTTTCAAATTTCATTATTTTGTTCATGATCTTCATGTCTTGATTGGGCGATGCTCAGAAGATATCATTTCTAGGTCTCATCCTGCCTCTACATCCACACTTACCCACACAATTGGCATTCACGCTGATCCATTGTCATCCCATTATTAGTTGTCCACTTCATCTTATCAATGCCTTCATGGACTTGCACCTATGTGGAGATAAAAATCTGCACCACAGCACGTGTCAGGTCAGGACTGGCGTGTCATAGCAAGATGAATATGAGCCATGCATGGGCCCCGCGAATCAGGGTCTGGATTCTGAGCAATGATGACTTTCCCAGAGGCGTTTACACGAGTAGATCCAAGGTCTAGTCAGACAGTTAGGCACCTCGCGAAAGAATACTACTCTTAGCAGTTAAGGCACGACCAAACAAGAGATGTGGTTAAATGACCTTACTCCTCGCGTACGAGCAGAGAAAACATGACCAGACAAGAGGTCTAGTCAAGTGATCTTCCGTCTCGCAAACGTACTCAAAATGACGAGGCGGGTAAACGAGTAGGCCAAAGGGCCATGAGCAGATTGAAGAAACGGTCAGAGGAATGAAACAAGAGGTCTGTAACTGCCAAGTTGGCAATTAAGGCCCACTACCTACGAAACGTGGGTAATCAAGAGTCCGACGTGGGGAACGTTTCCCTGGAAAAAAGCCCACTAAGCACTTAGTGGCAAGGCAGTTACAAGGCGAGTAAAGGAACTACGTGTGACTTGATCTCCAAGGGACACGTAGGCAGCATATAAAGAGGTCATGCGATAGCACTCTAAAGGCCTAGTAAAAAAAAATAGTGAATCATTAAGACAAAAACAAAGTCCAATCCGAGTTTTAATCCCACTTCTACAAATTTAACTCCAAGGGAAATTATCCTCCTCAGTTTGGAGCCGTCTGTGGGATTTTCATAACAAAAGGCCAATGTTCAGAATGTCTGATCCAAATGTCACCCCTTCCGATAGACAACAAAGTCGAGTTGACGTCCCACCAAGTGTTGCCATCGACGATTTGCCCGGGGCCATGACCAGTCAGGCCCAGGATCTCTGGAAGGTGATGGAGTCCGCACAGGAAACCCTCCTCAACCGCCTCCAGGGATCCATGCAACAAATGATTTAAGCATCGATGCAACAGTTCTACGCCAACCAGCATCCGCAACTTCCCATTCAACAGGGCGTCCTGCCGCCACCCCCGGCACAGCCCAACTCGCCAACCAACGCCGTGCATGATTCGAAAGGAAGCCACCTCTTCCTCGAATCGTAGGCAACGAAGCCGTCGACGTTCACGCTCCCCTCGAGCTAGCCGACGGGTTCATGAGGAACCAAGGCGCGGACGTTCCCCACGCTGGGAACGTTCCACCCGGAGGGAAGCATTGCGAAGGCCAACGCATCTAGAAAGATCGGCCTTCGCGAAGCATCCGGCGGATACCAGGGCAATCCCCTACAGCAAACGGAGGGAGCCGTCATGCAGCCCCGCCACAACTTGCGTTCGGAGGTGTGGCGAGCCTGAGATCACGGGATGGTAGAGCACGCATTACGGGGCTTCTTCGCCTCTTCGTTTTGCCCAACCATCCTCAGAGAACGACTTCCACGGAAGTTTGTTCAGCCCAAGTTCAAGCTGTACAATGGCACGTTGAACCCTTACGACCATATTTTGGCGTTCTGTCACTCCATGGCATTGTACGAGCCATACAACGGGCTAATGTGCCACCTCTTCCCATCCAGCCTGGAAGGGGCCGCACTCACCTGGTTCCACCTTATAATGCCTGCGATGATCCGGACTTTCGAAGAGCTCGGTACGATGTTTGCCGAGCACTTCATCTGCAGTAGGCAAAGGAAGAAAGACCTTGGAGATCTCATGAAGATCCAGATGCAACAGGGAGAATCGATTCGTCAATATGTCGATCGATTCCGTATCCTGAAGTTCGAAGTAGAAGACTGCAATGAGGACGCTGCAGTCATGGCCTTTCGCAACAGACTTCCAGTTGGCAATAGCCTGAAGAAATCGCTCATCAAGCGCACTCCTTCCGATTTGCGTGATCTGATGGGGCGTGCTGAAAAGTACGCAAAGTGGAAGAGGAGTCTAAGCTCCTCAAGCAAGTGGTGGCGGCATCCCGCTCTTCGCCAACAGCCACCACTCCCGCACCGGCAACTAAACGCTCGGCAGAATCCCGCCAGAGGGACCGACGGGGCGACAAGGACAAGAAGCAGGGCGCCTCAACGAATGAGGTGCGAGAGGAACAGGGGATGTTCTTTAAAATCCCACCATCCCAAATTCTGCCCAAAATTTAGGGTCAGCAATGGTTCAGGTGGCCTCAGCCAATGAAGAGTGATGAGTCAAAGCGGGACCAGTCTCTCCGCTGCGACTATCACAAAAGCGTGGGGCACACGACCGATCAGTGCCGCATTTTTCGAGGATTCCTGGAAGAACAGGTCCAGAGGGGGTGCCTAAAGGAATATGTACCCTCCGAGAAAACCCAAGCTGCAGAGGAGCAGCATGTTACAAACGTTGACCCCAACACTGCTGCCGGGGTTATCGATGTCATCTTCAGAGGCGAACCGCATTCACCAAGCCGAAGAGTGTTCGGCGAGATTCGAAGAAGATGCAAATCTCCTTCGAAATGATGCAGATCAACCAGGAGCCGAAGCTGGTCACAAAGAAAGCAAAGAACGATGACGAGGGAGTCATCACCTTCTCTGACGCCGACCTGGAGGGAGTCCAGGCCCCACATTCCGATGCGCTGGTAATTACCCTACGCATCTCTAATTTTGACGTCAAAAGGATCCTTGTCGACACAGGGAGCTCAGCCGACATCCTTTTTATGCAACCCTTCCTTCGGATAGGTTTGAAAGCGGCTGACCTCATCCCGACTAGGGATCCTCTGGTCGCTTTCAATGACGCGCGAGTCGTCCCGTCCGGACGGATCACCTTGCCAGTCCGAGCAGGAAATAAGACGTCCATGACAGAGTTCACCATCATGGACCTCCCGTCACCAAACAACGCGATCATTGGGTGCACATGGTTGGCGGCGATGAAGGCGATCTACTCCACTTATCATCAGCGTTTTCGTTTCCCCACGGCTGAAGGGATAATGGAGATTCAAAAGGTTCTGGTAGCCGCGAGACGATGCTATATGGTGGCACTGACGGGGAAATCAACCATGCCCAAGGAACTACCCGAGGAGGGAGAGATCCATCCTAAGAAGTAGTAATTACTCTCGGACCGAGTCAAGGCGGACGAGAGCCGACCCGGTCCCGAAGACAACGTTTTGGAAGACCTAGAGCAGGTCCCGGCACTGGCGGGGAAATCAACCATGCCCGAGGAACTACCCCAGGAGGGAGAGATCTATCCTAAGAGGTAGCAATTACTCTCGGACCAAGTCAAGGCGGACGAGAGCCGACCCGGTCCCGAAAACAGGGTTTTGGAAGACCTAGAGCAGGTCCCCATAGACCCTACTGACCATGAGAAATTCTTTCTCGTTAAGAGTTTACTGTCAACCGAGGAAAGTAAGGCGATATACTTGACCTCCTTGTCAAAAACAAGAATGTCTTCGCCTGTAAACCTCGCGACATGCCAAGGATCGACCACGAGGTCGCAAACCACCGGCTGTTCATTTCCCCCACCATTCGCCCAGTTCAGCAGAAGCAGCAGCGAATGGCCTCGGCACATGCAGAAGCAGTACGAGACGAGGTGAATAGACTCTTGGTCGCCGGGTTCATCCGCGAAGTGCGACATCCCGACTGGCTGGCCAACACCGTGGTGGTCCCAAAGAAGAACAAGAAGTGGCGAGTGTGCGTGGACTTCACCGACTTGAACAGCGCGTGCCCGAAGGACAGCTTCCCACTTCCAAAGATCGATCAGCTGGTGGATTCCTCATCGGGTAACGAACTAATGAGTTTTATAGATGCTTATTCAGGCTACCACCAAATCCTGATGTACGAGTCCGACCAAGAGAAAACCGCATTCATAACCCCCACCGGTATTTACTGTTATCAAGTAATGCCGTTCGGGTTAAAAAATGTCGAGGCTACCTATCAGAGGTTGGTCACGAAGATTTTCCAGCATCAGATCGGGAGAACTGTAGAAGTCCATATTGATGACATAATGGTCAAGAGCAAGCGCAGAGCTGACCATCTGTCCCATTTGGAAGAGGTCTTCGTTGTTTTACACAAATACCGCCTCAAATTAAACGCAACGAAGTGCTCCTTCGGAGTCACCTCGGGCAAGTTTTTGGGGTATTTGACGACTCAACGGGGAATCGAGGCCAACCCTGATCAGATCAGAGCGATCATGGAGATGGAGCCTCTGCGGAGCAAGAAGGATGTGCAGAAGCTTACTGGTAGGCTGGCCGCACTCAACTGATTCATCTCTAGAGCCATTGATCGGTGCCAACTGTTCTTCCTACTGCTTTGAAAAGCGCAAAAGTTTGAATGGACGCAGGAATGTCAAAAGGCGTTTGAGGAAGTTAAAAAATACCTCAGTACGCCGCCACTCCTGGTATGCTTTTCTCCCGGTGATATCCTAATCCTTTACATCGCAGCTTCCGAGCATGCAATCAGTTCTGCACTATTGAAGGATGTAGACCGGGGTTAGCGAGCAGTCTACTATGGCAGTAAGGTGTTGAATGGGGCAAAAACCAGGTACTCCCGCATCGAGAAACTTGCATTTTCCTTACTCATTTCTGCCTGGAAATTATGCCATTACTTCCAGGCCATTTGATCCACGTCATCACCGACTCGCCACTCAAGGCCGTATTGCGAAAGGCAGACGTTGTGAGGCGGTTGTTGAAATAGGTGGCAGAGCTATCAGTCTTTGATATCCATTATCAGCCCAAAAATGCAATTAAAGGCCAGGTGGTCGCGGACATCATCGCCGACCTCACGCTTGCCGAGCAGCAGGTCTGCATCGTCTCCAACTTCAGGCCAATTTCTTGGACACACTACATCGATTAGGCATCCAATCGAAAAGGGGCAGGAGCAGGGATGATCCTACAAAGTGAGGACAGATTCCTATTCGAACATGCGATCAAGCTCGGCTTCAAGGCTTCCAACAACAAAGCAGAATATGAGGCCCTGATCGCAGGACTGGAATTCGTTGTAGATCTCTCCGTGCGAAAATTGGTGATCTACAATGATTCCCAGCTCGTCGTTTGCCAAAGTACTGGAGAGTACGAGACGAAAGACGAGCGTATGGCTTCCTACCAGAGCTATGCACAGGCCCCGCTCGCACAATTCGGCGATTGGAAGATCCACTCGATCGATCGCGAGCAGAACACCCAAGCTGACGCCCTCACAAATTTGGCCAGTGCTCTAGAGGGAGAACCATCTCGTGAGATTCTGGTTGAGTTTCTGAGGGAGCCGAGCATTTCTCAACATGAATCCGTCATGGCGGTGGATCCAGAACCCCGAACAGAAACTTGAATGGATTCCATTATGTCATACCTGAAGGACGACGTCCTCCCGTCGGATAAGGAGGAAGCCAGAAAAATTAAGAATCGAGTCGCTCGGCTCTTGATTTCTGATCGAGGCATTCTGTACAAGCAAAGCTTTGTTGTGTCACCCTCGTTGAAGCCAAGGAAGTGCTAGGGGAGATGCATTCGGGAATATGTGGAAGCCATACTACTTCACGGTCTCTGGCTCGCCGCATATTGACCATTGGTTACTTCTGGCCAACCCTCGCAAAAGATTCACTCGATCTCGTGAGGAGATGCGACAAATGTCAGCGATTTGGCCCGCTGATCCATCGACCCGCCGGGGATTTGAATACTCTTCAAAGTCCCTGGCTATTTGCCCAAAGGGGGTTCGATATTGTCGGACCCATGCCCATGGCACCATCTCAGAAGCGGTTCCTGGCACCATCTCAGAAGCGGTTCCTGCTGGTTGCTACCGACTACTTCACCAAATGGGTGGAAGCCGTGGCCCTGGCCAGGATTCGCAATGTCGAGGTGCGAAGTTTCCTATGAAAGGAGATTGTATGCAGGTTCGGGGTACCGAATACCATAATCTCCGACAACGGAACACAGTTCGACAACTCTACCATAAGGGAGTTTTGCGAAGAGCTGAGAATAAAGCATCTGTTCTCTTCCCCTCGTTATTCCCAAGGTAACGGGCAGGCAGAGATCACTAACCGTACCATCCTGGACGGGATCAAGAAGCGCCTCGACGCAGCCAAAGGGAACTGGGTGGACGAACTCCCCTCAGTATTATGGGCTTACCGCACGACAGCACAAAGGGCCACGGGCGAAACCCCGTTTCCCTGGCCTTTGGTGTCGAAGCAGTAATTTCTATAGAGCTCGAGATCCCAATTTTCAGGATCAAAAACTTTGAGCCACGCACTAATGAAGAAGTTTTTGTGTCCGACTTGGACCTAAGGGACGAGCGAAGGGAAGCGGCTTCCATCAGGATGGCAAACTACCGGAACCAAATCGCACAAAGCTACAACAAAAGGGTTTCGCGACGAAGCTTTCAAGTTGGAGATCTGGTCCTTCAAGAGGTATTCCCCGAATCCCGAAAACGATTTCAAAAGTAGTAAACTCGGACCTAGCTGGGAGGGACCATATAAAGTCGCCGGGCTAGGTCCAAAAGGAGCTTACTACTTAGAACGAATGAGTGGAGAGGCACTCATAAGACCTCGCAATATAATGCATCTGAAAAAGTACTACTTTTGAAATAAAATTTTTTCCGCTTGGTTTTTATTCGTTATGAATATTTTATGTGAATGGAAGCCCGTTCGGGGTCGCGCGAGAACTTGGTTTCAAATGAGCACTCTTGGAAAGAGGTCGCGAGAATAGCACTCTAGACAAGAGGTCGCGAGAAAAGCACTCTATGGAGGTCGCGCGTTGATCCAGTTCAGGTCGATCGGATGAGCACTCTTCGCAGAAGAGGTCGCGCTGGGGACGCCCCATCCATCGATTAAGCACTCGAGTAAAAGGCAATAAAAAAATGGAATGCATAGGATACACTCACAAGATGAGGTCGTTAGGAAGTACAAGCTTCCCCTATGTCCATTAAGGGCACAAAGGGCCAAGGTCCTACAACCAGCTTCTAGAGGTCGCAAGACAAGGATAAGCAGAATTAGTTCATGAAATGGGCTTAAATTCTGAAAGGGTGCGTCCCTATTATCCTAACGAACAAGCACTCTCAGCATACACGTTATGCAAATAAGAAAAGAAACTAGTAGACATTAAGAGGACAAGTAGTTTAAGGAAAACATTGTCTTTACAAAATGTCAATCGTTCTGAGACCCATCATCGGGATCAGACCCAGAACCAGGGGAGAAGCGCTAGCAATGCGAGGAGAGACATTGTTCGACCTGTCTTTATATCCTTGACGATAGCCACGGTCGTGATTCTTGTCGGCGCAGGTCGTCAAAGAATCTGAGATCTCTTGTATCTGGTTTTTCACCGACGCGAAGGCTTCGTCTTGACCCTTCGTCAGTCTGTCGTCGTACGCGGCTGTGACATCAGCCCAAAGGCCAGAGATAACGGCCTGTTGATCCTGCGACAGAACATCAACTCGTTTCTTTGCATTTTCCGCTCGTAGAGAAAGCTTGACCTGATCGAAGGACTGTGAAAGCTTCAAGTCAAGAAGTTCTTTCACTCGCTCCTCCTTAGCCATAGCACGAGCTTCAGCGGTAGCCAAGTCACGCTGAGCAGAAGATTCAGCTAACTCTGCTGCTAAGCGAGCACGGTTCGGGATCGCAGTTTGCTCTTCAGCAATCTTCAGCTGCGCCTCTCTGCGATGCGCGAGCTCCTGCGTTGCCTTTAACAGCGATTCGGTCTTCTTATCACCGAGATCGCGCTCGCTGAGCACGTGGAGGAGGACAGAGTTCTGAAAAACCAGATCATCAGAGCTCTGAAGTCGGACACAATGAATACAGAGGGGTAGGGTTGCTTACGTTGTACATGCTCCAGCCTAGCCAAGTAAAAATTGCCTCAGTCGTTGCCTGGCGAGCGCATTCCAGGTTGTCTTCAAGAAGGCAACCCTTGAGTTGAGCACAAGCAACCTCCTTGTCAATGCGCCCAGCCAGGGTACTAGCAAAAGGAGCCACTGTAGAAGCCCTGACAGGCATAGGCCCACTGGCTAATGTAACCCCTGGGAGGCCAAGTTCGGAGCATCGACTGCTGCGGAAGGAATGGCCTCCGAGGTCGAGACAAAAGGAACCTCCGAGCGCGAAGGTTCTGAAGGAACGGCCGCGGTCTGAATGACCGAGGGCATCGTCAGAGACGGCGAGTTGGAGGATGGAGTCTCCACCATAATGGCTGGGGGCACCTCCGTGGAAACTTCTGGAGGGGATATAACCCCCATCGCCGCGATTAGGACCGACCCAGGTACAAACGTCGAAGGAGGCGCCATCTTGACGACCTCGGCTGATGACAACCCAGCGCGAGCCAAGTCGACTATCGGGATGACCGGGATGGAGGACTCGATCACCTCAACTTTAGGAGAGGATGGAACCACTATCGCGTCTAGCGACCTGCTAGCGGTAGGACTCAGTGGGCTCCCCAGTTTGCCAGAGGTCGGAGCAAGCCACGATCCTTGATCACAAGCTGCATTCGCAGGCCCACACCCCCAGAGGGAAGAGTCGAAGGTGCGCCAGGTGTGGCGGCCGCCCACTCCTGTTTCGTCCTCCTCGACCAAAGATTCAGGACGAGGCGTTTTTGACCTTCTTTTCGAAGGAAGCGGCAATCTGGGCCTCGTCCTTGAAACAGAGGCAGACTTGGCTTTGAGGGCAGCAAGCTGTCCAGCCACCTCCTCGTACACGACGGGAGAAAAAGCAGGAGCACCGGGGCTCGACGATGTGCCAGCGGCCTGAGAAGTTGGGAGGCTAAGAATTTTGCAGAAATCTTTATCCTCCAAGTCTTAGGCACGAGCAATCTTATCAAACTTCACCACCGAAGGATCTGGGGTTGCTCGCTCAAGGTCATCTGACAAGAAATAAAGAAGCTCATCAGGTCCTAATGAAGAAGAGAAAGGTTTAAAAGGACCATCGCTTTTATGCTTACCCAATTTCATCGGACGAAGGCGACGGGGCACCTTCGATCCACCATGTGGTCCATAGGTCAAAAATTCCCAAGGACCGGTCAGCTGCACGAGACACTCCTCTCTCCACCCATTGTCGAAGGAAGGGAGCTTCTCAACGAGAGGAGTTATGTCTTTTCTGGTCCGGAGATAGAAAGCATGCTCTGCTTTCCTCAGGTCACCAGATGGTATATGTCGTCTACCCCAAGATCAAGGTGCAGCGAACGGTTGATGGTGACAACACACATCAAAACCCTCAACAGACTAGGAGAACATTGTGTCGGGTGAAGCTTAAACCGACACATGAAATCCTTAACCAGTTGAGGGAGAGGAAGAGAAAGGGAACTTCTCAGCATCTGAGAAGGATACATATAAAGCGCATCGAGGTTCTGATGCTTCATGAGATCGAAGAACTTCTCCTGCGTAGGCATGATTATGATGGAATCAGAGATTAACAGAGAAGATCTCAGTCTCTGAACGATGTCTGTTGACATGGTGATGCGAGGAAAAAAGCGAGAAGAGGAGAGATTTAAAAGCGAGGGGGGGATTTGGTTTTTGAATTCTCTCTCTCCTATCTCAGCGAGTGACGACTACATTAAGGGGACGGTTCTCCCTCGAGAGATTCTCACAATCATGGCAAGGGCGCAAAAATGGAGATCGTGGAAGATTTACCGCTGAAATCTTCTGCAGAAATCGAGGGACAGCTGGCGCGGGAGGCCCCTCGTCAGTTTCGGCAGATGTGCAGCTTACGTGGCAAGTTTATGATATTTCTATCTCTGACTTTCCACATGGCCTCATGAAAGGACAGATCGGTGGGAGGGTCATTACGACCAGATGGACGCGACCAGGGACATCCTGATCGAGGGCATGACACAAGGCATCTCTCCTCGTTTCACGCAGAGTAGCCTAGTCGTCTAGTGCGGGTGATTTGCGGTTGAAATCGAGACGACTTAGCCTTGAAGCGCTAAGGCAGGAAAAAGTAAGCATACAACGAGGAAGATTGCCTATGTTCTTTAAGGACTTGGCTAAACAACACGAGTACACAAGACAGGAGCAAGGTTTACCCAAAAAGTAATTTTTTATTCATTTGACTGGATAAAGGTTACACCAAAAAAATATATATACATGTTCAACCCTCCGTTATGTTCCCCGCTCGGCCCTTCCCACGGAACCTCCTCTCCCGTGTGGCACGATGAAGCATGGGCAGCTCCTCGTTGCTCATCTCTCGAAAACCACGTGAGTGGTCAGCATAGCCCAAGCGGTAGCCGCTGATGAACTCCAAAAGATGAACCTCTTCATCACCCTCGCAAGCTTCACGAAGAAACCGCAGTTGTTGATATGTGGAGAAGACGGCTGCACGAGCTGAGGCTTGCAAGTTCCTGGACGGATCGTCCATTGGGAGGTTGACACCCAGAAGACGATCCTCCAGAATAGGAGCAGCATCCGCATCAGCACCCGGGGACACCACCAGCGAGGTGTCAGCATCCATGCCACGGGTGGGAGGAACAGTATCCCCAAGGGGAACAGACAATGAAGAAGAAGAAGACAATGAAGAGGGCAGAGAACGGAGAGAGAGCACTGGCGAAGAGGTAAGGTCCATCGGTTGGGCAATGGAACATGATCCAGAGCCCAACCGGAGGAGCCTCAGAGAGCATCGCCGCGTCCCTTCGATCGGGCCATCGGCAGGCTCAACCACACCGGCAAGAAATCTCACCTCGAATGGCGCATGTCTTGGTTCCTCCAATCCAAGAAGCTCCCACCACAATCGGCCCAGATACTCCATCACCCGGGAGATGTCATCCTTCTTGACCTCCTCAACATCCGGCCTGGGGGCATTCACCTTCGCCTTCTGGAGACGGCACAGGTGGCGGCGGGAAGAATCTCAGCCATTTGGCATCCAGGGACCCCGAACCTGGATCCTGCGATCCTACCTGTCGGAGATTTTGCCCCGGGACATGCCAAGGACTAGTTCTGGAGCCCTGGCCCGGCGAGAGATGTAGTAGGACAGGGACCGTCCGGAGGTTGAAGCCTTGACCAGATAAATCCAGCGGATTTCGGTCAAGCCCAGTTCAACCCCAGTCCTCCTTCCCAGCTCGACCACACACATTAAGATGCGGTACACGTTGGGAACGACCGAGATAGGGTGGAGGCCAAAGAAGTCAAGAAACTCTACCACCATGTGTGGCAGAGGAAGAGAAAGACCCCCATCCTTGAAATGGCTAGGATGGAGGACGGAATCAAGATAGACCACCATGGTAGGGACCTCATCCTCAGACAACTCGTCAACCATGAAGTCTGAGGAGATGCCCAGCTCTCTGTGAAGGGCTCCGGTAATGGTAGTTTTCTCCATGATAGTGGTAATATCCGTGGAGTTTTCGAAGGTCGAAAGGAAAAAAAAAAGAATGAGATGGGATGAGGAGCGTCTCCCTCTCGACCCTTAAATACCGTCAAAGCGACGCTTCGAAAAAGATGGCAGCACTTATTCACTGCAAATATCAAGGAGCAGTCAATGCCAATTAAAGGGATTTCACGAAATCCGAAGAGACGCTGACATTTGGATGTTCCAAACACTACAGGAGGACACGCGCCATTAATGCTGATACAGCAGATCAACCGTCAAATCCTGAATGGAACAGAGAATCCTGAGGAAACAGGCAAGCAGATCTTTGACCCCCTGACAGAGGCGAAGGTGAGATGATTTTTCCTGATCTCCTGCTCTCTTGACAATTTAAAAGGGCAGAAGAGGGGGCATCTGTGGAGGTAAAAATCCGCACCACGACACGTATCAGGTCAAGACTGACGTGTCATAGCAAGATGAATATGGGCCATGCGTGGGCCCCGCGAATCAGGGTCTAGATTCTGAGCAATGATAACTTTTCCAGAGGCGTTGACACGAGTAGATCCAGGGTCTAGTCGGACAGTCAGGTACCTCGCGAAAGAATACCACCCCGAGCAGTTAAGGCACAACCAGACAAAAGGTGTGGTTGGACGACCTTACTTCTCGCGTACGAGCAGAGAAGACACAACCAGACAAGAGGTTTGGTCGGGTGATCTTCCGTCTAGCAAACGTACCCAAAATGACGAGGCGGGTAAACGAGTAGGCCAAAGGGCCACAAGCAGACTGAAGAAACGGTCAGAGGAATGAAACACCTGTAACTGCCAAGTTGGCAATTAAGGTCCACTACCTACAAAACGTGGGTAATGAAGGGTCTAACGTGGGGAACGTTTCCCTAGAAAAAAGCCCACTAAGAGCTTAGTGGCAAGGCAGTTACAAGGTCAGTAAAGGAACTACATGTGACTTGATCCCCAAGGGTTACGTAGGTAGCCTATAAAGAGGTCACGTGATAGCACTCTAAAGACCCAGTAAAAAAAAGCAGTCAGTCATTAAGACAAAAACGAAGTTCAATCCGAGTTTTAATCCCACTTCTACAAATTTAACAAATTTAACTGTAGGGGAAATTCCCCCATGAGGTATGATTATGTAATAGATCCATTGCCTTACAACCTTTGGTGACACTCCACCAGAAAGGTTCCTTGAAAGCCTTTCGAGCGTGGTTCTTCAACGTATGATCCTTGTGGCCTTCTAAGCCTGAACTTCTACATATTATCATTCTAAGCATGAGGCTTTTGAGTTCTCCCAGATGACTTGACTCTTATTTACACCCATCAATTGTGCCATGCAAGCACCCTAAGCCTAAATTGCATGCTTGTCCCCGTCAGATCGTTGTGTTCCTTGAAGGTTGTTACACACACGTCTTCAATGACACAGTGGAGGGCTAATATCTTGAGTTAACATATTCCCAAGTCTCAGACAATGTCCCCAACAAACTGTTGATTGCATTAATGCACGCATACGAGCATCCAATCGTTTTTTGTACATGACCTCTTCTTTTGGATCAACCCCTTGTGACCACAGTTGAGGGCAAAGTGATGAAATCGAATCGAGTCACATCTTGATTCTTGGAAAATCCTAAATCAGCATTGAGGGCTATCCCCCAATTCGTACTGTAATTTCCATGCAAAAAGAAAAGATTTTTGGTATGGTGTGAGCCACGTTTTTGAAGGGTCCATATTTTAAGAACTAGGGCATCTATTGGTTTAGCGTTGAGCCAGGCTTTATAACGATCGCTCACCCGAGCTTCTTTTGAGTGGTGTGTCATTTGGCTAATCTTCGACGCCTCTAGATCGCTTGGCATTTTTGAAGAGCTGTTGTTCCCCGACAATCTTAACCGATCTCCTTCTCCTTCATATGATACATGAGTGACGTCCACCAATCTCGATCATCTTGAGCCCACCAAAAGGCCATTTGTCATCTCGATCATTCACTAGAGTGTGTTTATACTCCCAATTAGACATTCTGGTTCCATGACGATGAGCAACCTAGGTGTTCGATCTGTTCGAAAATTCTGCCCTTGCTCAACCAAATTTCTCTTGTTGAGACTTATTCCGTTTGGCAATTGCTCCTACCCCTAGCACTAACATTTTGCCATTTTGTCATACCATTGGATGCACAGCCACGGCAACCATGGGTGTTTCATACATATTTCATGATTTTGTTCATGATCTTCATGTCTTGATTGGGCGATGCTCATAAGATGTTCATAAGATATCATTTCTAGTTCTCATCTTGCCCCTACATCTGCAACTTCCCACACAATTGGCATTCATGCTAATCCATTGTCATCCCATTATCAGTTGTTCACTTCATTTTATCAATGCCTTCATGGACCTGCTCTTAGGGACGTCACATTCTCCCATGGGATATGATTATGCAATGATCCATTGCCTTTCAACCTTTGGTGACCAGAAAGGTTCCTTGTAAGCCTTTCGAGCATGGTTCTTCTATGTATGATCCTTGTGGCCTTCTAAGCCTGAACTTTTACATATCATCATTTTGAGCATGAGGCTTTCGAGTTTTCGCAGATGACTCGACTCTTACTTAGACCCATCATTTGTGCCATGCGAAAATTGCACACTTGTCCCCTCTAGACTATTGTGTTCCTTGAAGATTACACGTACATCTTCATTGACACAGTGGAGGGATAATAGTATTTTCAGATCTTAGATTGTTGCGTTCCTTGAAGATTACACGTACATCTTCATTGACAAGGTCTCCAACGAACTGTCGATTGCCGTAGTGCACGCATACAAACATCCAATCTATCTGTGTACATGCCCACTTCTTTTGGATCAACCTCTTGTGATCACGGTTGAGTGCAAAGTGATGAAAATCGAATTGAGTCACATCTTGATTCTTTGAAAATCCTAGCTGGTCATCATCGAGGCTATCCCCCAATTCATACTATAATTTCCTCGCAAAAGAGAAGATTTTTGGTATGGTGTGAGCCACATTTGAAGGGTGCATACTTTAAAAACTAGGGCATCTATTGGTTTAGTGTTGAGCCAGGCTATATAATGATCGCTCACTCAAGCTTGTGTTGAGTGGTGTCATTTGGCTAACCTTCGGTGGCTCTAGATCGCTTGGCATTTTTGAAGAGTTGTTCCCCCACAATCTTAACTGATCTCATTTTCCTTCATATGATACCACGAGTGACGTCCACCATTCTTGATCATCTTGAACCGACCAGAAAGCATTTTGCCATTGCGATCATTCACTAGAGTGTTCTTCACCTCCCAATTAGGCATTCTGGTTCCATGATGGTGAGCGACCCAGGTGTTTGATCTGTCCGAACCATTTCGCTCTTGCCCAACCAAATTTGACTTCTTAAGACTTATTTCATTTGGCAATTGCTACTCCCCTTAGCATTGTCATTTTGTAGTATTTTCATACCATTGGATGCACCGCCTTGAGAAACCAAATTCGACTTCTTAAGACTTATTTCATCATGTCTTGATTGGGCTATGCTTTGAAGATATCATTTCTAGGTCTCATGCAACCCCTACATTGGCACCTTTTGCCCACTTGGCATTCACGCTGATCGATTGTCATCCCATGATCAGTTGTCCACTTCATCTTATCAATGCCTACAAGGACCTGCACCTATGGACATCAAATTCTCCCACAAGATACGATTTATGCAATAGATCCATTGCCTTTCAACCTTTGGTGACACTCCACCAGAAAGGTTCCCTGAAAGCCTTTCAAGCGTGGTTCTTCTATGTATGATCCTTGTGGCCTTCTAAGCCTGAACTTCTACATATGATGATTTGGAGCATGAGGCTTTTGAGTTCTTGCAGATGATTCGACTCTTATTTAGACCCATCATTTGTGCCATGCGAGCACCCTAAGCCTAAATTGCACACTTGTCCCCTCCAGATCGTTGTGTTCCTTGAAGTTACACGCACGTCTTCATTGACACAATGGAGGGTTAATATCTTGATTAACATATTCCCGGGTCTCAGACAAGGTCCCCAACGAATGTAGATTGCGCTAGTGCACGCATGCAAACATCTAATCGATCTGTGTACATACCCACTTCTTTTGGATCAGCCTCTTGTGACCACGGTTAAGTGCAAGGTGATGAAAATCGAATTGAGTCACATCTTGATTCTTGGAAAATCCTAGCTCAACTGCATCAAGGCTATCCCCCAATTCGTACTGTAATTTCCTTGCAAAAAGAGAAGATTTTTGGTATGGTGTGAGCCACGTTTGAAGGGTCTATATTTTCAGAACTAGGGCATCTATTGGTTTAGCGTTGAGCCAGGCTTTATAACGATCGCTCACTCGAGCTTGTGTTGAGTGGTGTCATCTGGCTAACCTTTGGCAGCTCTAGATTGCTTGGCATTTTTGAAGAGTTGTTGTTCCCCCACAATCTTAATCGTTCTCCTTTTCCTTCATATGATACCATGAGTTACGTCCACCATTCTCGATCATCTTGAACCCACCAAAAGGCCCTTTGTCATCCCAATCATTCACTGGAGTGTGCTTATACTGCCAATTAGACATTCTGGTGCCATGACAGTGAGCGACCTACGCGTTTGATCAGTCTAGACCATTCCGCTCTTGCTCAACCCAATTCGTCTTGTTGAGACTTATTCTGTTTGGCCAGTTGTTACTCCCCCTAGCACTGGCATTTTGTGATATTGTCATACCATTGGATGCACAGCCACGACATCCACAAGTGTTTCATATGTCATGATTTTGTTCACGACCTTGATGTCTTGATTGGGTGATGCTGTGAAGTGTGCAGCACTGGACATCTGCACATGCCCGCCAACTTGGCATTCACGCTAATCCATTGTCATCATGGACATGCATCTTGGGATGTCACATTCTCTCATGAGATATGATTATGTAATAAATCCATTGCCCTTTGACCTTTGGTGACACTCCACGAGAAAGGTTCCCTGAAAGCCTTTCGAGTGTGGGTCTTCTACTTATGATCCTTGCGGCCTTCTAAGCCTGAACTTCTAGTTATGATCATTCTGAGCATGAGCCTTTTGAATTCTCGCAGATGACTCAACTCTTATTCCGACCCATCATTTGTGCCATGTGAGCACCCTAAACCTAATTGTACACTTCTCCCCTCACTTCTCTCCTCCAAATTGTTGTGCTCCTTGAAGGTTAGCCTTTCGAGTGTGGGTCTTCTACTTATGATCCTTGCGGCCTTCTAAGCCTGAACTTCTAGTTATGATCATTCTGAGCATGAGCCTTTTGAATTCTCGCAGATGACTCAACTCTTATTCCGACCCATCATTTGTGCCATGTGAGCACCCTAAACCTAATTGTACACTTCTCCCCTCACTTCTCTCCTCCAAATTGTTGTGCTCCTTGAAGGTTGCACGCACATCTTCATTGACATAGCGGCTGGGCTAATATCTTAACTTAACATATCCCCAGGTCTCAGACAATGTCCCCAACGAACTGTCGATTGCGTTAGTGTATGCATACATGCATCCAATCGATCTATATACATGAACGCTTTTTTTGGATCTATCTCTTGTGACCACGGTTGAGTGCAAGGTGATGAAAATTGAATTGGGTCACATCTTGATTCTTGGAAAAGCCTAGCTCGACAGTATCAAGGCTATCCCTCAATCCGTCAGAAATGTTCCCTGAAAGCCTTTCGAGCATGGGTCTTCTACGTATGACACTTGTGGCCTTCTAACCCTGAACTTCTACGTATGATCATTCGGAGCATGAGCCTTTTGAATTCTCGCAGATAGCTCGACTCTTATTCTGACCCACCATCTATGCCATGCGTAAGCCCAAATTGCACACTTCACCCCTCTAGATTGCTTTGTTCCTTGAAGGTTGTACACTTGTCTTAATTGACACAGTGGCAGGGCTGATATCTTGACTTAACTTATTCCTGGGTCTCTGACAAGGTCTCCAACAAACTGTTGATTGCATTAGTGTACGCATACGAACATCCAATCAATATGTGTGCTTGATCGCTTCGTTTGGATCTACCTCTTGCGATCATGGTAGAGTGTAAGGTGATGAAAATCGAATTGAGTCACATCTAGATTCTTGGAAAATCCTAGCTCGACAGCATCAAGGCTATCCCCCAATCCGGCATCAATTACTCTAATTTCCTTGCAAAAATTTTAAATTTTTTCTGTTGTGTGAGGCACATTTGAGTCCATATTTTGAAGAACTAGGGCATTTAGAGATTAAGCGTTGAGCCAAGCTTTATAATGATTGCTCACTCGAGCTTGCGTTGAGTGTTGCCATTTGGCCAACTTTCGACAGTTCTAGATCACTTGACATTTTTGAAGAGCTGTTGTTCCCCACAATCTTAACTGATCTCCCTTTCCTTCATATGATACCATGAGTGACATCCACCATTCTCGATCATCTTAAACCCACCAGAAGACACTTTGCCACCCCGATCATTCAGTTGAGTGTGCTTATACTCCCAATTAGACATTTTGGTTCCATGATGGTGAGCGACCTACGTGTTCGATCTGTCCAGTCCATTCCGCTCTAGCTCAACCCAATTCATCTTGTTGAGACTTATTCCGTTTGGCCAGTTGCTACTCCCCCTAACACTGACATTTTGTGGTATTGTCATACCATTGGATTCTTAGCCACAACATCCATGGGTGTTTAATATTTCATGATTTTGTTCACGACCTTCATGTCTTGATTGGGTGAAGCCGGGAAGTGGCATTTTAGGTCTAATCCATCCCCTACATCCACACCTACCAACCAACTTGGCATTCATGTTGATCCATTGTCACCATTGCATCTTATCAATGCCTTCATGGACAAGTAACTCGGGACGTCACATTCTCTCATGAGATTTGATTATGCAATAGATCCATTGCTTTCGACCTTTGGTGGCACTCCACCAGAAAGGTTCTTTGAAAGCCTTTCGAGCGTGGGTCTTCTACGTATGATCCGTGTGGCCTTCTAAGCTTGAGCTTCTACGTATGATCATTCTGAGCATGAGCCTTTTGAGTTCTCGCTGATGATGCGAGCACTCAATGCCTAAATTGTACACTTCTCCCCTCCAGATTCCCGTGGTTCTTGAAGGGTTGCACACATGTCTTCACTAACACAGTGGTAGGGCTATTATCTTGACTTAACATATTCCCGGGTCTTAGACAACGCCCCAACAAACGATCGATTGCATTAGTGCATGCATACGATTATCCAATCGATCAGTGTACATGACCGCTTCTTTTGGGTCAACCTCTTGCAACCACGGTGTAGTGCAAGGTGATGAATATCGAATTGAGTCACATCTTGATTCTTGGAAAATCCTAGCTCGATAGCATAGAGGCTATCCCCTAATTTGTCATCAATCTCCGATTTCCTTACAAAAAGAAATGATTTTTCGTATGGTGTGAGGCACATTTGAAGGGTCCATATTTGAAAAACTAGGGCATCTAGAGATTAAGCGTTGAGCCAGGCTTTATAATGATTGCTCACTCGAGCTTGTGTTGAGTGGTGCCATTTGGCTAACCTTCAGCGGCTCTAGATCGCTTGGCATTTTTGAAGAGTTGTTTTTCCCCAACAATCTTAACCGATCTCCTTTTCCTTCATATGATACCATAAGTGACACCCACCATTCTCAATTATCTTGAACCCACCAGAAGGCCCTTTGTCATCCCGATCATTAACTTACTCCCAATTAGACATTCTCGTGCCATGACGGTGAGCGACCTACGTGTTCGATCTGTCCAGACCATTCCGCTCTTGATCAACCAAATTCGTCTTGTTGAGACTTATTCTGTTTGGCCAGTTGCTACTCCCCCTAGCACTGTCATTTTTCGGTAGTCATACCATTGGATGCACAGCCACGACATCCATGGGTGTTTCATATGTCATGATTTTGTTCACGACCTTCATGTCTTAATTGGGCAATGCTAGGAAGCATCATTTCTAGGAGTCATCTGGCCCCTACATCGGCACCTACCCCCGCCCACTTGGCATTCATGTTGATCCATTGTCATCCCATGATCAGCTGTGCTCCCATGAGATATGATTATGCAATAGATCCATTGCCTTTCAACCTTTGTTGACACTCCACCAAAAAGGTTCCCTGAAAACCTTTTGAGCGTGGGTCTTCTATGAATGATCCTTGTGTCCTTCTAAGCCTAAACTTCTACGTATGATCATTATGAGAATGAGCCTTTTGAGTTCTCGTAGATGACTCTACTCTTATTCAGATCCATCATTTGTGCCATGTGAGCACCCTAATCCTAAATTGCACACTTGTCCCCTCTAGATTGTTGTGTTCCTTGAAGGTTGCACGCACGTCTTCATTGACATAGTGGCAAGGCTAATATCTTGACTTAACATATTCTTGGGTCTCTGACAAGGTCCCCAACGAATTGTCGATTGCGTTAGTATACGCATACGAACATCCAATCGATTTGTATACATGACCGCTTCTTTTGGATCAACCTCTTGTGATCACTCACGGTTTAGTGCAAGGTGATGAAAATCAAATTGAGCCACATCTTGATTCTTGGAAAATCCTAGCACGACGGCATCGAGGCTGTCCCCCAATCCGTCATCAGTTACTCTGATTTCCTTGCAAAAAGAAAAGATTTTTCGGTACTTTGTGAGGCACCTTTGAAGGGTCCATATCTGAAGAACTAGGGCATCTAGAGATTTAGCGTTGAGACAGGCTTTATTATGATTGCTCATTCAATCTTGCATTGAGTGGTGCCATTTTGCTAACCTTGGGCAGCTCTAGATCTCTTGGCATTTTTGTAAGGTTGTTGTTCCTCCACAATCTTATCCAATCTCCTTCTCCTCCATATGATCCTAGGAGTGACGTCCACCATTCTCGATCATCTTGAGCCCACCAAAAGGCCTTTTGCCATCCCGATCATTCATTAGAGTGTCCTTATAATGCCAATTAGACATTCGCATAGTGAGCGACCTATGTGTTCTATCTTTCTAGATCATTCCGCTCTTGCTCAACCCAATTCTTCTTGATGAGACTGATTCTATTAGGCCAGTTGCTACTCTTCCTAGCACTGACATTTTGCGATATTGTCATACCATTAGATGCATAGCCACGACATCCATGGGTGTTTCATATTTCATGATGTTGTTAATGACTTTCATGTCTTGATTGTGTGATGCTGCGAAGCATCATTTCTAGGTCTCATCCAGCCCCTACATCCGCACCTACCCGCCCACTTTGCATTCACATTGATCTATTGTCATCCCATGATTAGTTGTTCACTTCATATTATCAATGCCTTCATTGACCTGCACCTAGGGTCGTCACATTCTCCCATGAGATATGATTATGCAATAGATCAATTTCCTTTCGACCTTTGGTAACAATCCACCAGAAGGGTTCCTAGAAAGCCTTTTGAGTATGGGTCTTCTACATATGATCCTTGTGGCCTTCTAAGCATGAACTTTTGCGTATGATCATTCTGAGCATGAGGCTTTTGAGTTCTTGCAGATGACTCAACTCTTATTTAGACCCATCATTTGTGCCATGTGAGCTCCCTAAGCCTAAATTGCACACTTGTCCCCTCTAGATCGTTGTGTTCCTTGAAGGTTGCACGCAAGTCTTCATTGACACAATGGTAGGTTTAATATATTGACTTAGCATATTCCCGGGTCCGAGACAAGGCCCCCATGAGTGATGTTCACCATTCTCGATCATCTTGAGCCCTCTAGAAGGCCCTTTGCCATCTCGTGCATCCACTAGAGTGTGCTTATACCGCCAATTAGACATTCTGGTGCCATGACGGTGATTGATCTACGTGTTCGATCTTTCCAGACCATTCTGCTTATGCTCAACCCAATTTGTCTTGCTGAGACTGATTCTATTTGGTCAGTTGCTACTCCCCCTAGCACTAACATTTTGGGGTATTGTCATACATTTGATGCATAGCCACGACATCCCTAGATATTTCATGATTTTGTTCATGACCTTCGTGTCTTGATTGTGCGATGCTGCGAAGCATCATTTATAGGTCTCATCCAGCCCCTACATCCGCATCTACCCATCCACTTGGTATTCATGCTGAACCATTGTCATCCCATGATCAGTTGTCCACTTCATTTGCTTAGTTATCAGTGCCTTTATGCACTTGTGCATAGGGATCCCACATTATCCCATAAGATATGATTATGCAATACCTTTGGGTTGATTTGAACACTCCACCAAAAAGGTCCCTTGAATAGTAGCCCTCTAAGCACGAGCCTTCTGAGCACACAAGCCTTCAAAGCCGGAGTTAGATCCTCCTCAGCCTAAATATGTCATGAGCATTTGACGTAATTAGAATACATTTCGAGAAGCTAGGCTTAAAAAGACATCTTAAATGAACCTTTATTTCTCTAGGTTAATAATAATAAAAAAAACCTTGAACTAATCGAACGGCTTCATCATAAGCGAAAATGCAAGTGTCCGACTATGACGATGTGTACTTGCCAATACGCACAAAGGTCTAAAAGAACTTGAAATCAACACCCGTGCCAATGTCAACGTGAACCCAATTAATCATTCGACCTTCAACAACAGTAGTGACGTAGAGGGCAGAGATGCTTAAGATGGATTCTTTGGCAATCTATGTAGATCAAAATAAGATCGAAACCTATGCTATCTGAAACGAGCGTGACGGGCATATTAAGGGCAGATATATGATTCTCCAAGAAAGTTCTCTCAAGGTTCGTTGATGGTGCTATGCAATAAAATTGACATTCTTGATTAACTTTGCAAAATTCTTAGGAAGATTTCCATTTTGGAGCTGATCGAGACACCTCAGCACCATCAACGAGCCTTGAAAAAACTTTCTTGGAGAATCATATTTCTGCCCTTACTATGCCCATCGCGCTCGTTTCAATTAGCATAGGTTTCACGATCTTATTTTGGTCTACATATATTGCCAAAGAATCCATCTTAAGCATCTCTACCCTCTGCAGCACTGCTGTTGTTGAAGGTAGAATGATCAATTGGGTTCACGTTGACACTCTCATTATTGTTGATTTCATGTTCTTTTGGACCTTTGTGTGTATTGGCGAGTACATGTTGTCAAAGTCGGACACTCGCATTTTCGCTTATGATGAAGTCGTTTGACTAGTTCAAGGTTTTTTATTTATTTATTTTTACCTAGAGAAATAGAGGTTCATTTATGATATCTTTTTAATCCTAGCTTCTCGAAATGAATTCTGATTACGAATTATGTCAAATGCTGAGGCCATCTTTAGGCTGAGGAGGATTTGACTCCGGCTCTGAAGGCTTGTGTGCTCGGAAGGCTCGTGCTTCGAGGGCTCATATTCAGGGGACATTTTTGGTGGAGTATTCAAATATACCCGAAGGTTGAAAGGCAATTGATCTATTGCATAATCACATCTTATGGGATAATGTGGGATCCCAATGTGCAAGTCCATAAAGGCACTCATAACTAAGAAGATGAAGTGAATGGCTGATCATGAGATGACAATGGATCGGCGTGAATGTCAAGTGGGCAGTTAGGTGCACACCAAAAGTTAAAATTAAAAGAAATGAAATGGTGGCACACCCAAAAAAAACTAGAATGGTAAATATATATACCAGAAAATTAGTTTGGCAATTTTTCAGTAATTATTCTGGAAAGAAAGGCCTTGAAATCAGTTGGTTTGTTCTGTGGCACATTTCTTTCATTTGCTTGCTCTTCGCTTGCACATATTTATTACAGGCAGAAAAAACTCTTGGTTATCATACAGAGTGTGGATATGGCACAAGGACAGTTCTGTGGAGACCTGTATATCATGTATGTTTTTCATAACTCATCAGTCAATTTCAAATGAATATTTTGCTTATGAATTATAAAGTCCAAATGATAATGACTGAAGCTCTGAATCTTTATTCTCACTTGTGATTATCATCTTTTCAAATTATGAAATCAAATGGCATCCTTATTACCTTGTGAGATTGTACATGGAGGTTACTTTCTCTTTAGATTTTTTGCAAACACAATTTATGATTGTCATAAGAAGCTTTGTTATTTTGGAAATAAAGGCCTTGAAATCATTTAGTTTGTTCTGTGGCACATTTATTTCATTTGCTCGCTCTTCGCTAGCACATATTTATTACTGGCAGAAAAAACTCTTCATTATCAAACACGTCGCACAGAGTGTGATATGGTACAAGGACAGTTCTGTGGAGACCTTGTATATCAGGTATGTTTTTCAAAATGTCAGCCAATTTCAAATGAAAATTTTTCTTAGGAATTATGAAGTCGAAGTGATAATTACTGAAGCCCTGAATCTTTATTCTCACTTGCGATTATCATCTTTCCAAATTATGAAATTAAATGGCATCCTTGCTACCTTGTGAGATTGTACATGGAGGTTACTTTCTCTTCAAACACAACTTATGATTGTCATAAGAATCTTTTTGACTTTTCACCAGGTGCTGTCTTAAATTCTTTTTTAATTGCCCTGATCCTCTTGACACCTCTATGCTGTTCTATGTTGACAAATCTTTTATATTAGTAGATTCGATCATTTTCAGCCAGCAAGACAAGGAAACCTAATTGTCTAAGCTTTATAGTTGTTGACTACTAGTCGCATTCTGGAAAAACCCATTTTAAACCCAATTACAGTGAGTGCCCTCATTTGAAAGATATAAATCTGGCTTGTGGATAGGTTGGATGGTCTGATCTGGACATGTTACTTTAGAGGGATTACATGAAGTGTTACAAGTTAAACCGTTAATGCTCTCTTTTTCCATAAATCTAGCAATGTTGTAATTTACCTCTTCTGCCAATATAGATATTCAATTAAACCAGGTAAATCTTGTTGTGCTGTTTATTAAAAAAAAAAAAAATTGAAGTCTCGACTTGAACTATTTTGTCCCCGTGTAGCTAAACTAATCGATGTGCTTTTTTCCCCAACATTATTCTGTCTCTATATGCACACTATGTTGGAGGTAAGGTGAAAATGTTCTAAAAGCCAACAAGAATCCGAATTGGATTTGTCCCCCATGTCATATTATTTGCAACTTCAGCTTGTGCAAAGCCAAGAAGGATGGAACACCACTGACCTTCTCTACAAGAAAGTAAGCCTTAACACAATTCCTTGTCTTTACAATTGCATGTAGCACAGTGTTTTATAGCCAGAATATGTGAAATTTGTCTTTCTTGATGTAACTCTTATATATTTAAGTCGTGGCTTCAAATCAGTTGCTCGTTATCTTATTTAAACATAAAACATGGTCAACCTCCAACACAGATAATGAAGTTCCCGAACAGTGAGTTTTCTGCCAAGAGGCCATTAACCTTACAGACACACAGGAAGGAATTAACAGTTAAAAGAACCCAGTGAAAATGAGAATGAGAAATTCAATGGAGATCAGAACTTCAGGAATTATGCATTAAAAAGTAATGTGAAACCTCACCCCCATTGGACCTTGTTTTTGCCTTATATTCTATGATCAATATATGAACAAGTATATATCTGGAATGATTTTTCCACTTATCGTAACTTGGGTGTATTTTTTTATTATTGCATACATGTTACCTGGTGCATTTTTTTTTATTTGTCCAATTAAGTGCGCTGAATAACTATGGGATGATGAGGTGCCATTGATTTTCCTCTAGCTTATATGTAATAGTAATCTGCAAAAGACCTCTGTTAACATTCAAAAGCCACTGTTAGACACCATATAATGGTAGTGCAGTGTATGAGAATAGAAATCACTGCTGCTCTGTATATCTTAATTTGCAGGTGTCATAATTCTCATGTGTGCATAATCTATACATCTTGAACAACTCTGTTTGCTAACCATGGAAGGTATGAAATCTAACAAAAGAAAATATATTTCATTAGTGCATACTCGCATATGCGCACACATTTAGCAGGTTCTTGCATCAAAGCCTCAATGAGCCTAAGCAGATAGAGGTGGCTTAAACAAATTTTTGCCAGGTAAAGATTTTAATTTTTTTTTAATCCAAAATCATAAAGTTATAGCTCTATTTCATTTCAAATTTTATTGTTGCTCTAGTACAGTAATAGGTTCAAAATATCTTAAAGTGGAATTTTAGCTTTTCAATTATTAATTTTCATTGCCTATCACTATTAGAGGGGATGCAAAACTTATCATCAAGTCAAACTTATGAAGCAGGATTATCTGTGGCAGAAACACTCACATTTTAAAAAAAATTACAATCATGTTAATGTCACATGAGCATAACTCACAGCTGCTCATTCTCTCACTATGTCTGTTTCCAAGATTTGTTAAATAATATCTTGTCTCAGTATTTTAGACTTCCTTGTCCATCCTACATGCTTTGATTTCCGATGTATGAAATTGTAGCAGTATACCCTTAGCACAAAATTAAGAAGAGGTGAGAGTTATATTACATCTTGATGGACTGTATGCAATATGACATCATTAGTTTGTGTGTTTTTATATTTCATGATCAGTTAGTTAGATATCAAGGTCTAAGATACTCTTGGATTTTGCCAAAAGAACAAAAAAAAAGAATCGGAAGAAAAGACACCACCCATAAGCCTATAATAATATGAGTGGACTGAACAGCTCCTAGGAAGCCAATAAAAAATAGATAACATATGTTCCCCCCAACCGATTACTTAATCCCACCAACTTTTTTTTTTATACTAGTGGAGAGAGAAAGAGATAGAGAGAGAGAGATGGGAGGGTGGCAGATGGAGGACACTGGAGAAGGGGTGGGGGGAGAGAGAGAAAGAGAGAGAAAGGATAGAAAGAAAGAGTGTAATGTTCAAGCTTACACGTGTGAAAATATCCACTTTACACGTGTGTCACATGTGTAAGGTTTATGCTTATCAAAGGGGGGAGAGAATAATTATCCATTCTAGAATAATTCATGTTGCTATGTAAATGGGGCCAAATGAATTATTAAATATGTATGGTGCATGCAATACCTGAGCAGCTTTATATCTTCCAGCGAAGCATATACTTTGTTAAAAAAATAAACTGTGATTTTTTTACTTTTCATATAAGTTTGTGTATTTTTCATTATAGTTATATTTCATTTTTATATGAACTAATTTTTCATTACTTGAAATGTATACCTTAAGAAAAGCATGTAAATACGGTAAAATAGATTGGATATATGACCTTATCTTAACATTATTCTATAAACAAACAAGGTCTTGACTCTTGAATCATACATGACATTATCAACCTTCATCTTGGCCTTGATGATCAAAATCATTCCAAGTGAGAACGGCCTTTTAATGGTAAAGTAGAGCTCTCTCCTCTTTTTCTCTCCCTTTCTCTCTGCCCCGTCTCCTCTCCGGCATCCTCCGGCTATCACACCCTCCTCTCTCTCTCTTCTCCTCCCCTCTCTCAAGTTCCCAACCCCACCAACCAAAAAAATGGGTTGGTTGGTGGGATTTAGTATTTGGTTGAGTAATCTTTCCCTGAAAAATACCTAGACATGCAGCTTTTATATGTTTTGCATGTCGTATCACCATGTTCACAAAGTATATGTTATTTATTAAATAAAATATGTGATTTTTTTATTTTTCATCTAAAGACAGTTGTAGCTCCAAGAATTTTTATAAGAATTTTTATAGATAGAATCATTTAAAAAAATAAATTCTACAAAAATTTTAAAAAAAATATGTTGTTACTATGTATTTATCAAAAACATAAATTTTTTTTTTGAAAATAGAACAACAATTTACATTAATAAAAAAAATAAGGAAATTGATATATTGAGCCTCTATTGTTGCTCTAATTGCAGTTCACACCGGTTTTTTTTTTTTAAAAAAAAAAACATACTCATGTTCTCTCATTAAAGTACATGCAGTTATATGAAATAAAATACATATTGAGATACATTAGTATATTTTTTTACGTTGAAAAAAATGATACTTTTTTGCGTCATACATTATAATAGAACCACATATGTAGTGGGTTGGCTGGTGGAGTCATTGGTGGGCTGGGTTGCCATGATAGTAGTAGTTTAGATTTAAAAAAAAAAAAAAAAAACTTGATAGGTACATGTATTGTCATAGGATCAATTCATGTATTGTGATAAAGTAAATTAACTCTATAAATTATTAGAGTATATATATTTTATTTTTACCGAAATGTATGATTTATTATATAAAATATGAACTTAAAAGTTAATTAAAGCATGTGTATATTGTACGCATAGCACTCGTTGCTCGCCTCATAAAATATGGGACGTCAACCCCAAAACTCTCTCTTGCTTTTGATGATTTTGATCCATTAAGGCCAAGACCCTATTTGTTTCTGAATAAACAATAATGTTAGGATCAATTATATATGCAATTTATTTTTGTAGTCTTTACACGCTTTTCTTACATTGTATATATTTCATGTAATGAAGTATTTGTCAGTATAAAAATGAAATATAACTCTAATGAATGATATATATATATGTCTAAGTAAAATTATAATTTTTTAATGTGTATGATAAAATTTGAATTGTACAATTTATTTTTATCTAGAATCTTTCACTTCTATAGTTTTCATATCTTTATTTTCTAAATAAAAATATTTATTATTTTTATCTTGGGTTTTGTTCGGGTTCGGGATTGATTCGGGTTGGGCTCGAGTTGGGTTCAAGTTTAACTTGAAAAATATATTATTTTAAACAACTTTGCAAGAGTCAATTCTCCGCATAACAAAAATAAAAAACAGGTTGAGTTTGGGTTGAGTTTAGATTGAATTTCTTCAGCTTCAGATTGGGTTCAGGTTTCGAGTTGCACCCCTGGTTATGAGTTTGGGATGTGTATGAGAAGGGTTAAATTCTGATGAAGTATTTGCCATCTTAAGATTTCCAAACTTAATGCAGCATCAATTCTATACATCAAACTAACATCAAGATGAATGTATAAATAAAAACAAATATATATAGATAATTTAAAAGAAGTTCTTATGTTTTATTTGTGAATAGTGAGTTTTATATGCAAATAAAAGGCCATACGCATACGCCACCGTTTGCTTTGCTTTAAATAAAGTGAAACGGTGAGATTTGGAACATCAATACAAAACCCTTGAATTTTATATGATTCTCTTCTTTTCTTTTTTTTGCATGGTATCTTTTTGTGGCCTCAGAAAAAATCAATACAACTTATGGCAAATCAATGCTTTAACAAGAACCAATTAAATATTTTTGTGCATTATATAGTTTAAATAAAAAAACAGTTCTTATGTGGGACCACTTTTATTTTATTTTATTTTTTAGCCCCACATAACGTAGTTCGCCTTGAATCTAGGGTCCTGGAAAGTATACTCACGTATACTAACGTGGCTCCTATGTTGTTTTGATAACAATTAACAAATGAGACATTTTTATTTGTTTATATTATATTATTTAAAAATTACAATGATTTTTTTGGCCCAGTGAACACAATTCACAATGCTCACCTTGGAAAGTGATAGAATTAAAAAAAATTATTGTGAGGAGATATAGTTATATTGAAATCTATTTGCAGGAGCAATGACCCTCAAAACAAGCCCATGTGAGTTGAGAAAAAATAATAATGCTAGAACCTCCCCTTTTATTTATCAAAACATTTAATATTAGATTTTAAACACATATGGGCATCCAATTATGTGTATTAAGCCATTGTTTGTGTAGTGGAACAGAAGAGGAACACGGTGGAATATATGTGAATAAATCAAAAAGTCAATTTAATTGTAAAGAATATGTGGTTATAGTTATATTAAAATACGAGGGAATAAATTGTGCTATTCCACTTAATTTGTTTAACTAGTATAAGGCTATAATGAAGTTTTTAAAGTAGGTCCCATCACAGCTGAAAAATATATCCTAAAAAAAATAATTTATGGACTATATATTTTTTTTTATTGATAAAGGCATGAATGAAACAATGAAATACCTAAAAAATACAAATACAGTGATTTGATTTTTTTTATTGGACTGATTAGGTTTGTCACATGAAAGTGCATGTTTATAATGTTCAATCACAGCCGTCCAAAAACGACCCTTTTGCGCTCCGACGTGGACCTTAATATCTTTTCTGAATTAATAAATGCATACTGATTAGATACCTTGAAATTTTGAATATTTAATAATTTCTGATTTTTAGATGTTTTTCATGTCAAGTACAAACTTGTTGAGGGGCACCGGGCACGTGAGACATAAAATAATATTATATGGGGATATATGAGAATTAAATAATTTTTTATAAAATTGTTATTCTTTTTTATTTAATTAATTTTTTCTTTATTTTTGTATTATCAGTAATTGTTAATAGATGATTAAAAATAAATTATACCTGTCTCTCAGGTATATACATCCCGATTTAAATTAGTGCAGATATTCATGCTTTTATTCACGCCTTATTCTCGAAACAATGAGGGATAAGAGTATACCAGGAAATTTAAGAGTAAAAAATTGAATCAATGACTGGGTCAAATTTTCTATGACCCCATAGAGAAGGTCAACAAATCTCAGAATTGTGAATTTTACTGTTTGACCCTACCAGTTGGAATAGTTAAATCTGGAGTCAAAAAGCCACTCTAATCGGCGATTCCTCGGCCGAGTCTCTCTCTCCAACGAGAAAATGATATGACACGTGAATATGAGGTAATGATACGGGGGACCTTTATTTCAACCTCTTATGTTATTCAACTCACCCCTTTAAATTAAAAATCTTTTTTTTTTATTTTTAATGGGGGAGGAACCCACCCCGATGTATAACTCACAATCCCACGTTGTCGTTCCGTCGTTCGCCACCGTGGGAGACGAGACATCGGTGTTCAACGTCAACAGACACGGGTCGATCTTGGTGGAAGAGCTTCACATCCATCGCGTCTCCGCCACACCCTCCGTCGCGGTGCTGAAGAGGATCGGCCAGGAGGCGTCGCTCGTGACTCGTGAGGTGCCGGAGGATGATTGGGACGGCAATGGACGGATTGCTTCGACGCGTTCAAGGTGCCGGAGGATGAGGGGAGTCAGAGGGGGTGGCGGTGATGCGACGGAGGTGGAGTGGAAGGAGGACTCGAGGTCGGAGCGGAAGGTGCGCCGCAGTTGAGGAGGTGGTTGTCGGGGCGTGGATTGTGAGTTCTCACGGGTGGGTTTGCTCCCCATAAAAAAAATAAAAATAGATTCTCAATTTAAAAGGGTGGGTTGAATAAAATAAGAGGTGGAAATAGAGGTCCAATTATATGAATATCAACGAGGGGTTATATGCATTTTTCCCCCTTATTTTTATAATTCTTGACTTTTTTTTTTTTTTTTTATGTACATGCATCGTAAAAAAATACATATTTTTTTTAAGGGTTTTTTTTATATTTTGTTAAATATTCCCTAATCAGGCCTATACGCAGGACCCAAGTCTTCGGAGGTTCAATTATCTTTAGGGTGCGTTTGATTTCGCGATTGTAAAATTGATTCCGCAGGAATCTGCGATTGTAAAATTGATTCTACAAAAAGCTCATTTTCTCAACTTTTTGAAATCGCAGCTTTTGAACACTATTTATCTAAAATCTATGTACAGAAAGCTGCTACAGTAAAACTGTTTGGTTACACGATTGTAAACGCTGCAATCGCAATCGCAGCGCAATTGCGCAATCAAACGCACCCTTAAAGAAAGATAATGTGTTTGTGTGTAGCCATTTTCCTTTCTGTCTTTTCAAGACCACTACAAAAAAAATGTTATGTGAATGTATACAATTGTACAAAGAAAGATTTTTACATGTATAATCTTGATATATTAAAACTATTATATAAATATGTTTAAATTGTCAACATATTACATAAATACATTAATGTTTTTAATTTTACTGGTGTCGCCCATCTTATATAAATGATATATATATATATATATTTATTAGGGCATGAACATAGTACGTGACATAATCTTACAAGAGAGGATCAACATGGAAATTAAGAAGTCTTCCGCTCCTACATGAAAATAGTTTAATCTGTGAATGCAATTTCAACTCGTAAAATTAACCCACAACAACAACAACAACAAAATTTTAAAAAATTAAAAAGCAACCCATGACATAGATTCCAGGTTCATCAATTAAAACATCTTGTCTACAGCGAATTAGACAAAATGTGACGTATATAGTCTGACATTGCATAAATAGATCTATCAGGAGTAATACACGATCCTAGGACTATTACTTTATCAATATGTGAAAAAGTAGTTATATTACTACACTCTACTGCAATTAATAATTCCTAGTAGTTCCAAAAATAATGACAAAATATTTCAAAATTTTCTGATGTTTAGAAAGGTATATCGATTGGAGAACTCTCATACCTATTGTCCGAATATACCTATGTTGAACAGTGCATTTAGTACATTTAATTTGGACACTGATATCATTCAGTTTAAATGAAATTTTTTTTATAATTAAAAAAATAAATCTTAATTATCATCGATGCCATGACACTCAACATACAATTTTTGCATGTATTTTTTTATCCCCATATGGTTGCCCCGTAGTTATACAGAGTATATAATTATCTATGCTAAGTATGCAATTTTTTATTTAATTAATTTGTTTGTTATTCTTATTTAAAAGCGTAAAAATGATATTTATGTTGTTTATAGATCAATTCACATCCCAAATGGATGTTTATAGAATATACTTTAAAAATAATTTAAATAATTTCATATTCTTATGTATTTATTTTATATAATTTATGAATGCTCACATATCATACCCCCAACATATGGTAGTACTTAAAAACACGTTTAAAAAATAAGATTTTAAACAAAGTAGTTTAAATAAACTCGATTCCTATGAAGCACATCTTTTACATTTTTTTTAAAGCAATATTTTTGTAATAAAAAGTTGTAATTAATTTTATTTTTTAAAAAACATTTGGTAATATAATACATTTGCGCTTCTTATTTTATTAAAAAACAGAATCACGTTTAAATGTGTTACCAAGTCTGAGGCACATCACACCTATCAAGTATCTCTCATTCATGAACAGATGAACTTGTGTGGTTCCAAGCTGAGGGGGTACAAGCACGCATGGCGCATAGCCTAGGACAGGGAAGTGCTTTACAAAAAGAGTCCTCACTGATCTGACTTTGTTATAGCCTTGCACACAAAAGGGGGACTGTGTTGGTGGTTCTGGTGGGTAGGACCCAATCCTCAACACACAATGTGATGGTTGGGGCTGATGTGGAAATGAAAAAAAAGGAAACAAACAAACAATTGATTGATGAGTTAACACTCAAAAAGAAAACAATAATACAGAAACACTTTCGTGTGTTGAAAGATGTGAAAGTCAAAGGGTAGGTTCTCCTCTCCCCACTTATTTGATATTATCCTAATGTCAAATTAAATTTTCTTTCTAATACATATCCCTTTTTTTATTTATATTTATTTTCACTGTTGGTTAAAAATTTAAAATTGAAAAAGAAGGGTGAGGAGCATTAAATGAGAGGGGCATAGATAATTAATGCAGACATGTTTGGATCGGCCCACTGTGAGTAATGGAGCTGATGGTGGATGATGGTTTGCTTTTAATTTGGGTTTGTGTGAGTGAGTGTCAAAAATAGGAAAAAAAAGGGGGAAGCTTTTCTTTTGTTGTCTTCGTGTTCCTCCATGGAGTTTTCTCTCTCTCTCTTGCTCTCTCTCTCTCTCGCTCGAGCGAAAGGGGTTTTAGGGGTCTGGGCTTTGTTGAATCTATGAATTCATTGGGATCTGGATATTTTTTTAGCTGGTGATCTGCTTTGGGTCATTGAGGGGATGAGGTGATCTTACCCCCCTCCCCCATTTTTTGAATGTTGAATTTCTGAATCGTTTTATGAGATTTGAAGGGTTTTGGACTTTAAAGAGAGTGAGTGAGTGCTTGATCTAATAAAAATTTGCTTCTTGGGAATCAAAGGTCCAACATTTCTCCCTTTCTTTATGTTGGGTTCTCTTCTTTTCCTTTTTTCCCTCTTTAATTTGGATTAAAATAGCCTCCTTGAAATCCTCAGAAAGTTCTGATCTTTAAAACAGGAATCTTTTGAGTATTATTAACTAGGTTTGAATGCCTTACACACCATCCCCAAAAGCCAAAACCAGGTGAACCCAACAAAAACCCACTTGAGAATTCCATTGGAAGCCCCTTCCTTTATTCACTTCCCTCCATACCCAGTTGAAGTTTCTCCATAAAGATCCCACCTTCTCAAAATTTTAGGTTTTGGGTTCCTCATTTTTGACCCCCCATGATCCAAATCTAGCTCCTTTTTACAGTTTCCACAATGCATCACTCACTATGGAAGCCCATCACGAACTGCGCGGCTCTTCTCCTCGACAAGAAGCACAGGTGGTCGGGCTACAACGAGGACCCGAAGAAGAAGCCATCGATCACCCGGCAATTGCAGGAGAGTAAGCTCCGGGAGGCTTTGGAGGAGGCCTCCGAAGACGGGTCCCTCTCGAAATCCTGCGACATCGTTGATTCAGACAACCCCAGCGGGCTCGGGCGGTCTCGGTCGCTCGCGAGGCTCCATGCGCAGCGCGAATTCCTCCGCGCCACCGCCCTGGCGGCCGAGCGCTCGTTCGGGGCCGATGACCCACTCCCGGACCTCAAAGCGTCATTCGAGAAGTTTGTCATGATGTACCCGAAGTACAGGGCGTCTGGGGACATCGACCGCCTCCGCTCCGCCGAGTACGGGCACCTCTCGGAGGCCCATTCAAAGGTATGCCTCGACTACTGCGGCTTTGGCCTGTTCTCTTACATTCAAAGCTTCGAAAACTGGGAGTCCTCCGCGTTTAGTCTCTCTGAAATCACTGGCAATCTGTGCAACCATGCTTTATACGGTGGCGCCGAAAGGGGCACCACCGAGCACGACATCAAAAATCGAATCTTTGACTACTTGAACATCCCTGAAAGCGAGTACGGGTTGGTCTTCACTGTCAGCCGAGGGTCCGCATTCAGGCTTCTCGCGGAGTCGTATCCATTTCAGACCAATAAGAAGCTCTTGACGATGTTCGATTACGAGAGCCAGTCGGTGAATTGGATGGCGCAGAGCGCGAAAGAGAAGGGGGCGAAGACTTACAGTGCCTGGTTTAAATGGCCCACTCTGAAGCTCTGTTCGTCGGAGCTTCGGAAGCAGATATCGAACAAGAAGCGGAGGAAGAAGGACTCTGCGACTGGGCTGTTTGTCTTCCCAGTGCAGTCGCGGGTTACCGGCGCGAAGTACTCTTATCAGTGGATGGCATTGGCGCAGAAGAATAATTGGCATGTGTTGCTCGATGCGGGGTCTTTGGGACCAAAGGATATGGACTCTCTGGGGTTGTCGTTGTTCAGGCCGGATTTCATCATCACCTCGTTCTACCGGGTGTTTGGTTCGGACCCAACCGGGTTTGGGTGTTTGTTGATTAAGAAATCAGTGATGGCGAACCTCCAGAGCCACAGTGGGTCTACTGGGTCGGGGATGGTGAGAGTCGTCCCGGTCTTCCCGCAGTATCTGAGCGACTCTGTGGATGGTTTGGATGGATTTGAAGATCAAGGGGCTGGTTTGGATGAGGAGGTGATACCGGAGGGTCGGAAGTGTTCTCAATTGCCTGCGTTTTCGGGGGTGTACACTTCCGCGCAGGTGAGGGATGTTTTTGAGTCAGAGTTAGAGAATGAGAACAGTTCTGACCGCGACGGGGCGAGCACGATCTTTGAGGAGGTGGAGAACATGTCAGTGGGCGAGGTGATGAAGAGCCCTGTGTTTAGCGAGGACGAGTCATCGGAGAACTCGTTCTGGATTGACCTCGGTCAGAGTCCGTTGGGTGGGTCGGATAATTCAGGGCAGTTCGGTCAGACCAAGCTCGGATCTCCATTGCCTCCTTCGTGGTGGAGGAAAAACCATAGGCAACAAACATCGCCAAAGCTTTCAATGAAGGTTTTGAGGAGTCCCGTTTGTGATGAGAAGCAGACGAATCTCTCATTCGATGCAGCAATCATGACTGTATCACAGGAGCTGGACAGAGTGAAAGAAGTCCCCGAAGAAGAAACGGAACAAAATGGAGGTTTTGGGGAGATAGAAGAAGAATGTGTGATCCAAGAGCAGTCAATCTCAAAGAGTACTAAATCCAATTTTCACATGAATGGGAAATCCATCTTTGCTAATGGGTCCGAAACGAAAGAGAGTGCCATAAGGAGGGAGACGGAGGGCGAGTTCAGGCTGTTGGACAGGAGAGAAGGGAACCGTAGTAGGTTCTTTGGCGTGGATGACAACGAACGAGTCTTAAGCATGGGTCACAGGTTGTCCATCACGATCGAGGATCGTAACAACCGCTCAGATGCTGGTGAAGCGTCCATGGCTTCTCTGGGTGATGATGATGATGATGATGTGAGCGATGGAGAAGATGGTGGGGATGGTCAGGATTGGAATCGAAGAGAGCCTGAGATTGTCTGCAGGCATCTTGACCATGTCAATATGATGGGTCTAAACAAAACGACACTCAGGCTTCGGTATCTGATCAACTGGCTTGTGACTTCACTGCTGCAGCTGAGGCTGCCATGCAAGGATGGAGAGGGGAGTGGGACCCCACTCGTTCAAATCTATGGCCCAAAAATCAAGTATGAGAGGGGAGCTGCCATAGCTTTCAACGTGAAGGATGGTGGTGGTGGGATTGTCAACCCCGAAGTCGTTCTGAAGCTCGCTGAAAAGGATGGAATTTCTCTTGGTATCGGTTTCCTTAGCCATATTCGTGTTGTGGAGGGCCAAAAACAACTCCATGGGGGGTTGGGAATGGAAGATACGTCACTTTGCAGGCCGGTCACAAATGGGAGGCATGACAGTAAGAACTCGACTGTGCGGGTGGAAGTTGTCACTGCTTCGCTTGGTTTCCTCACGAATTTTGATGATGTGTACAAGATGTGGGCGTTCGTGGCTAAGTTTCTAAATCCAGCTTTCGTTGAAGGCTATAGACTCTCTGCTGTCCCAGAGGATTCAGAGACGTGACAATGGGAATCGGTTTCCTTTTTTCTTCTTTTGATTCTTCCTATGGATTTGTTATTGTTCTGTTTCTTTTTGTACTCGGGATTTCCATGTAGAGTTTGCTTGAGAAAATATGATATTGTTCACAGAGTGCTGCTGCTACTGCACCTTCAGTCATCTGCTGTTTGTAAAATGAATATTAAATGGGCAGAAAATTCACTTTTTTTTTTGGGAAGCTGCTACTTGTTGACATGAAACTATGAAACAGGTAATCACTGCCATTTTGTTCTGCTTCTGTGAAATGCGTATTGGGTAAGTATAGTGTTTTGTTAGATTTATAGACTTTGTCCTCCTTTTACAATTTATTAATCAAGTTATCGTGTCTATGCTTGTTACTTTTCATACTTTTTTTATCTTATAATTTCTGTTTGGTTTTCACCTCTCTCTAATGCATCATCCAGCAAATATTCATATGATAAAGCAATGGTATCTGACTGAAAAAATAACAAAAGCAGCACAGTTTGGCTGAAAGAATGAAAATTTCTGATAAAGCTATGGTATCTGACTGAAAAAATAGCAACAGCAGCAGTGTTAGGCTGAAAGAATGAAAATTCCAAGTTATGAATACCGCAGTAAGATAGCCTCAACATTCAACATATTTCTTGTCTTGCCTATATTAAAATTTATGCAAAGCTTGAGGAGTTTCATTCAATATTCTTTATAATTTGAAGAATTTTTTGTTTGTTTTATGAATTTGATGAATTATGTTGGGATGACCCTTTCCCTGTACTTGTTTATTTGGTGTTCTTGACTTGACATTTTTCGGGCCACAGGTGCTATGTAGAGTTTTGATTTCATGTATTACAAAACGGATGACTAGTAACATGAGTCCAAAATTTGTGCCTTACTCATCCTATTCATGCAAAGTAATCACCTATTCAAACAAGTTGATAGGGTATCTTCTCCTATAATCCATACTGAATGCATGTCGACCTTTTCATCTGTCTGCTTGTTTTTTAATACAAGATTCCAGTAAGGATAATTATAATGTATGATGACTGATGGAAGCCAAGCTGGAAGCTTTCTTAAATTAATAATCAGCATGTTTTGGACCACTAGATGTTTTGAGTCTAGTCTTTTATTTTCCTTCAATTTTGCCACTCTTTATGGCTTTGATTGTTGTTTCTCAAGAGGGGTAAAAGAAGGCTGGAAACTTTGTGTCTTGTGTTCCAATTACCAAGGAAGAACTAAACACATTATATATACCCTTACCTAATTGGGAGTTCAAAGTGATGTCTTGCATTTCCATGATCAGACACCAAATAATTGAACACTGAGGAGGATTGTATACTCCTATCAGAATTTTCTTGTACATGTCTTAAATGTCAGTTTCATAATTTTGAGTTATGTGGGCATAGTTTGGTATTGTATCGGTCTTGTATTTATACTCTTTTATGAGTTACGGTTTCTCATATCAATTGAAAGTTTGTGCGGCCAACTTTATTGCTACGAGAGGGAGTCTTTAGAGAGTGTAATATAGATCGAAAAAGAAAGTAGAGAACTTCCCTTTTCATGGACACATGTAATACTTTATCCATTAAGTGGTATCAAAGTGATAAAATATAGTGTTGTTACACTCAGTTTTTTTTTCAGCCTAAAACACAGACCTATATACCTCATTATAGACTTAATGAAGCATATATCTCATTAGATGATGTATATACCTCACTAAATTTTTTTTTACACTTATTAAAAATGAGTTCATTCAACTCGAAATTGAGCGAAATGCACTTTTCATTAAAACATATACCTTATTAGATGATGTTTACTATTTTAAAAAAAATGAAAATACTTGATGTCTGAGTTTTGGTTAGTGAATGTGACTGATGAGTGTATCATTTTCCTAAAATATATGATGTGTTAAGATTTAAGGATACCTCCCTCAAAAGTAAAGGTCTTCAAAAAGCCCAAGGCTCCAAAACCCGGCCTGGCCAGAAATGGAAATGCAAATCATTGATATTTACGTAGGTATATGTTATCAATTAGTTTTTTAAGTAATTAATTCATTTAATATTTTTATTTTTAAAAATTCAATAAATATAAATATTTTTTTCAACTTTTGATTTTGTGTTATTTTAACATTTATATATAAATGAACAACTTAAAAAAAAAATTTAAAAAAAATAAGATCCTTAAAATTTGAGCCGCCCGAGCTGGGCCCGGGCCCGTAGGCAGGGCCTGGGGCTTTTTTTGCAACGGTCTGGCCTGCCCCGAGCCCGCTAGCCAAGTGGGGCCGAGCCTAGGCATTGTTTCAACGGGCCGGCCCGTTGTCGGTGCCTACCCAAAAGTGAATAAAATTGGGATAAACATCAATATTATTGATAAAAAGATGATATTCCTTATGGCTACAAGTTTTGTTTATAATATGTACTCAATAAGGGATCGGTTTAGGTTCAACTGCGTTGGACAATTTGATTACCCAACCCAACAAATATAATAATAAATTAAAATATTTTTTAAAATACCAATAATACCCTTAATAAATTCATCTTTTTTTCCCTCCCATACCCAACTTTTCCTCTCATACCCAATTTTTTTATTAAACAAACATTTTTTTACACGTGTTTCTTATAATTTATTTTTATTAATATTTTTTTCAATGCAAAGCCTACAATACCAACCTACTATAATGAAAGACATAAAAGTTAAATTCTAACATATGCTCTATAGATAAAATTATAAAACACCTTTCTTTTTTCTTTGTCATGAAACCGCCTACACCGATTTGATAAGAAGCATCGGTCAAGTCGCAAGCATGCAAGACTATTTATTATTAATATATTGAAATAAATTCAAATGATAAAAACTAATATAAAATGGAGGTGTATATAAAATATTTAAAATAAAAGATTAAATCAAACAAAAAATTAAATTAAATTACCTTATATACCGCACAAAAAATATGTTCACATAAGCAACACTAAAACAAATATCATAGTTATAAGAGATACGAGATAAGAACAAATATGACGGGAGATGTACATTTTTACATTTTTGGATGAAACTTTTGTAAGAGAGGAAGGGAAAAAATTGGGTATGGGAGTGAAAATTTGGGTATGAGAGAGAAGAAAAAAAAGTGGTGAATTTATTAGGGATATTATTGGTATTTTAAAAAAAAATTCAATTTATTGATTCATATTGTAATTAAATTTGTTAGATTATCTAAAAAGTTAGCAATAAATGTAGATTAATAAATACCCTAAGAGTACTCATTAATAATACCCATAATTTAATTGCATTCTAAGTTTAGTTTTGAAATATTTACAAAATATCTTAATCACAATAAAGTGATAACACATTGGACAATCAAATTGTCCAACATCTGTTAAATCTAACCTGATTCCACTCAATAAGATCTAATTAAGGACCTAATCAAGTCTCATTATAGAATTTACTTAAAATATTAAATAAATATAATAATCACTTATTTTGATATTAGTTGAATCAGTTAGAATTGATTACTATCTATTTTAATATTCGTGGAAATTAAAACAATCCTAGTAAGTTTGCTTATCTTGACAAAAACAATTGACTCACATATCTCCATGAAATTATTTAAAAAAGTAGAATGTTGTAGAATTCTAAGGTGATCTTTCTTTTTTTATATAAGTTGTTATTCTCACAATTTTCTTTAAAATATCAAAAATATCAATCATACGTCCTACATCAATTTTTAAATAATATCTTTAATGATATTAAGAGAGAAATTTTATCTCAATGGTCAAGATTAACTCTCATCATTAATTTATCTAAACATTGAATTAAATCTCAACTAAAAACGGAAACCACACGTGCCAAAAACATTCTTACCTCGTGTGAACTCTACAAGGATCCGAATCCGTTTCGGTTGGTCAGTTGTGATGGCAGCGGAGACGGACGTCCAAATGTGTTGTTTTGGCGGGAAAAGCAAAACAGTTCGTTGAACACGTGCGTGCACACGTGTTTCGAGGTGAAGAAGGGTTTTTTATTTGTTTCGTCTTCCAAACCCTTTTAAAGAGATAGAGAGACAGAAAGGAAGGGTTTTTATTTTCCATGGTCCAAAAAAAAAAAAAAAAGGATGGATCAAAGCATTGATCGTCGGATGGGAAAGAAAGTTCAGTTTTTTAAGATACTCATTGGGAATTTTTCGAAGAGGCTTGTGAGTTTTCTTTGATCTTATATGTGATTTTAGGAGTTGTGTTTGCTTTTGATGAACACTTTTTAATGAGGATGTTTTTTTTTTCTTCGGATTATTATGTGTTGTTATTTTTATTTTATTTTTTTCACCAGTGGGTATTTTTTTTTATTTGTTTTGAATATGATATACTGTGTAAAGATTGGGTTTTGTGATCTCTAATGGTCTGTGTTTTTTGTTTTTCATTATTGTTTGTTGGGTTGATATATATTGTGTCTTTCTGAGAATTAAAATTTCAAAGAAACGCTTGTCGTTAGATAAAAATGGATTTTTTTTTTTGAAGAATGATGTTCCCCAGGATTTGATCCCTTGACATCTTTCAGATATGTGGGAGGTGCTTGTCGATTTAACCAAAGTTGAGTTCGCAAAAGATGGATCTTTTTAGCATTGTTTCTTCGGTTGATGACTTGATATTGACTATATTTTTGGGGAAGTTATTCCATGTTTTTTTTTTCAACCCCTTTTTTAGATTTCTGGACTTTTTTAGCATATGAGAACCCCTAAGTTAGTTGTTAACTTTTTTAGCATATGAAAACAACCCTAAGCTAATGGTTATCGTCTAGGTTCTTCTGTCTACTTTCCGTTGCCCCATTTGGATTCCTTTTGTATATTGTTATGATTTTATATACGCTGTTAATTCGTATATATTGTTACGTTATATACATTGTTATACATATGGATGTTACATAGACAGAAGGATTTGGAAGAAATATAAACACTAACTTGGGGGTGTTTTCCATCGTATGACCTAAAACTTAAGGGATTAAAAAAATAATTGGAATTAATTTCTCCATGTTTTTTATCATGAAGAAAGAGATTGTTGAAAGAAACATATTACTCTTATTAAAAAGTTACCCTTTTATTTTTAAAACATTCAGATTGTTTGAGTCTTGCAATTGTCGTCTTTAATGTGCAATCTAGACGAAATGTGGGCGACATGGGAAGAACGTTTAAAAAAAAATAAAAGAATAGACTATCTTCCATGTCGACCTAAAACTATGCTTTTGATGACATTTTTATTATAATTTTCTTTTCCTTACTCCCTCTTGGATTATATAGAATGTTTTACTCAATGAAGTTTTGAGTAAAGAAGTACTTTTGCTTCAGAGAAGATCAATCAGTGTTGTTTGTATATAAAAAAGGGAAATTTAGGAAGAGCCTTCTTTGAAAATAAAAAATTATTTGTATCATCACATTATCTTTTGGTGCTATTCAAAATCAGGGGCAAATTTGACTTAATCTTCACCTTAATATACCACACAGGTTTACCATGTTGATTTCTTGTTTCTTAAATATTAGTAGTTTTGTTGAAAGTGAATTCGCATATTGGCTTGCCGTTTCTTTAAAAAAATCTTAATATTCAGTTTTATTGTTCTGACTTTTTTTCTTTGTATCTTGAAGCGAATTCCTCCAAAGGTTGTAAATTTTCTATCAGATAAAACATATAAAAGGGCAGTCCTTCAGGGTCCCACAGGTTGCATATGGCATATAAAATTAGGCAAAGCTACCAAGGGCTGGTATATAACGGATGGTTGGACAGACTTTGTGAATGATCACTCCTTAAAAGAGTCTGATTTGCTGTTTTTTAAATATGATGGAATCACGCATTTCAAGGTGAAGATATTCGATCAAAGTGCATGTGAAAAAGATGTACTCTCACCAAATGTTCAAAATGAGGGAAAAAGGAAACGGGAAAGGCCAACAAAGCACCAAGCAGAGATTGGTGGTCATGCTTGTGATGATGACTTTCCTGGGGATGATGATGTATCTTTGGGAAATGCTTGTCAGGAGTCCATATTTAGCAAAGGTTCAAAGAAACAACGTTGTTCATCGAAAAACTCTTTAGAGTATGGTTGTGTTTATGAACATGAAGCTTGCATTAATGGTTTGCTACAAGGTGACCTTCTTTATGCATCTTCATACTAAAATTCATTTGAATAATGTTTTAATTTCTTAATTTTTCCTTTTTTGTTATCCAAAATCAATGGCAATGTAGTTTTGGAAAAGGGTCACTTGCAGAGGTGGCCACACATCATATATTCCACCTAGAAATAACAATTATTAAATAAGAACATGGAGGTTCTAGTAATTCATGATTGTAACCTTTCTTTATAATCATGTTTGTATGTGTGAAGCACGGATGTACACAGCTTAAAAGTTTCACTTTTATGATACATATTTTGTATGAAATCACTAGGTCATCATAGTATTACTGATGCCCTTCAATTTTGTTCCATGAAAACCAATATCTGATTTTCATTTATGTTCATGCATCCAAGAAATGCTTCATATTTGATGGCATTATCATTATCATGCTTTGAATTCTTCTGTATTGAATGGGCATTCAAGGTTACTAATATCTGTGCTCTGCAGGCAAATGTATGCCTTCGACTCACTCTCCCACAAAAACTGGCAAATGTTCACCACCTCCTACACCATCTCCTAAATGGCCTGCAAAATGTATGTCTCCCTCTTCACCATCTACTAAAGGGGTTCAGATTGTTGAAATTAAAACAGAGCCCGATGACCAGCCCATCTATTCATCCAAATCACATGTTAAATCAGATGAAGCCTCTTTGTCTAAAATGGATCCCTCGATTGAAGAAAGAAAAGAAAGATTATCTAAAGCAGTCCGATCTGTTGCCTCCACCTTTCCTTATTTCACTAAGTTTATGACAAAGTCCAATTTGATCGATAGTCAGGTCGTGGTGAGTTTTTTTTTTTCTGTCTTTTCCATATCTCAGTTTTCTTAACCGCCCGTGCAATGACCTTGATAAAATTTTCTGCTAGATAGGCACATGTTTTTACATAGACATAGATATCTTTACTTGAGATAACATCAAATTCATGAGTTTATATACAATGGTTAGTGGTTGACATAATGCGATAAATCCATTTAGTTTTTCTCTTTTCTTTTTTTTTATTCGGAAATCTGCATTGCTATAAGGGAATGTCTTTTAAACCAATTTATAAATTCAACGCATGTTCTCCGTTGGATATGAGCTGTTTGAAGAACATTTCATCTACATTATGCCTACTAGCTACATATTATGTCCAAAGAAGGAAGTTGAAAAAATAAATCATAAAATCGTTGGTATATCCAATTGTATATAAAAGTAAGAACATAATTAGCAATATGTAGAGTGGGTGGTTATATAATTTGAAAGTTATTAAAAAGATTTGCTTATGTTGTTTCTTGTTTACTGATGTGCAGAGGATACCTACCAGATTCGTTGAATATCTTCCTCTACAGAAAGCCAAGATGGTTCTACGGGACCCGACGGGGTGGCCTTGGACAGTGAATTACATTCGGAGCAATGATAACATACTGTCAGGGGGTTGGACGGCCTTCATGCGGAACAACAATCTCGAGGTCGGGGACCTCTGCTTGTTCGAACTCATCAAACCTTTAGAGTTAAAAGTGCACATCTTTAAGCATTCAAAATGATCCACAGAACTGACTGGTTGAAGAGTTTGATGCTGCACATTTTCTCTGTTTTATGCCCAGATGGACTGGTGGCCTGGGAGTTTTTTTTTTTTTGGATGCATGTATATATGTGACGCCTTCTCTTAGATTTTTAGGCACTGCAAATAATAGTTCATGACTGGCACTGCAAATAATGGTTCATGACTATGGATCTCGGAAATGTAGAGTGACTCGGATTTTGTTTATCTACTCAAAAGAAAAATCTCAGATCACCTGTGATTTTTATGTTTTTGAGTGTTTAATTGGTATGCAAAGATTCTGTGGTCAGAGCTATCATGGTAATCTATATCCATTAACTCCCGTTTGCAGTGGAGAATTAACAGAGCGTAGGGGTGAATATTGAAAAATAGCTCTTATTCATTTATCTTTAATAAACCTTGATAAGTATATCTGAATAAATGTTGGAATTCATTTATGTCAATAGATAAAAAATTATTGTCTTTCATTTTAAAAAATATTATTTAAAAAGTCATAAATTTTTATACATCTCTTATCCATCATTTATCATCACTTTATCTAAAATAATCAATCAATAAAAATGTCGCTTTTACGTTTTTTAAAACAACAATCTTTTTATTCAGCATGAATTGTTATTCATTTCAGTATAGCAGGCAAATAATCCTGTGTCACACCCCGTGTAGGTCTTACCACTCTCCAATAACAAGTATATCCATTGAAAAAACAACTCCACTCTTATCCACACAATATCTCTCCAAATCCTGAATTAGGTATTTTATTTATGATGCTATCATCATGGTATAATGTCAGTATTTAAACCACTACCATTCAACTTATTTAAGAAAATTTTGTAAATGTGTGTGTTTCTTTCATTTAATGTAATAATATTTGAAAAATATTTGATGCAGTTATTTTTACACTATAAAACTGAGACCATACATATATTTTTTTTTATATACATTAAACATCATCTAATGAGATAATTTAATAAAAAGTATATGTCATTCTATTTTAAATTAAATAAATATATTTTTAATAAAAATAAATTTATATTTATAAATGAGCCTTTGAAAAAAACATCACGTGGGGTGCTGTTTTAAGGGAGCCTCCTTAAAAATCCTGAAAATGAAAAACCTAATTAGTGCTGATATAACAGTGCTAACTGAGTGAAAGATTAAAATGTGCTATTAAAATTGAGAGGAGGTTAAAAATGAAATTAAAATTTTTTTCAGGTTATTTCTAAAAATTGTTCAAAAAAAAAAATTTAACAACACACAACATCTATTTATTACTCACATTTACTTCATTAGTTATTAGCCCGTGATTGTGTGTTGGAATAAATCAACTCTGACAAATCTCAGAGGAAATCTAACATTTGTACTTAAAATAATGCTTGTAACCGCCACATGTGAGATCGAAAAAAAAGGAAATCTCACTCACTCCACGTGTTTTAACTTTTCCATGCAATCATAAATTATTAAATAAAAATTAAAAAAATTGCATTGTTGTGTTATGAAGCCGGAGCCAGAGAAACTGGTGTGTTCTAAGATAGTTTTATTATTACTAAGAGAATTTCTCTAGTATGTACTTAAATTTTTATTTAAATTTAAATTTAATTAAAAGTCATTCAAAATTCTTCCCAATCATTCATCCATATCAAATTAAGTTTTTACTTAAATATTTATCCAAATCAAGGAAGACTCAAATCTTTATTTAAATTTTTAACATTTTTTTTTTCTTTATCTTCACATTTTCTTCCAATGTGATATTTTTTCTCCTTTCAAATCTACCTTTAGTTAAATTATATTAGATGTCTTTCCATCCCTTAAAATTTTTACCATTTCTTGAAACCCAAAAAATAGAAAATGAAAAATGGTCTTCTTTCTTAAGTCTTCATCTTTGTTTTTTACTTAGAATTGTTATACTCTCTTATATTCGTTTAAACTGGTTTAATAATACCAAGTTATACTCTGCAAACAAACAGTCATTTTTCATATCCATTCTTATACCATCCTTATTCTCGCTTAGCCCGTTACCTAAACGAGGGATAAAAAATTTGAGTAAAACACAAAACGATACTTAAAGACATATCATATCAGATCAAATTTTTATTCTACGTAAAATTTAAATAACGAGTGGAGATGACCAGACGCCCTTCTAAATATGTATTAAATTGAATGAGGTCTATTAGTAGATAATTCATCTAGAGATAAATAAATAACTCCCATGTATCCCTTCACTCGAGAGTGTTTTAGAGCTTTTTTTTTTTTTAATTTTGTTTTCTCTCTGTACGTCCCTTGTTCAGATGTGGTGTAATCCATTTCAAGGGTGATGGTACTGGTTCTACTTTTCTAAAAAAAAGGGGGGGGGGGGGGGGGGTGTTGGGCCCGTCTATCCCCACCAACATATTTTCTTAATACACCAGTAATCTCTACCCACCACCTACAACTTACTAAGTGACTGAGCCCACCATGAGATAAATATATCTTCCCTGAAAATCTAATCCCACCTTTCCCCCTTTTCAAAAACATCTCTCTCTCTCTTCCCTGAGCCCATCTCATTTCGAAATCTCCTCTTTCTCCCGACTCACCACTCCTGTTGACCTCCAACCACTCCCTGGTGCAGCCTGTCTTCGTCCCGTGCCGCCTGCCGTCGTCCTGTGCCGCCGGCGAAGATCGATCTCCTCTTTCTCCCGACTCACCACTCCTGTTGACCTCCAACCACTACCTGGTGCCGCCTGTCTTCGTCCCGTGCCGCCTGCCGTCGTCCTGTGCCGCCGGCGAAGATCGATCACTCCGTCAACGACCACCATTTCCTCCGACCAAAAAAAAACAAAGGCCGTGTTTTCATTTCCGCACCCTCTTCAGGTACTTCTCTTCTCTTCTTTTTTTTATCTGAAATAAGCTTGAGCCTTCGATAGGCACGGAGCCACCTGAAGACAAGCAGGGGCTCAGGCCCCTCCTTGTATTTGGGGAAAAAAAAGATAGGGTACTCATGTGTGTGTCTGGACAATTGGGTGAATGAAAAATGAGTTGGGACAACACAATACTATACAGATTTAATAGAAGCAACATAAAAGTCACTGTTATAAAACTAAAAATTGGGGTCCCATGCCCTACATGTGTTGCCGTTCATCATGGGAGGAGAGCAAAAACTGAGAGGTTCCCACAACGCAACCCATTTCAAAGGAGACCCCCATTTTAGGTTCTTTTTTTTTAAAAAAAAAAACCCTTTTTTTTCTTGAATTTCTTTTTATGCCAGTGTTGTGTGTTGTGATTGATTAATGTTTGTTTTGTTTTTTATTTGTGTGTTTTTGGGGTTGAAATATTACTTGGGTATCAAGGTAACTATTGTTTTTTGCTTGTTTTGTTGTTATTATATGAGGATTGCTTGGTGAGTATGCTATTTGTGCCAATGTATTTAAATCGGTTTCACGAAATGTGTTCTTGGGTTTTGCCAAGCAAGGCAGATAATTTGTTGTGCACTGTTGAATTGAGTGCCATTATCCTTCTAGATATTTTTCTGATGAATTCATGTGACATAAAAATATATACATCTAATTTCCATTGTAAAAATATTATACAACTATATTTACATTATTTTGAGTTGTTTAGATGCACTTGTAAACAGATTTTAAGGGAGTTGGAACATTCAAAGTCATGCAATTTGCATCTGTACATCCTTATTTATATCTTGAGTGGCATATATGAGTTTAATAATGACTAGCTAAGCAGCTTAAGTGTATGGCAATTGACAAAATAAGAATGCATCTTTTATATGCCAGTAGATCAATAAAGCTGGAACATAAATAAAAACAGAATAGGAGGAAAATATGGTCATTCATACAAACTATTAAGGGAGATTGTGGGCTTGGATCCATAGCTCAATGATTGACAAGAGAATTTGCAACTAAGAAGTCATGGGTGTACGAGCACTTTGCCTTTCTCAGTCCAGCACCGAATCGAGAGTATACGGAAGATGCCCCTCGTTCTAATCGATGGACCAACTGTCGTAATGCACCTGGGTTGCCGAATAATTCAGTTGATATCATTCGGGAGATTCTAGATATGACCACGGCCGAGCAAGTAATGTTTTACTTCTTTTCTATTTGTTATATACTTAAATTGTAAAATGCAGTCACATTTTTTTATTTCATTCAGGTAGAGTTTGATCCATATCGATCAGTCCGAGAACGTAGACCGCTCCCGAACTACGCCTTCTTCAAGGGGTGTCTTTGTGTCAATGTGATATTTGAACCCTATCTGCCAGACAGGGTACTTCGACAGCTTGGCCATGTTCAATGCATCCCCAGAGCACCAATCCGACCCCGTTCAAATGTGAGAAGGCATCGTAGCGCTACCAGTTACAAAGCTGATTATCCTGGTAGCGTGGAAGTACTTGAGCAATGGGAGGATTACCTACTAGGTGCAGCCACCAGGGGAGACCGTGCCAAAATGCCATGGGATGCAGTCCCAGATTACTTGGGGTGGTTTCCAAAGATCAGTCATATAATCTTACAAAACCCCCAAAACAAGAGACTGTTTAACAGGGGCAGTACCTCTTCTGACCTACTCTCGGTAATAAATTCTCACTTATTTTATTGATGGTTTCTCATAACCTGGAAATGTTATGTTTAGAACTGACCCTACATTTCATTCATACAGCGTGTCACAACTGCATGTCAGTTTCTTGAAGATTTACTTGATAGGGGAAGCACCTTCACATCGGTCCAAAGGCCTATTATTGAAGGCACGATGAATTTCCTCCAACACGGGACACCCCTCCCTCACTCACCTGTATTGGAGCGAAGGTCCAAACATAGGAAGCATGATCGCAGGATTTGACATTGCTTGTTGATGTAAAAAAAAACAGTGTCATGTTTTGGTTGTTTATGTACTTTTTTTTTTTATAGTTTGACAGGTTTAAGCATTTTCATCAATGGTCGAATGTGTTAGCGAAAGCTAGTATGTAACCTGTTATTTTGTGTAGACAAAAGTGGGTGTTTTTTGGATGTCCATCCAATTAAATACGACATGAATTTGCTTCTTTGACTTTGCTTTCAGGGTTCACATTATTTCTTCATTGATGGTTTTAGCCTCTCTTAAGCCACAATATTTTTTAGGTTTAATATGTTACTTCTGCATACATCACTGTCACGAATGTTTAGTGGGTCCTCGACTTTGTTCGACCACTAATGGTCACCCATAACCAATGATTACGACTCATTCTGGTCGAACTGGGTGAGACTGGTTTTTTACTCGACTTGTTTCACTGGTTCGACCTCCTTAACCAAAACATACGACTCATTCCGGTCATAAGTATTCGCCCACTTTCAGTCGTCCATATCCTAAACGTACGACGAATTCGGGTCGAACGATGTGAATTTCAAATGCCTGTGTTTTGAATGTGTTCGACCGGTTTCAGTCGCCCATATCATACACCTACGACTGCTTCGGGTCGATCGGTTTGAATTTCACATGCCTGTTTTGAAAGTGTTCGACCGGTTTCAGTCGCCCATACCATAAATATACGACTCATTCGGGTCGAACGTTCTGAATTTCACATGCCTGTGTTTTGAAAGTGTTCGACCGGTTTCAGTCGCCCATATCATAAACATACGACTTATACAGGTCGAACGGTTTGAATTTCACATGCCTGTGTTTTGAATGTGTTCGACCGGTTTCAGTCGCCCATAACACAAACCTATGACTTAGTCGGGTCAAACGGTCTGAATTTCACATGCCTGTGTTTTGAAGGTGTTCGACCGGTTTCAGTCGCCCATACCACAAACTATGACTCATTCCGGTCGAACGGTCTGAATCCAAACATCCCTGTGTTTTGAAGGTGTTCGACCGGTTTCAGTCGCCCATACGACAAACCTACGACTCATTCCGGTCGAACGGTCTGAATTTCACATGCCTCAGTTTTGAAGGTGTTCGACCGGTTTCAGTCGCCCATACCATAAACCTACGACTCATTCGGGTCGAACGGTCTGAATTTCACATGCCTGTGTTTTGAAGGTGTTCGACCGGTTTCAGTCGCCCATACGAAAAACCTACGACTCATTCCGGTCGAACGGTCTGAATTTCACATGCCTGTGTTTTGAAGGTGTTCGACCTGTTTCAGTCGCCCGTACCACAAACCTACGACTCATTCCGGTCGAACGGTCTGAATTTCACATGCCTTTGTTTTGAAGGTGTTCGACCGGTTTCAGTCGCCCATATCACAAACCTACGACTCATTTAGGTCGAACGGTCTGAATTTCACATGCCTGTGTTTTGAAGGTGTTCGACCTGTTTCAGTCGCCCATACTACAAACCTACGACTGATTCCGGTCGAACAGTCTGAATTTCACATGCCTCATGTTGAGTGTTTTATTCTCACTGGTGGAGGTGGGAACAGCAATAGTATATAGTTCTTGTTGGTGGGAAGAGATGTCCTTGGTGTGGTTAGCCACTAAAAAATCAAATGTGATATTTTGGGTTTTTTGTTTTGGTCGGTGGTGGGATAAGAAAATTGTTTGGTGGGGATAGACGGGCCCGGGGGAGTGTTTAGTGTAATCCATTTCAAGGGTGGTTGTTGAAGCCCAGAAAAATCGTAGCTTTGGTTTCATAACCCCGTATATTTTGTGTTTCTACGGTGAAGGCCTCCACTTGCAGGAGAGGAGATGGTATCACCTCCGTTTGATCGGAGGCCGCACTTCTTCAAGGTCTTCTTGCCCGGCGTCAGTTCCGAACGCTTGGTACTCTCAAATTTTAATTTTAATTTTTTAATTTTTTTGTCTTTTCAAGATCACTTTCGTGCCGTGATTTAGGGTTTCTCTTTTGTTTTTTGTTTGACTAGTGTAGTGTTGGTTCGATTCATCTCATTTTCACCATGGTTGCCTCATTTTTGAAGTCTACAAGTGATTTTTTTTATTAAAAAAATCAGGGTTTTTCCATGCTTTATAAGGAAATATGGGCAAGATATCTGTAAATCTTAAAAACCCAAGTGGGGTTTGGGTGATTTATGGTGAGTAAAACTGAAAGTTTGAATTTTTTTAGGTGGGTGACACTCATTCATGCATTGTGGTTCCCACTGAGGCAAAATGAGGTCTTTGTATTTTAAAATAAAGAAAGATTGGTTGTTTAATTCAATGCTGTTTAGTTTCTGAATGGGATTCAGTGATCACATGTATTTTGGAGGATAATGAGACAACACCTCATGGACCAATTCCTACCTCTTGATTATGAAAATTCTCTCCAATATTTATTAGTGCTATTATTAATCATACATTGTCTTTGTTCTTACCCTTCAAAAAAATATCTTACCATCTGGGCAGTCTTTGCATTCGAAATGCTAGTTTTCATATTGAAAATCTTTAATCTATACTAAATGGTTTCGTATTGGATTGCCTTCAATTGACTACTTTCATGTGTTTGCATTGTCCTCCTGTTCCAGGGAATTCCGCGTGCATTCTGGAAACACATAGAAGGATTGTCTGCTGGAACAGTTTCACTAGTGGGTCCTAGCAGAAAAATATGGCATGTAAACTTGGTCAAGAATGGAAATGGCGTATTCTTTGAAAATGGGTGGCGGGAATTCACGAAAGACCACTCCTTGCAGACCGGAGAGTTCTTATTGTTCAGATTTGATGAAAATTCTCATTTTAATGTATCTGTTTATGACAAGACTGCATGTGAGAAAGAGGAAGCTTTTTATGCTGAGTCTTGTGATGGATCTTGTGTTACGGAAGACCATGAAAACGTGAAAAAAGTTTTGGAAACTGATATTAAGTTGCCAAGCACAGTAGATTGTAAAGCTCCCTCGCGTTCATCCAAGAGAAAAAGGGGAGAGAAAATTCAGCCAGTGGTGGAACAGCTCGGACCAAGATATCAGGGTAGTCTAGCTAGATTCTTGAGCTTTTTATCCAAGATAATGCAGGTCTTCTACATCTTATATATGATGTGATATGTGGTGGTGCCAGTTAGTTGACTGTATGTCAATAATCATTGCTATTTTCATAACTTTTTGTTCCTTGAAACACGTTAATCCAAGCCTTCTTCTTTATGAATTCTTTGAAGTGGATCCTTCTTGTCAGCAATTAACTTGGATCGTCTGGTGACTTTTTCTGCAGTTTCACCTTCTACAAAGCCACGAAAACGGCAGCCAGCTGAGAATCATATAAAGATAAAGATAGAGCAGACTTCTGTCAACTCAAAGACAACTCAGAGGGTTGCTACGAAGACCAGGAAACTAAAACCACGGAAAATTAAATATAACAATCCTATTGGTAATGATACAGGTATGGAAAGATTATCAGTCCTAGTTCCCTCAAACTCAAATCAAGCATTATATAATAATGCATCTCACTTGGCCCATAAATGATTTTTTTTTTTGTTTGGGGAGGGGGGGTTCAATCTATTTTCAAGTTGATTACTATTTTATTAACTTTTTGTTCCTTGAAACACATGAATCCAAATCTTCTTCTTTATGATATTCTTTGAAGCAGATCTATCCTTCATGTCAACAATTAACTTGGATCATGTGGTGAACTTTTCTGCAGCTTCGCCTTCTACAAAGCCACGAAAACCAGCTGAGAATAATGTGAAGATAGAACAGAATTCCATCAACTCAAAGACTACAAAGAAGGGTGCTATGAAGAGGAGGAAACTAAAACCACAGCGAATTGAATATAAGAATCCTATTGGGAATGGTAGAGGTATGGAAAGATCATTCCAAGTTTCTTCTAATCCAAATCAAGCATTATATAATAATGCATCTCACTTGAATGCCATGAATTCTTTATTGGGAGTTTGTTCCATCTGATATTAATTGGTTCATGTTCTTTTTTTTTTTATCAGATTGAAAACATGTTTATTTTTTTTACTCTCTTTGGAAAATGGACGATGCTTTGTAGCATCTGGGGTCCTCTCTTTTCTTCTTATCATAAGAAGTGTGATCATGAGCACAAGTCCAATAAAACTTACATTTAAATTATTCTGATTGGGAGCTCGTTTTATCATTCACTGCATCCTGTGATTTCTTAATAATGATTTGGTTTTGTGACTTCTTCTATCTGTAGTATGCTTCGACATGCATTTGGAAAATCTTGGGCCTCGACAACGAAGTGCCAAGATAAAAGAAAGGCAGGTGGCATTTCAAAACGCTTCATCATTTGTTTCAAAAAATCCAAGTGCCAGGGTTGTGATATATGAGAGTTACATGAGAACCCTGGTAAATCTCTCTTCTGCAAGCGTTTGTTCAGTACTCTATTTTACTATTAACCATGCCTATGTGTTTTTAGTTTTTTTTTGTAAAGCATGTTGTCTTTTGAGTCTTCTTACTGAGCATCAATCCTGGAGATAGGTCGTTATGGTATTCTTTAATTATCCCATTGTGGCCTCCAGTAAGATTAAGCTTTTAGATTGCTCTCCTCTGCTTTTGAACACTTAATATTTATGGGTAAAAAATAAAGCTTTTTATCTACTGTCCTAGTGGAAGAATCAACACATTTCTTAATTGGTTATTATGATGTAAAATAGAATCCCGGTAATGTTATGTTGATGGCTGTCTGTCTGCTGATCTGCTCTATAGACTGTCACTTCTTTTTATACATCATTCAAACCAATCTATAATTAAATTGCCTTGCATTGGACATTATGAATTCAATGATCTGGGCTGCCCAACCACTGGTGATAGCACATCATAGCTGCAATATTATACCTATGTGTCGTGGCATTGGCATGTTGCTATCGGTTAAATGATCCTCCCTTTAGACCTTCTACCAAGATTTGTGATGGAATGGTTATATCCACCCAATTCATATGCAATTGTGAAATTAGAGGCACCAATGTCCGTTATATCCAATTAACTCATGAATACTGAATCTTAAGACAGTGTTTGGAAATGAGTGTGGGTAGCTTTTGGAGATATTGTTTTTGCTTGAATCCTGCTTATTTCAAACTTGTTTCTAAATGCCTCGAGTGGTCCTCATTTTTGTAGAGGGCAAAAAGCAGCTTATCAATAATCTAACAAAAGTTATAACAAAATCTTTTCAAGGTATACTTCCTGGAAAGATAAAACTGTTTTAAGTGAATTTTTTTTTTCAAACTCGTTTCCAAAATCCCCCCTAATTGACACCAATGGTAAGTGATAGAATTCCAAACTTTATTCATTCTGCTTTCTGGAGGGTGATAATACTGATCTGATGCTACTGATGCAGAGGCTGCCGAGCGCCTTTTCGAAGAAATTTCTTCCCCAAAACAGTACAGATATGGTACTCAGTGTCCCCGGCGGTGACAAATGGGTAGTGAAATATGTCCTCTGCCTTTCTGGGCTTTTCTGCGTGTTAAGCGGAGGATGGTCTCGCTTCATCTCCGGTAACGCTGTCGAGATCGGGGACTCAGTCGTGTTTGAGCTTCTAGGTGAGAATGAAATGTGCGCGCATATCTTCCGTGCATCAAATGGGTAGAGCAGTTTTGGCTGTAAATTATCCTATGGTGGATTCCAAGGTTCTATATGGTCTATGTAAATTTTGTGTTTCCTGTATTATAACTGGTTGTGTAGGCCATGTTAGTAACATCTTTTTTTCATTTGGCTGTATTGCAATGTGTATTGCAACTCTCTTTAAGGCAAGGCTGTGTTATGGTAGCTTGGAAATATCTTCCAGGGTCAAATGTGTGAATATTCCCTCCCTCCCCCTCTCACACACACACGCGCACTCTTCTCCTGACGAAATCTATAAAGCAGGAGATACAAAGGCCGCACATGTTTTTAAACATGTGAATGTTGGTTGACATTCTCTACCTACACATGCAAGTGTTTCTGTTTTGTCGCATTTGACAATTTAAACATTTTTTAAATGCAGTCCATCAAGTGGTGGTGATTTACAGAATCTGCATGGAGTCCAAAATGGATCCCAACCAATGCAAATTATTCAATGCCTTTTCAACAAGTCACTAAAACATTTAAAATAAAGTTCGGTTATAAGATAATCCATTTTATTTAATATCAGATGTCCATTTAACTTGGGCTATTTACAGATTATTTATGATTAAAACATTAGTCTCGAACACTTAATTATCATCCCGACCTTATGTAAGTTTTTCTTTTCATATATTTTTGCATGGTTTAAAATTGTATTTTTTAAAAAAAAACTTATTCATTTCTTTCTTTTCAACACTTGTTCTCAATGAACTCTGAATATTTGCACTATCTTTTCTGGGTCAATCAATCAAATCAATCAAATGTCGGCTCTCTTCTTCTCCACCTTATCTGAGCCCCGTTTGCAATACAGTGTCACTGGTCTCAGAAATCTACAATGGCCCACTTTTCTTCTGCTTCAAACCCCTTCTTTTTCAAGGTTTTGCTTCATGATTTCCACGAAAAGCTTGTATGTTTGCCCTCCCTTCTCTGTTTTCCCAACTGGGTTTGTTTTTCTTGTTTTCAGCTATGTTTGATGTTTCGTGTGCTTTATAATGCTGTGAATCATGATAAAAATCATATCATATATTTATGAGTACCTAGTGATGAATTTGATTTTTTTAAAAAAAGATTGGTCCTCTTGTCTTTCACTTTTTACTGCTTTTTTTGACATCCAAGTGTTCAATGTGTTTGATGTTTAAGTTAAAAATCATATTTTTATGGGTACCCAGTTTATAATTTTGTTTAATGAAGATGCCTTGTTAATATCTCATGTAAAACCCTACTGTGATCTCTGTTGCAGTTGATTCCCCGAAAGTTTGTTAGGGAACACTTAGCCCACGTGAATAGCAGCAAAAGCAGGGCCACCATAAAGAGCCCCCTTCAAAGATCATGGGTTGTATATATTCATGTTAACAAGGAAGGCTACTTCTTCGAAGATGGTTGGCGCAGATTTGTGGATGATCATCATCTGAACGTAGCCGACTTACTTGTGTTTGAATACGAAGGTTTCCTGCAATTCAATGTTAAATTATTTGACAACACCACATGTGAGAAAGAGTACCCGCCTTCCACTAGAAAAACCAGCGAAGACTGCATAATTGGGCCTATATTTTATGAGCCTCCCACAACTAGTCCAAGTGGTATGATTGTTGTTCATTTTTGTTGGATTTTTTTGCGTGTTCTGTTATACTGAATTCTATCAAACTGATTTTTTTTGTGATAATGTTTGTGATAATATATTATGCTAAAAAGGAATGCCTGATGAAGAGTGTGAAATAAGCCCAAAAAATCATACAACAGGGCGCTCTCCCGCTAAGGATGTCTATCAAAGTGATGGAATTTCATATTTCAAAGCCACAATCAGCCGGTTCAATATATGTCATTCGTATATGGTAAGTTTAATATACTTGAAATATATTTTATGAAATGAAAATGTATTAATGTGATCTTTGCTAGATGATTGTGGACATAGATGTTATAAGTATCATTGTTTACAAGGTTCTGATTGTTTTCATCTTTTGTGAGTGCTCAGCATAGTAACATAATATTCTGAACTTTTTTGAATGTTTTGAGAAGTATTCTTATTGGATACCTCCCATACATATTGGTCGAATAAACTTCTGTCCATCAAACTGTGCATTTAGTACATTTTGTGTGTCTTTTTAGTTTGCATGACCTATCACATTCTTCATATTTTAAAAAGTTATCTTAATTGTCACCCAACATAGTATTTTTTATACTAATAATATAAGACATCCAGAAAATATTTTAATTATTCCTGTATTTTCATCATACTTATCATGTATGATTATCGAACGGACACGCTCCGTATCGAAGAAAACACTTGCCAAAATTCTGCTGAATACACAAAATTTGTGACTGGTCTCAGTGGTCTCTTTTTTTTTTTTTTTTTTGAATGCAGTGCATCCCAGCTAAATTCTCAGCTATGAATGGCTTCCAAGACAAACGAGAAATCACTGTAGGGGATCCTGAAGGGAGGGAGTGGCAACTAAAGATCTCCCATCGTAGGGGCAGACAAAGAAACCAGAGATTCTTTTATGGGGATTGGCTTAATTTTGCAACAGTTAATGGCCTAGAAGTGGGGGATGTTTGCGCCTTTGAATACAACCCTGATGGAGAGAAGGACATTATGTATGTCCGCATCTTGAAAAAACAGTCTGAACCAGTTCTGGAGGACACTAAAGAATGCAGAACTTCAAGCAAAATTGAAGATCAGAGTCCAAGAAGTGAGTATCTGTTTGCTTTTATGGGGCTTCATGTTAAAATTGGAGTTTCATTGTATCGGTTTTGTGGCTGGTCAGCTTGTTTGAAACGCCGAGCATCTTGTGAAGAAAGCGAGGTTATGTTGAAGAAACAGGCAACAATGTTGAGCAAAGAAATTGCCCCACCCAGATGTTTCAAGGCCTCTATAAAGCCATCCAATCTTACAAATTGTTACATGGTGAGGTCTTATTTGTTTAATTCCATTCTTAATTCTTTGCAACATTAATTGTTGAAAATTTCTAAATTGAGAAATCTGATCAACAATATTTACATGGAAATCCTCCAAAATCGTCTTCGTTATTTATGTCCTCTAATTAGGCTCTAATATCCTTTATTATGAATTCAGAACATCCCTAATGTGTTTATAAAGTCTAGAGGCCTCAAAAAGAGAGAGAAATTATACTTGAGAGATCCGATTGGAGCATTATGGAAGGTTGAAATTTCTCACAAGCATGAGCCTAAGATTCGCAGTCACTTCTCCCGAGGGTGGCTACAATTCGCCAATGGTAATTTCTTGAAAGTTGGAGATGTCTGTGTGTTTGAAATCGACCCAGATCAAGAGGACATTATGAATGTCTACATCGACAAAATGACGTAAGTTCCCCCTCCCCACTTTTTCCCTTGAATGTTGATATATTGAAAATCTCATTAAAATTCGTATATATATTAATTATTTATGAGTACCCACTTAGTAAAAATGGACAGTATTTAAGCAACCATCATGATTTTTTTTTTATGGGTCGATATATGTTGAAGTCAATTCCTCCAAATTTTATCAAGAAACAATTGGTCAATGCATTTTATAGTAAAAATGGAGCCACCATAAAGAGTCCCCTTGGAAGATCATGTAACATGTATGTTAATTATAATGACAAAGGGCACTGTTTTGAAGATTGTTGATGCATGTTTTGTGTGGGATCAAATGTTAAATTGTCCAACAGCAGCGGATGTGAGAAAGAATACCCCCTTGCCTCTCGAAAGGGAGGTAAAGAGCACAAATCTGGGATTAAAGTTGGTGTGCATCTCACAACTAGTCCAAGTGGTATGACTCTACTCATGTGTTGGGTTTATTTATTTGTTTTATTGAGCGGTGATACACGTAGCCCCGTTTGCAGCTCGATACACTATGATAGTACAATATATATTGAGCTATCATAGTGTATAACTTCTATCATAGCGTATGACACAATTTTTTTTTCATTTTTTCAACTTGAAAAAAAAATGCACTATTGTATTTCAGTATGTACATCATTTTATATAACGACATATACTTCAAAGGGAGAGTGTATGATTTAAAAAAAAAAGAAATACGGTATGAATTGCAATTGGGGCTGCAATGGTGGCTGGATGTATCTTTTTTCCCTGTTTCATTACATTTTACTCCATTGAAATAATTCCTCTGGTTAGGTTGTACTAAAGAAGGAGCATCTGATGATACATTAAAGTCGAACAAATGGACAACAGAGAACTCTCAATTACGAAATGACATGGAAACCGATGGTGTTTATCAGCAAGATGGAATTTCATTTTTTGTGGCTACAATAAAACCTGCCAATATAACTTATTCATACATGGTAAGGTTTTTAATTTCTTGAAACATGTTTTCTGAATCAAGGAAATCTAAGGCAACCTTTGAGAGAATAATATCTATGAATTACTAGTTGTACTGAAGAGTCCATAGGTGGTTTAAGCAAGCATGTTCTAGAGCAAACTGATGCTTCAAATGTACCATCATTTCTATGGTCTTGAATAATCTAATCTTTGGTGAGTGTTATGTGACTATATTTGTGAATGCAGTACATCCCCTCTAAGTTTTTAACTTTGAACGGATTGTGGAAAAAACAAGAAATCATGGTGCGGGATCCTAGAGGGAGGGAATGGCAGTTGAGGATTTCTGTCTGTGGTATTGAAAAAACCAGCAGGCGTTTTGGTGGGGTGTGGCGCAGTCTTGCTGGAGATAATGGCCTAGAAGTGGGAGATGTTTGTATTTTTGAATTTAACCCCAAAGGAGGCCACAATATTATGGATCTCCGCATTGTCAAAAAGAAGTGTAAACCGAACCATTGTGAGAAAGACACCTCCCCTTCTGTTCAAAAGAACTCTGAAGAGCAAAGAACTGAATACAAAATCGAAAAGCAGTGTCCAAGTGGTAAGTTTCTAGTCCATGTGGAATGAATGTGGCCATTTTGTAGGATTTTTTTAATGTCGTCAGATTGAGCTCCATAAGACTGTTTTTTCTGGTCAGGATGTACTAAACAAGGATCATGGTTTGCAGTCTCCATGAAGGCATACAATATTCACAAGTCCTACATGGTGAGGTTCATTTGTCTAATTATATTCTTTAAATCTTTGCTGAAACAAAGATAGTTATATGTGATGTTTGACAATGTGCATGTGTATATATAGAAGACACTCCATAGCTTGCAGAGTTTTAAAACAGTAAAATAGTGTGCAGACATGTTGATTAAGTGCTTCTCTGATTATTATTGGCATCCTTCTCCAATAGTTTTTTCTGAACAAATGCTCTCTGATTATGGTGTAAATGCAGTATATCCCTGTTGAGTTCGCAGCTTCAAATGGTTTCCAGAACAGAAACAAAATCATGCTGAGAGATCCTGAAGAGAGGTTGTGGGAGATGCAGATTTTTAACCACTTTTATCCGGGTTGGAAAGAAAGTCAATTTGGTGGGATGTGGCTCCAGTTTGTGAAAACCAATGGCTTGGAAGTAGGAGATACCTGCTTGTTCAAGAACATATCTGATAGAGAGGAAATTATGGATGTACACATCATCAAATACCAGTCTGATCCATGTTCAAACAGCATTAGAAACTGCAAAATTGAAGGTAAAATGGTTAAGCATTCTGCAAATAGTTGAAATGGTAAATTTGTCTTTATGGCTAAATTGAATTTTCTTTCTTGTTATATGAATCTACATTGAATCTATCATTTGCGGCTCGTACTGTCATCAAGTAGCGTTTGGAAGTGGGTTTGAAAAGGAGATTTTCAATTAGAGCTGTTTTCGAAATTTGATTCCTAAGAAGCATACATTCGTTTAGATTGATGGAAAAGCTCCTTTTTTATGGTTTATACTTCTTTTTTTTTTGGCTTTATTCAAAAGCTGTGATCATTTGTAATGTTTGGAAACATGTTTGGGTCAAGTTTGATTCCTGCGAAAGCAGAATCATCCAAATGTTGGTGTTTCAAGTTTTTAGAAAATCCTAGATATAAGATTTTAATTATTATTGTGCTTGCTTTCAAAATATATTTGCTAGGAATCCGAAAAAAAACTGAGATTCTTGGGGATGCTCTTTAAGAATAGAAAACCAACATTTTATTCCATCATTGTCTTTCATATTTCGATTGAATGGAATGTATGAATGATATATTTAACAGTGAGTTCTCTTTTGTTGTTGCTCCATCAGGTACTCCATTTCCTTCATCAATAAGAGAAAGTAGGCTTGAAGAGTCTACCGATGTGATTGAACCTACAAAGACGACTAACCAAGAAAAATTGGAAAGTGATCAAATGAAGAAAAGGACAATTACGACGCAGTCATCTGCATTTGAGTATGTACCCTCCATGGCCAATGTTCTTGCACTCTTGAATGATACTCCAGGAATACTGAAGAACTCTCCTGAGTACTTCCATGCAATCTCCAAATTCATTAATGAATCTCACCGACAGGCTTTTGTTCTTCTTGTGGATCCGCATACAAGGGCTCTCTGGATTAAACATGATTATGGGTTCACTCATAATATGTAGTTATATATTGATGAGTGACTGATTGGTAGTTGTTGGTTTAACTGATGCTTGTCAAATGGTTTGTAATGGAGACCAATTATCTTTTTGGTTGATTGTTTTGTTGGGTGGTTGTAGCAAACATTGTTTTGTATTATGTAATCTGGTTGTTTCTTACTTATTAAGAAGGGCTCCTAAAGTCCTAATCCCCCCAAAAGAACTTATTATCTGGGGAATTTTTTGTTTTAAACTTATCACTTTCTCTTTTATTTTGTTTGTTGTTTAATTGTTTTATTCATCTTTATTGGGATTTTATTTTATTTATATGATTTATAAAGCAGATTATGTTACTGGATTTTTGTTATAAGTACTTTTTATATATTTTTATTTTATTCTTTTAAAAAAAAAAAAAAACTTTTGTCTAATTTTAATTTTGAAGTTCCTATTTTATTGGAATTAGTTTTAACTTATCTAAAAACAAGTAATGAGAATTTAAAAAAAAAATTAAAAACTTGGGGCCTTTTTCAGTGTCGGCGTTATGATAAGGCCTCATAAGTTTATTAACTGGATAATATTCAATGAAAATTTTTCGTTTGTAATTTTTTTAAAAAAATTCTCATTAACACTCTTATACATCTCATACACACATAAAAAAACATGTAACATACTAGTTATCATTTAAAAAGGTTATAAAACTCTTATTTAATTTTTATTTGTCATTTATCTTAATGAAATAAACAAGAAAAAGATCATATTTGGTTGACACAGGGATCTGACATAATTTCTAGGTGTGGTAGTGGTTTCATTTTAATCTCTCCAGTATAGAGAGAGGGAATGATTATTGGAAATACTACACTCAGCTTTTTACCATCCAAAATATAGAAAATGTATGTTTTTAATTTTTAAAACAATAGTAAACATCATTTAATGAGATATATAATTTGATAAAAATTGTATATCGTTTTATTTTGATATTTTGAATTGAATAAATTTATTTTTAATACATGTAAGAAAAAATTTAACTATATATATATATATACTGAATTTCTAACAACGTATATAAGACTATTTTAGATTGTAACAAGGGTTGAGTGTAACAACTCCTATGATTATTATCTCAAGAAAGATGTTATACAGTTTTTTTACAGTTCAAAATGCATTCATTTAAAAAAATAAATAGATGTCAATCTAATGATATATATGTTTTAATAAAAAGTATATATGCTCCATTTCGATTTAAATGAATCCATTTTTTCAAGTGTAAGAAGAAATAATTAATACAGTATATACATTGTCTAACTATATACATGTTTTATTATATTTATATATAACTGTATTTTAGAGTGTAATAACGCCTTATTCCAATGGAATCCCAATCCCACTTAAGGGTCTTCAAAAGGCCTGAAGCCTGGCCCGGCCCGTTTTTAGGGTGGGCCGGGCTTTGGCCTGATTCTAGGGCTCGGGTCCCGTCAACCCGAATTGGGCCCGTTCGGGCTGACCCGCAAGCGGACCTGGCTAGTAGGCCCATGGAGACAATCCAATAAGTGTGTCACATATAATTTTACATAATTTTTATTTGAATTGTAGTTGAATTATACAAATTATTGACATTTATGTAAGTGGCAATCAGTTGATTACATGTAGTTATTTAGTTTTTCAAATAATTAATTCATTTAATATTTTTATTGTTAAAATTTTAATAGATATAAATATATTTTTTAATATTATACTTAAAATTTTATTTTTTTTTAACATTATATACAAATGAACGATTTAAAATTTAAAAATAAAAAGAAATTGTATATTTAAAATCTGGGCCGTAAGCCTGAAGTCGAGGCCCGGTCTGCTAGGCCCATTCAGGCCCGGGCTGGTGGGCAAGGCATGGGCCTTTTCTGTTGCCACGGACCGGCCCGGCCCGAGCCCGCTGGCCAAGCAGGCCTGCGGGCCTGGGCCTTGTTTCCCTGCCCGTTGCCGACCCTTGATTCCCACCAATCCCACCGACCACAATTGGCTTGGGAGAGGGCAGGAGAGGGAGAGAGAGAGGATAAGACGGAGGAGGGCGGCAACGGGGCGGAGGTGGACTGCGGCCGGGGGGGAGAGAGAGAGCGAGAGAGGGAGGGAGAGAGAGAGCCGGGGAGGCGGGTAGGAGGTGGGCGGCGGGGGAGAGAGAGAAAGTGAGAGAAGGATAAGAAGAGAGAGCAGTGCTCCGCCGCCCTATCCGGTTCTCTCTTCCTCTCCCTGTTTCTCACTCTCCGGCGTCCTCCGTCCCGCCCCCCCCCCCCCCCCCCCCCTCTCTCTTCCCCCTCCCCTCTCCCCAAGTTTTCAACCCCACCAACAAAAAAAAATCTTGGTTGGTGGGATTGGATATTTGGTTGGGGGATTAGATGCTCCCCCCCCCCCAACCAGAGCCTTCCTTTTGATGGGCCCCGTGTCAGTTGAGATGATAAGATTTAATGCGCATAAACTATTTGGGTTGAATAATTATACCATATCAATATCGCCCGCATCCTTAATGGTCAGAAACTGTATCAGTCAATTGATTTTAGATTTCTCATATTTTCTTCATAAAAAGAAAAAAAATCTAACAACATGATCTGATCCCCACCACAATGGACTTCTCTTCTTCCACAAAGCCTCTATTTTTCAAAGTCTTGGTCCATGGTTTCCATAAGAAACTTGTAAGACCTGTTATTATCTTTGTTTCTTTCAACTACTTGTATTTGGTGTACCATATGCTTTATATATAGCAAATCTTGTTTAATTTAAGAGCAGCATATTTTAATGAGCAACTATGATGTTATTTTGGATGGGTTGAATCTGTTGCAGTCAATTCCTCCAACATTTGTCAGGAAACATTTAGCCCATTTGAATAGTAGCAAGAGCAGGGGCACCGTAAAGAGTCCCCTTGGAAGATCATGGATTGTATGTGTTAATGTCAATGACAAAGGCTGTTTTTTGGAAGATGGTTGGCGCTTGTTTGTGCGGGATCATGATCTGCGTGTATCCGACTTCCTTGTGTTTCAGTACGAGGGGCGACTAAATTTTAGTGTTAAATTGTTCAATGGCAGTGGATGCGAGAAAGAATACAAATCTGGGACTAAAGTTGATGTGCCTCCCTCAACTAGTCCAAATGGTATGACACTCTGATCATGTTTGTTGGGACTTTTATTGTTTGTCTCATTGTTTGAACTCCATTGGATCAATTCTTCTGGTCAGGTTGTACTAAACAAGAATCATCAGGTAACGAGTGTAAAATAACGTCGAAGAAACGGACAACAAAGAGCACTCCACTAAGGAATGACATAGCAACCAGGGCTGTTTATAAAAAAAAAGGAATTTCATTCTTTGAGTTCACAATCAAGCTGTCCAACTTATCTTATCCCTACATGGTAAGGTTTTTATCTACGTGAAACGTGTTTGTGAATTAAAGGAAATCTGAAGCAACCGTTAAGAGAATCTATGAGGACATTTTAGTTGCACTGAGGAGTCCATAGGTGGCTTAAGAAAGCATGTTTAGATATAACTGTTGCTTTGAAATTGATCATCATTTATGTGGTTCTGAAAGATTTCATCCTTGGTGAGTGCTATGTGACCAAATTTGTGAATGCAGCATATACCTTGTAAGTTTGCAGCTGTGAATGGCTTCCGAGAAAAAGGAGAAATCATGGTGCGGGATCCTGGAGGGAGGGAATGGCAGTTGAAGATTTCTCATCGGGGTCGGTTGAGAAATGAGACAAGGTTGTGTGGGGAGTGGCTCAATCTTGCTAAAGTTAATGGCCTTGAAGTGGGAGATGTTTGTATTTTTAAATTTAACCCCCATTCGGACATTATGGATGTCCAAATTGCCAAAAAAAATTCCATACTGAACTGTTGCAAGAAAGAGGCCACTGAAGAATGCAGAACTGAAAACGAAATTGAAAAGCAGTGTCCAATTGGTAAGTTTCTGTTTACATTTGTTGGCTGTCCTAAAACTTGTCCTCATAATGTATGAATTAGCCAATGTTTATTGAATTTTTTTCTGTCTTGTTATATTGAGCTCTGTAAGATTGATTTTTTTTTTTCTGGTCAGGTTGTACTAGACAGGGATCATCTGATGATGAGTGTAAATTGAATTTAAGGATGACAGAACACCCTCAGACAAGGAATGCTGCAGAAGTCAAAGATATCCATAACCGAGATGGGATTTCATTCTATGAGGCCACAATGAACTGGACCAATATAACTCGCCCTTATATGGTAAATATTATTTGAAATATGTATTGTGAAGTAACCATTGGGAGAATGTGAGTTCGTACAGCTAACCTTAGTTGCCTTGGGAAGTCCTTATATGTTATACTGATGCTTCACATGTATAATCGTTTATGCATTGTCATTTGCGTATGCTACTTGACTATTTTTGTGAATGCAGTGGATCCCTCGTAAGTTTGCAGATTTGAATTGCTTGCGAGGACGAGAAATCATGATGCGTGATCCAAATCGGAGGCTGTGGAAGATGAAGATTTGTCGTTACAACAAAATATACAAGAGAATTTTTAGTGGCGAGTGGCTCAATTTTGCACAAGTTAATGGCCTCGAAGTGGGGGATGTGTGTATCTTTGAATACAATCCCCATGTATTGGACATTATAGATGTCCGCATTGTAAAAAAAAAGTCTGAATTGAACCATTGCAAGAAAGAAATGCCTCATTCAGCTCAAAGGAACACTGAAAAATACATAACTGAGAGCAAATCTGAAAAGCAGACTCCAACTAGTATGTCTCTATTTGTATTGGTTGAGCTTTTTTGGGCGTTTAAAATCATACTCCAATTGAAGAATTAGTTGTGGCTCAGGCTGTTTGAAAAGACGAGCATCTTATGGAGAAAGTGAGGTCAAGTTAAAGAAACGGGTGAGAATGTCTCATCAAGGAAGTGGATCGAAACAACATCTATCTTTCAAGATCTCCATGACACCCTACAATCTTTTTGATTCCTATCTGGTGAGACTTTATGAAGCAATACATTGAAGTAAATATTGTTTCATTAATACAATAGTTTAAATGTGCTCTTCAACTATTTTCCCCTCCTTTGGTGATACTATTAAACAAATTTTTATGAACACAGTCTATCCCTGGGGAGTTCACAGAATCGAATGGACTTGAAGATGGATCCCAAATGATGCTCAGGGATCCAAAAGGAAGGTCATGGGAAGTCCAGATTAATCACAAGCTTAGAAGCAAAAATTGGAGCCAGTTATTGGGGCAGTGGCATCAATTTGTGGTTGCTAATGCTTTGCAAACAGGAGACATTTGTGTCTTCAAACTCAGTGCTGGTGGAGATGAGGACATTTTGGATGTCCGCATCTTAAAAGGACAATCTGTTAAAGAAGAATTCCCTTCAGTTCAGACTGGTTCTGAAGAGTACCAAACTGAGAGTCAATCTGGCACGCTTTCGGGAAGCTTTTCAAATGGTGAGTGTTGGTGTTTAATTTTTTCATCCTTCATCTTGCTGAATTTAAAAAAAAGTCTTTATGAATTAAATTGTTCAGGCATTATTACACAGCAAGACCCCAAAAGAGTAAGAGAGATGGAACACAAAAAAGAAGCAACAATGTGTCCTCAAAGAAATGATACATCCGAAATGGATGTTGCCCATACAAAATGTGAAGCCTCGTGGTTCACAGTCTCTTTGAAGACACACAATATTAAGAAGTCCTACATGGTGAGCTTCATTTGCTTTTTATTCTTTAACCCCACATTTGGTTCGCTATCTGCATGTAAAATAATTATATGGGAATAGAGGAGAATTAGATACTTTTCTATTTGGTTGCTATTCTTTTCTTGGTTTCAGTGAACTTTTGTCTTCTGTGTATGTCTTCTTAAAACATAATTATAGTTTGGATGGATAAACATGAAAAACTATACTGCCTCTTCAAGTATAATTATCAGGGTTTATTCTAACTTATCAATTTATAATTGTTGCAGCTTATCCATGCTAAATAAACATGATGTTTTAGGATGAAGCCTATGCTTCCCTTATTTACTTGCTTATTTGCGAAACAAATGGTGGCTAAATGTGATGTTTGACATTATGTGTGTCTATGTATGGCAGTGAAGTAATGTGCATGTGTGTCTATTGGGTACTGTCTCTGATTATCATTGGTATGTTTCTCAAATATGTTTTCTCAGTGAATGCTTTCTGATTATTTTGTGAATGCAGTATATCCCTGCGGAATTTGCAGCATCAAATGGTTTCCAGAAAAGAAAAAAAATCAATCTGAGAGATCGCAGAGGGAGGTTGTGGGAGATGAAGATTTTTAACAGCTTCCATCCGAAACGGAGAGAAAGTCGTTTTTGTGGGATGTGGCTCCAGTTTGTGAGAGCCAATGGCTTGGAAGTAGGAGATATCTGTTTGCTCAAGCATGTTTCTGATGGAGAAGAAATTATGGATGTACGCATCATCAAAAACCAGCCTGGTCCACGTCCAAAGAGCACTAGAAACTGCAAAATTGAAGGTAAAATGGTTAAGTGTTCTGCAAATAGTTCAAATGGTAAATTTTGTCCTTATGACTATAATTTATTTTCTTGTTATATCAAACTCCATTGAATTTATCATTTATGGAGTGGGTTGTCATTAAGGTACCATTTGGAAATAGGCTTCAAAAGGAGTTTTCCACTTAAAATTTCTTTTGAAATTAGATTCCTAGGAAATATATTCATTGTTAGATTCATGGAAAAACTCTTTTTTTTTTTTTTACGGTTTTTTTTCTGCTTTGGGACATTTGGAAACATGTTTAAATTTGATTCCTGTAAATGAAGTAACATCCAAATGTATTTTCAACGCCTCCTAATTTTGGATTGATCATATGTGAATTCTGATTTTGGGAGAGCTTGTTCTGTTTAGAAATAGTTCTGAAAGGGTGTTTCCAGTTCAGAATCCTAGATATTAAGTTATAATTGCCCATCTTATTTTTTGCCTGCATTGCAAGGAATTGAAAAAAAGATGAGATTCTTAAGGATGCACTTCCAGAATGAATATAAAAAATCTTCCATTAGTGTCTTGCTCATTTGGTTTAATGGAATGTATGAATGAGATGTATTTGAAAGTGAGTTTTGCTTTTGGTCTTGCGCTTTTGGTCTTGCTTTATTGGGTACTCTATCTCCGTCAACTGAACCTACAAACACATCCAACCAAGGAAAACAGGACGAGAACTTTAAAGAAGTATTGCAGTCACCTGCATCTGAAGATATACCTTCCTTGATCTGTGTTTATGAATTGTTGAATAATACTCCAAGTATACCGAAGAACTCTCGTAAGTACTTCCCTGCGATCTCCAAATTCACAAATGAAGCTCACTGTCAAGCATTTCAGCATTTGTTTTGCTGGGGGATCCAGAGACAAGGGCTCTTTCATATTTCAATTGAATGGAATGTATGAATGATATATTTAAAAGTGAGTTCTCTTTTGTTGTTGCTCCATCAGGTACTCGATTTCCATCATCAATAGGAGAAAGTAGGCTTGAAGAGTCTACCGACGTGACTGAACCTACAAAGACAACTAACCAAGAAAAAATGGAAGGAGATCAAATGAAGATGAGGGCAGATACGTTGCAGCCATCCGCATTTGAGTATGTACCCTCCATGGCCAATGTTCTTGCACTCTTGAATGATACTCCAGGAATACTGAAGAAATCTCCTGAGTACTTCCATGCAATCTCCAAATTCACTAATGAAGCTCACCGGCAGGCTTTTGTTCTTCTGGTGGATCCAGAGACAAGGGCTCTCTGGATCAAACATGATTATGGGTCCACTCGTAATATGCAGTTTAATCAATGACCAATGTGGTAATTGTTAGGTTTAACTGATGGTTGTCAAATGATTTGTGATGGACTAATTATCTTTTTGGTTGTATGTTTTTGTTCGGTGGTTGTAGCATACTTAGTTTTTTTATTATGTATTGTGGTTGTAAACTCTGTTTCATCTTAAAGAAATATCCATTTTGAAAGATTGTGAATTCTAATAGTCTTAAGTTCTATAAGAAGAGCAGCTTAAAATCTTCGGTGATAATTCAACTTTTCAATGTGTTTGATATCCCATGTGCCTTTTGACTTAAAAATCAAATTAATGGGGTACCAGTTCATAATTTTGGTTTTAAGGGATTTTTGCATATATATCCCTCAAAACTTCTATATATTTAAAATACCCTCTTTACAATTCTACTGTCATGAACCTTAAAAAATGGTTAAATTCTACACCCATATTCTTTCGAGGAATATTTATATACAAAATCATAAATAATTTAAGATCTACAATGATACCCCTCAAAAGGGCATCTTGACATATTGAGGGATATTGTAGAAAATAATATTTTATAAGGTATATTTTGAAAAAATTAGATTATTTTTGAGGTACATATGCAAAAAAATCTTTTTATTTTTTATTTTAAAAATGATATTTTTTTCTCTCTCTTTTCAACTCCTCAATAAATTTGTTACTGGACACTACCCAAATGTATAATCATGTTATGTCACATTTTAATGATATAGCCCTCACTTGAGTTGTCAATTGTTACAGGGGATTCCACCAATGATATTTACCAGGGATTTAAGGAAAGCCACTTCAAACATTGTTGCACAGAGTCGTGACTCACGACTCGTGAGGGATCCGATTGTTAATTTTTAGCTTTTTTTTTGGTTGGTGGGGATGGGGTGATAGTTGGGGGGGGGGGGGGGGGGTTGCACCTGATTTAATTCGCATGAACTATATGGGTTGAATATTTATACCAGATCAAATTGCGGGCCAATCCTTAATGGTCAGAACTGGAACAGTCAGTCAGAAGTGGAAGAGTCCCCACCTGGCTGACACAAGAACAAATGATATATATACGTTGCAAATCTTGTTTTTAGATTCTCATTTTTTCACCACACACACACAGGGTAAAAAAAAAAAAAAAAAACTCTAACAAGATGATCTGATCCCCACCACAATGGATTTCTCTTCTTCCACAAAGCCTCTATTTTTCAAAGTCTTGGTCCATGGTTTCCATAAGAAACTTGTAAGACCTGTCATTATCTTTGTTTTTCTCAACTACTTGTTTTTGATGTTTCATATGCTTTCTATATTGCAAATCTTGTTAAAACTAAGAGTAGTATATTTTAATGAGCAACCATCATTTTTATTTTTTGATGGTTGGAAATCTGTTGCAGTCAATTCCTCCAACATTTGTCAGGAAACACTTGGCCTATTTGAATAGTGGCAAGAGCAGAGCCACCATAAAGAGTCCCCTTGGAAGCTCATGGAATGTATATGTTAATGTCAATGACAAAGGCTGTTTTTTGGAAGATGGTTGGCACGTGTTTGTGCAGGATCATGACCTGCGTGTGTCAGACTTCCTTGTGTTTCAGTATGAGGGGCACCTAAATTTTAGTGTTAAATTGTTCAATGGCAGTGGATGCGAGAAAGAATACAAATCTGGGACTAAAGTTGATGTGCCTCCCACAACTAGTCCAAATGGTATGACTTTTTTATCATGTTAGTTGGGACTTTTATTGTTTGTCTCATTGTTTGAACTCTATCGGATTAATTATTCTGTTCAGGTTGTACTAAACAAGGATCATCAGATAACGAGTGCGAAATAATGTTGAAGAAACGAACAACAGAGAGCACTCCACTAAGGAATGGCATAGTAACCAAGGCTGTTTATCAACAAAATGGTATTTCATCCTTTGAGGCCACAATCAATCTGTCCAACATATCTTATCCCTACATGGTAAGGTTTTTATTTACATGAAACATGTTTTGTGAATCAAAGGAAATCAATGCAAACAGAAATCAATGCAAACATGTTTGGAAAACTTTGAATTGATCTCATTTTTGTGGTTCTGAAAGATTTCATCTTTGGTAAGTGCTATGTGACCATATTTGTGAATGCAGAAAATACCTTGTAAGTTTGCAGCTATGAATGGCTTTCAAGAAAAAGAAGAAATCATGGTGCGGGATCCTGGAGGGAGGGAATGGCAGTTGAAGATTTCTCATCGGGGTAAGCTGAAAAGAGAGACATGTTTGTGCGGGAAGTGGCTCAATCTTGCTAAAGTCAATGGCCTTGAAGTGGGAGATGTATGCATTTTTGAATTTAACGCCCACTCAGACATTATGGATGTCCGAATTACCAAAAAAAATTCCAAACTGAACTGTTGCAAAAAAGAGACCACTGAAGAATGCAGCACTGAAAATGAAATTGAAAAGCAGTTTCCTCTTGGTAAGTTTTAGTTTATATTTGTTGGGTGTCCCAAAACTTGTCCATATATTATGAATGTGCCCTTGTTTATTGAATTTTTTTTCTGTCTTGTTATACTGAGCTCTGTAAGATTAATTTTTTTTTTGGTCAGGTTGTACTAGACAAGGATCATCCGATTATGAGTTTAAATTGAATTTAAGGACAACAGAGCACCCTCGAACAAGGAATGCTACAGAAATCAAAGATATCCATCACCGAGATGGAATTTCATTCTTTGAGGCCACAATGAACTGGACCAATATATCTTGTCCTTATATGGTAAATATTACTTGAAATGTGTACTGTGAATCAAGACAAAACCGAAGTGACCATTGGGAGAATGTGCATGTACAGCTAACTTTAGTTGCCATATGTATTATACTGATGCTTCACATATATGTATTATACTGATGCTTCACATATATAATCGTTTATGCATTGTCATCTGCGGATGCTACTTGACTATTTTTGTCAATGCAGTGGATCCCTCGTAAGTCTGGAGATTTGAATGGCTTCCGAAACGGACAAGAAATCATGATGCGTGATCCAAATGGGAGGCTGTGGAAGATGAAGATTTGTTGTTATGGCCGAAGAAACGATAGAGTTTTTGGTGGGGAATGGCTCAATTTTGCACGAGTTAATGGCCTAGAAGTGGGGGATGTGTGTATCTTTGAATACAATCCCCATGAAGTTGACTTTATGGATGTCCGCATTGTAAAAAATAAGTCTGGATTTAACCACTGCAAGAAAGAAATGCCTCATTCAGATCAAAGGAACACTGAAAAATACATAACTAAGAACAAAGCTGAAAAGCAGACTCCAACTTGTAAGTCTTTATTTGCATGTATTTGTTGAACTTTTTGGGGTGTTTAAAATCATACTCCATTTAAACAATTTGTTGTGGCTCAGGCTGTTTGAAAAGACGAGCAGTTTATGGAGAAAGTGAGGTCAAGTTAAAGAAACGGGTGAGAATGTCTCATCAAGGAAGTAGTTCGAAACAACATCTATCTTTCAAGATCTCCATGATGGCCTACAATCTTGTTGATTCCTACCTGGTGAGACTTTATGAAGCGACACAGTGAAGTAAATATTGTTTCATTTTGTCGCATACAATAGTTTAAATGTGCTCTTCAACTATTTTCCCCTCCTTAGTTATACTATTAAAAAAAATTTTATGAACACAGTCTATCCCTGGGGAGTTCACAGAATCAAATGGACTTAAAGATGGATCCCAAATGATGCTCAGGGATCCAAAGGGAAGGTCATGGGAAGTCCAGATTAATCACAAGCTTAGAAGCAAAAATTGGAGCCAGTTATTGGGGCAGTGGCATCAATTTGTGGTTGCTAATGCTTTGCAAACAGGAGACATTTGTGTTTTCAAACTCAGAGCTGGTGGAGATGAGGATATTTTGGATGTCTGCATCTTAAAAGGACAACCTATTAAAAAAGAATTCCCTCCAGTTCAGAATGGTTTTGAAGAGTGCCAAACCCAGAGTGAAGCTGAAACGCTTTCTGGAAGCTTTTCAAATGGTGAGTTTTGGTGTTTAATTTATTCATCCATCTTGCTGATTTTTTTTAAAAAAAAACTATTTGAATTAAACTGTACAGGCACTATTACACAAGAAGTCCCTAAAAGATCAAGAGAGATGGAACCCGAAAAAGAAGATACAATGTGTACTCAAAGAGATGATACATCCAAAATAGATGATGCCCATACAAAATGTGAAGCCTCGTGGTTCACAGTCTCTTTGAAGACACACAATATTAAGAAGTCCTACATGGTGAGTTTCATTTGCTTTTTATTCTTTAACCCCACATTTGGTTTGCTATCTGCATATAAAATAATTATATGGGAATAGAGGAGAATTAGATAATTTTCTATTTGGTTGCTATTCTTTTCTTGGTTTGAATAAAGTTTTGTCTTTTTTGTTTGTCTTCTTAAAACATAGTTATAGTTTGGATGGATAAACATGAAAAACTTTACCTGCCTCCCCAATATAATTTAATTCACAGGTAACTTATCAAGGTATACTTATTGCAGCTTATCCATGCTAAATAAGCATGTTTTTTAGGATGAAGCCTATGCTTCCCTTATTTACTTGCTTATTCGCGAAACAAATGGACTTAAATCTTTAGACATTTAAATGTGATGTATGACAACGTGTGTCTATGTATAGCTGTGAAGTAGTGTGCATATGTGTCTATTGAGTACTCTCTGATTATCATTGGTGTGTTTCTCACATATGTTTTCTTAGCGAATGCTTTCTGATTATTTTGCGAATGCAGTATATCCCTGCTGAGTTTGCAGCATCAAATGGTTTCCGGAAAAGAAACAAAATCACTCTGAGAGATCCCAGAGGGAGGTTGTGGGAGATGCAGATTTTTAACCGCTTCTGTCTGAAAGAAAGCCGTTTTAGAGGGATGTGGCTCCAGTTTGTGAGAGCCAATGACTTGGAAGTAGGAGATACCTGTTTGTTCAAGCATGTTTCTGATGGAGAAGAAATTATGGATGTACGCATCATCAAAAACCATCCTGGTCCACGTCCAAAGAGCACTAGAAACTGCAAAATTGAAGGTAAAATGGTTTAAGTGTTCTGCAAATAGTTCAAATGGTAAGTTTTGTCCTTATGACTATTATTTCTTTTCTTGTTATATCAAACTCCATTGGATTTATCATTTATGGAGTGGAATGTCATTATGGTATTGTTTGAAAATAGGTTTCAACAGGAGTTTTCCACTTAAAATTGCTTTTGAAATTAGATTCTTAGGAAGCATATTCATTTGTTAAATTCATGGAAAAACTCTTTTTTTTTTACAGTTTTTTTTTCCGCTTTGGGACATTTGGAAACATAGTTTAAATTTGATTCCTGTAAATGAAGAAACATCTAAATGTATTTTCAAACGCTGCCTAATTTTGGATTGATCATAGGTGAATTCTGATTTTGGGAGAGCTTGTTCTTTAGAAATAGTTCTGAAAGGGTGTTTCCAGTTCAGAATCCTAGATATCAAGTTATATAATTGACCATCTTATTTTTTGCCTTCATTGCTAGGAATTGAAGAAAAGATGAGATTCTTAAGGATGCACTTCCAGAATGAAAAAAAAAAAAAAAATTCATGTCTTGCTCATTTGGTTTAATGGAATGTATGAATGAGATGCATTTGAAAGTGAGTTTCGTTTTTGGTCTTGCTTCATTAGGTACTCTATCTCCATCAACTGAACCTACAAACACATCCAATCAAGGAATATGGGACAAGAGCTTCAAGGAAGTGTTGCAGTCACCCACATTTGAAGATATACCCTCCATGGCCAGTGTTTATGAATTGTTAAATGATACTCCAAGCATACCGAAGAACTCTCGTGAGTACTTCCACGCTATCTCCAAATTCACAAATGAAGCTCACCGTCAGGCATTTGTTTTGCTGGGGGATCCAGAGACAAGGGCTCTTTGGATCAAACATGATTTTGGGTCCACTCGTAACGCATAGTTATCTTGATCGAATATGGATGTATTTTGGATGGTTTTGTATGTTTGATTTGCTGGGACTATGCGTGGTTGTTGTTGGTTGAACTGATGGTTGTAAAATGGTATGTGATTATCTAATTACAAGATGTTTTTTGTTATTGTGTTACTGGGTGGTTGTTGCATGCATGGTTTTGTATTTATGTGAGCTGGTTTTGAGTGTATACTTTGTTTCATCTTAAAGAGATCCTTTTTGAATTAGTGAATTCTATGCAGTTTTGTAAGATGGGGAGCTTAAAATTTTTTAGTGATAATCGAAAAGATTGATCAAATTTTTGATGTGCTGATGCCAAGATATATAATCCAGTATGTAAGATTATGGTTACCCATCATTTTTTTTTGGTGGTGGGGTCTGTCAATCAATGTGAAATTTAGCAGAAACAGAATTGAGGAATTAGGTCTGGAATGGTTATATAAGGGATATATTATGGATTAGGGACGCAATGCTTTTCTGCTCCTTTTCCAATTATATCCCAAAAGAATTCCTTTTTGGATTTATTCCAAACCAGACAACATTTTTTTCTTCTTCTTTAGAGTGCCACTTTTTGAGGAACTAAATGTGCTCGTAAGACGTTTGCATGATTCTGCTTTTGAATGAATCTTGTTTTGATCTAATCTTGTTTTGATGTTTTAGTATTTTGAAAAAAATAAAAACACATTAACAAAAAAGAAATGAGTTTTTCAAGAACCTAACACGAATACGTTTCATGTGAAATTAATGAAAAATGTTTTAATTGAAAGCAATTTCAAAAAAAAAAAAAAAAACAGAAAAGCAATTTTAATTGAAAAGTACATTCTACATCAGTTTCTAAATACTTAAAACAGTGGAAAAAGTTCAACCCGTAACCCACAAATATCAATCAGACTGTCCAAAAATTAATGAAAAATGTTACATTTAATCATTTCTACCATCACTTCATAATACATTTTCAAATTTTTTTTTGGAAACATATATTTAACTAATCCATAATGCAGTCATATATATTTTGATAAAAATCCAGTGAAAGATGTACGTTGATGATGTATATATCTTGTTATTTATTTTTTTTACATTACTAAAAATGGATTTATTCAATTTGAAATGAAATGATATACATTTTTTTTCAAAGCATACATCACATTAAATTATGTTTATTATGAAAAAAATAAAATATATGTATAGTCTGAATTTTGAACTAAAAAAATAAGTGAGTTTGTGTCTAAGGGTGCGTTTGGATTTGAGGTTGAAACACTGAGATTCTTAAAATCTTATGTTTCAAACTCAGCTTTTGAAAAACTATGTTTTAATAGATTTTTAACCGCAAGATTTTTTGGTCTAAAAATGAAGATTGGTTTGAAAAACTGAACGCTAAAAATGTGTTTGGATATGAGTTTGAAAATTTTTAGCTTTTGAAATGCAGAATCTACCTAAACTCATATCCAAATGGACCCTAAGTACAACTGAGGCTACATTACTATGTGATGACTAAAGATTCTTAGAATCTTGTGTTTCAAAAACGTTATTTTATTATATTTTCAATCTTAAGATTTTTTACCCAAAAAAAGAAGATTGTAGTTTAAATAACTAAACCTCAAAGTTTAAGAGTTTTTAACTTTTCAAACACAGAATCTATCTAAACTTAGATCCAAAATGTGTTTCAAACATGCTCGATGGACGATCACCATTCAATGTTTAGCTTTTCAAACCACAATCTTTATTTTTAGGTTAAAAAATCTTACAGTTGAATATCTAATAAAATATAATTTTTTAAAAACTGAGTTTAAAATATAAGATTTTAAGAATATCAGTGTTTTAACCTCGTATCCAAACTCTTAGATCCAAAATTACTATGACCCATCAGATTCAGGTAAGACTCAGCCCGGCCCGGCCCGGCCCGGCTATGAAGATCCCATGATCCTCTCCTCTCCCCACGAGGCCGCGCCAAAAAGCCAGCAATTTTGAACGCCCACTAGCGCGAAAAATCAAAACCCTAACTTAAATTAGGTTTGGATTCCAAACCTCACCAAAGTCCAGACCTCCCAAAACCCGCCAAGTCCCCCCTACTCCGCCCCAAATCTTCACTTCCCCCCACATCAATGGCGGAATCGGGGACCGTCCACTACGGCTACAGCCGAAAGCAGAAGTCTTTGGGTCTCTTATGCACCAAGTTGAACCTCTCTCGCCTTTGTTTTCTTCAAAGATCTGACATTTTGATTTGGGTTTCTCTTTTTTGATCGGATTTTTTGCGTTTTAGTTTTTTGGGAATGTATGATCGGGAGGGGATCGTAACGGTTGGCCTTGACGAAACGGCGAGCCAATTGGGGGTCGAGAGGCGTCGGATCTACGACATTGTCAATATCTTGGAGAGTATTGGGGTATGCCCATATGAAAAAAAGGGTTATTTTTTAATTGGGTTTTAATTTTTCTTGATCAAAATTGATGGGTTCCTCAAAAAAATTAGGGTTTTTTTTAATGGTGGGTGTATAGGTTCTTGCAAGGAAAGCGAAGAATCAGTACTCGTGGATTGGGTTTAAAGGGATCCCTCAGGCATTGAAAGATCTTAAGGTGATCTGATCTACATTACAAAGATGGGTTTCTTTTATAACTTTTTGATTGATATTATTGTTGGGTTTTTGTAGGAAGAGGCATTGAAGGAGAATTCTTCAAATCCTTCGACGGATGTAGCAACAGAAGTAGGTTATGTTGATAAAAGCTTGTAGATTTGTTGTTTATTTGATGAAGGGGCTTGTTGGGTGTACTAATTTTTTGGGTCTGAAGGGCTTGTTTTGGTTTTTTCTTCTTTTTGTTAGGTTCTGGATAATGAGGAAGAAGAGAAGACATTTAATTTGTCAGACAATCCCAATGCCTCTTTTTCGACGTCTTCCGTTCTAAGTGTCAAGTCCAAGAATGGTAGGAGTTATATAAAATGATGAAAAGCTCATATTTTTTTAATAATGTAATTGGGTTAGTCTCACGATCTGATGATCCAAAATTTTGTTTGTTAAATTCACTTGTTTTAACCAGCCCAGACTAGTCAGTGATTGAAAAGCTGTTGTGCTTGGTTTGTAAATGGTCTGGCTTTGCTTATTGGTTTTTTTTTTTGTTAGTTACCGATCAGCGAAGAGAGAAGTCGCTGGGTCAACTGACGCAGAAATTCATCAAACTCTTCCTTGTTTCTGATGTAATATTCCCTATTTTATGAAGAGCTGTTAGATCTCTTTTTCATGTGTTTTTTTCCTGTAAAGTGGACACATTTTATGATACATTTTATATCTTTCAGGTGGATACTAACTCTCTTGATGATGCTTCAAGGATCCTGCTTGGAGATATCAATGACCCATCACATGTGAGAGGTATGACAATGCCTTTATGTGTTTTTTTATGATATTTTATTTTTAATTTCTGAACGCATAATAGGACATGAAATTATATGACCCATCTTATTATAGACCACTCTGCAGCCAAGGTCCGACGTTTATACGACATAGCGAATGTGCTATCTTCCATGAATCTACTTGAAAAGGTAAGCCATCTATCTGAAAAGTTTTGAATATTTTTGTTGTAATAGACTTACTGGCTTGACTATGTGATGAAAATTTGATGATACATGCAAGATCCAAACATTTGCATCTTAATGATAGTTAGATACTGAGATCTTGTGCAATTGGCTGATACGAAGCCTAGGACTAGAACCACATTGAAAACTGTGACACAAAATAATGAAACTGATATTTCAGAAAATAGAACTCTTTGTTAGCTAGTATATTGAAATGATCACATAATACCGAGGCCTGTTTTTGGCTTATATTTTTATTATTGTGCAATGGTGGTGGCTTGAATAATGAGGAATAATTGTCACACGATGACATTATAGCCACACTGAAATGTTTGGCAGGACTGATTGATGAAGCGCATTAACCAAAGTTGTGTTTAAGTTCTTGTATCTTGGTCCACCATAAAACTAGAAATTTGTAAACTCATTAAAAGACTGTTTTCCAGCATATTGAATAGTTTTCTATTGAGTTGACATAAACAGGTATATACATGTATCAAACAGTGGCAGTTTGGTGCATCTTTTTGGTAATCAAAATGAATTTTTTTTTTTCATTGAACTTCTATTTTATTTATCATGATACTGCAGACCCATCAATCACAGAACAGGAAGCCTGCATTTAGATGGTTGGGTTTCAATGGAAAACCTGACAACAGCAAAGATGTGGCAGTGCTCGCTAAGCCTCTTAGTCCAAACCAGTTTAGGTCTGACCGCAGTTCCAGTGGTGCTGTTTGTGCTACCCCTCTAAGCCCTAAGAATCCAATCAAGAGAACATTTGGAACAGATATAACAAACAATGCCGAAATGAAGAAAAACAAAGTGGCTTCTTTGGTGGATGGGAACCGCAAGAAGATGAAGACTGAGCGTGATGAATTGACGGAGTGTAACCATACAGCACATAAGCAGCTAGGGTCCAAGAACTACGTTTTTGGGCCTTTTGAGCCAGCAAAGGTGATAAAACAGGAAGAGAGCAAGGATGAGGGCATGAGGTATCAAGACTGGGAGAATTTTGCTGCTGATTTTCAACCCCGTTATCAAAATCAAGGTAAAATATTGCTGCTTGTCTTAGATCTAAATTTTCTCTGGCTTCAAGGGAACTTCCCTAAGAAAGTTTAAACCTTTTATTTTATTTTTTTCCTTCATTTGATCTCATCTATAGTCACTCTGTTATATAAACGGAAAAAGCCATGAATGGTCATCTAATAATTGATGAAATACTAGCATGTTGGCTCTTTCAGTATATTGACTTTCTGTGGATCATGCCTTGATGATCTTACATTTGGACTTTTGATTTAACAATAGATGTCCTTTTCATTTTCAGTTTTGGAAATTGCCAATCCTGTGAGTGATTCCTCATAACATCTTCATTTGAGGGTTCATGTTGAAGACAGTAGGATAGATGTAATCTTAGGTCTGTGTGTGTGTGTGTGTTTGTCATGGATACCAGTCAACTCAAAGATGAGCATGATCCCTTGAAGCCCCTCCCAAAAAGATGGAATTTGCTTACTTTGGGTTTTTTTCTGTAAAGCTACATTGATAATTTGTGGAATGAGTGCCACTTCCTCATTCCCAATGAAGTAGGGCTTAGATTTTTTTTTCAATAACATTTTGTTTAGTTTAGAAACAATCTGATTTTTTCCCCCGAAATGAAGGAACAGTTTGATGTTATTTTTGGGTTTTCTACATTTGAGTTGGTATTGCAATGTTCAACTTCCTCCTCATTGATTTTTTTAATCATTAATTCATTTTATTCTTTTTTGGGGGAAATTATTTACTGATGCCGTTCTTCTCACTAGGTCCCTCTCAATCTTCATTTGTCTTTAAATGTTAGATATAAAATTATTGTTTAGCTTGGTTTTACTGAAAGGCTGAACTTTTTCTAAAGTTTGATCATATAGACTCACCTTTTTCATGTTCCTTTATTCTCTTCCCAATTCTTGATCCATTAGTATCCTGAAATGGTGGCCCAGTGGTCTGGAGTGCTTCCTTCTTTTGAGTTTTCCAAACCTTTTTTTTAGATGATCTTTACACTTTAGTTGGGATACCAAAATTAAAAAATTTATATATACTATAAACTTGGAACTTGTGAGTCCATTGGTTCTTGTGGGTTCAAACTTGCATCAAGTGGCATCATGTATGCCCATGCCGTTGTTAAAGAGGCTGATCCAACAAGTGATAACAAGTTCCAAATACATGTCAGACTCTTTGTCCTGTAATTCTACGATAATTCTGCACCAATTTTCTTGTGGAGTAATTGCTTCGTCTTTACTCATAAATGCTTCTCAGAGATGTAAGTTCGATCTTGAATTTTATGTTTGGTAGGATCTTTTGCATTTTGAATGTGCTAGTCCCATATATTCACCTAGAAAGTAATCTGTTGTCAATATACATATTAATTTCCTTCATAAAATTCTTCACGGCTTTTCAGTATCTTTTAATGCTAAATCCACAAATTATTTTGAATCTGATAATCGTTTGAATTATTAGTACTGCATTAGTTAATGTGAAATTTAATTTTGAAGTTTGATGAAATTTTTGTGGTTTTCTTATCTGCAGCTTTAGGTGATCTATTTGAGCATTACGTGGAGGCATGGAAGACATGGTACAACAAAGCCACTCAAGAATGTGACGACAACAAGCAACAACATCAACCTCGCAATTCCACTGGTGATCAACCTCCATAGAGTACATCTATCCTTCTTGGAATTGAAAATTCTTCTTGTCTTTCTTTCCAATTCTATTTGTTCAGGAACAAGTTTTGGTCTTGAGTTTTTCTTAGTGCTTGTTCTTGTGTACTTAGCCCAAATATGAATTGTATAATTGTACACATCATTCTCTTATTGTGGACTCCCTGTCATGTCCTCTTTTGATGAGTTTTGGTGGTGGGTGAATCATTTGATCCAGAAAAATTAAAGCAGCCAAAGTATTCAAAATTGGGCCACTGATTTCTAAGACAATCTTACATCAAATTCAAGAGAGTTTGAATTTCTTTGTTGAAGAGTCATTTCACTCATCATACCTGTTTAGCATAATATTTGATATAAACTAGAAGGTGGAGAACATTGCTTTTCCAGTGATTCACACCATAGCAAACCAGTTTTTATAAATCTTCATGATGTCTTTGGAGTTTGGGTTGTATGACAATTATATTTTAGTGTACATACTGTGTAACATTGACTTCATCAACAATTGGTATACGCTTTGTGGGGCATACACCGTGCCTGGGCAAATGGGGTTAATTGCAGTAGGGCAAGTTGTATTGAGGAGTAGGATACACTGGGTTGGGTAGATCTCTCCTCTACCTTGTCTTTCGAATATATGGGGATGGCCACTATTAGTGGTTTTTCGTTTGAGTCCAGGTTGAGGTTGATTTATAAGTTATGGACATTTTCTTTTCTTTTAGAAATAAATTAAGACCAAATATCTATCTTTTCTAAAAAAAAAAAAAAAAACAATTTTGCTATTTGCTTCAATACTTTGAACAAAAATAAAATGCTTTATCTGACAAAGTATACATCTTATTAGTAAAATGGATAATTGTTGAATGCAATAGTATTTTGGACAAGGGCGTGTTTGGATTTGTAGCAGGGACACCCATGTTCTAGGAGTTTAATTCCCATGGCGAAGAAACATTGTTTTACGGCATTTGAAACCATGAAAAACATAATGTCATGCAGTGTTATTTGGTGGTGTCAAAAATGTGTTCGGATCTGTAATAATATTTCTCAAGCTCCCCCCTCCCAAATTTGTACCACTGTGGATCCAAAGCAATCCTAAAATTAATGGCTTATTTGTCAAGGGAAGATATTCTCAAGAATTTAAAATTGCTGACATTGTCTAAATAATCAATATTTCTATCGGGATACAAATGCAGATACTGATTTTGGAGAATTATGTACATATTCTTTCACTTCATTTAAATACAATAATGCCCCCATTCATTCCTTTCACCGGTCCTTCGCAAAAATTACACATAAAATACATCATATAATTCAATGAAGCTGCCAAAAAAGAAAGGACAATTAAAAATTAACAACACAACTTCCCCAATAAAAAGTCAAAATTTCCGGTTCCAAAATATTATTAAATTTATTGACATCCTTTCCAGCGCTATAATTATTCCTAGGCACAACAACTACCCATCCAAATATTATACAAAGTCTAATTATGCTTAATCACCGTACATCATATTATACTAACCAAATCAATGTGCAATCTCCATTAGCAATTCAAAGAGCTCCTTTGGCTTGGACAGCATTGCCATATGATCAGCCTCCTCAATCTCCTTCACCACCTCCACTGCATAATTCTCTAACATCCAGATCTGATAATCTCTTGGGATAATCTTATCCTCGCCGCAGATAACAAAAGCTCGATCCACCGATCCGTACCTCCCCATAGAAAACGCAGGCAAATTCGTAAGCTCTTCCTGGAAAAACGATCCAACCCTTACCAATGTCGTCGCTAATGTGTAGTCCTGCATCAGTCAATGAAAATAATTAACACATAAACAAGAATACATTTATGATTAATTAACCTTAATTTTGTTACCTCCATGGGACAATTTTGATACAAATTGTTTATCATGATCTCCGGCCCGAATAAAATCGTCGTCGGGGGTTTATCCGGCCCGCCATCGTAGGTGAACTTAGTGTCCATCCATGATTTGACTAAATTCCTTTCAATGAGCTATAGTGACCAATCAAAATAATTAATCTTACATCAAATATACTAAACACACAGTTCGATGAACATCAGTCACCTCATTGATCACATGGGCCGGAGGGGAGGCCGTATCTGGCATGAAGGCGGTGAGGAAGACGGCCAACGATATTTTATTAGGGAACCTCTCCATGGCCAAGGCCAGACTCAAACCGCCAAAGCTGTGGCCGACGAGGATGACTCGATCATCGTGTGGGAGAGAGACCAAGAAGTCGATCAAAGGCTTCGCGTACTCGTCGAAGTTGTGGATGTCGCGAAAGATCGTCGGGTGGATTCCCGATGCGGAGAGGTCGATGGCGGTGGCGCGGTGGCCGGCGGACCTTAAGAGGGTTGTCAGCTTGTACCAACACCATGCGCCGTGACCGAGTCCATGGACCAGCACAAAGTGGTGGTTGGGTTGTTTAGAGTCTCCCATTGGTTTTTTAATTTGTTTGAGTGCTCTCCCACCCTTGGGGTTCTTTATATGTCATGCAACATTAACCGGATTTAGAACTAGTTTTACATTAAAATTAACGAGGATAAAAAACAATAAAATGTCCCCATTGTTTTCTGAACGTTACAAGTGACACCCATTGATTGGTTCGGTGTTGATAGGTTGGGATTGCCTGTCGTGTTGCTACAGGGTCCTCCTTGTAGCACCCACTAAAAATTCACCATGTGTAAGTAAAAACAGACGGGTCATCACTCCCAAAGTCCCAACTTGTTCATATTTCCAAAAAGACCCCATATAATATTTTCAGACTACTCCTCGCTGACTCACAACAAAACAGGAGTCTCCTCTCAAAATAAAGAAAAAGGGTTTTTTATTTTTAAGTCCTCACAAACTATAGAATTTAGTGATCGATCCCTCACTTCTTCATATTTTGATTTTAGTCCCCAGATTTAAAGGATATGTTCCTTTTTAATCCCTCTCAGGAACTAAAAAGAAAACTAAATAATTTAGAGATAAGTCCCTCCCAGAGACTAAAAAGGAACATATCCTTTAAATCTGGGGACTAAAACGAAAATATAAAGAAGTGAGAGATCGATCATTAAATTCCATAGTTTGTGGGGACTTAAAAATAAAAACCCAAAAAAAAAAAAGTTTGCTTTTGAAAACCCATTATGTATGTTTGCTTTTTTGTACTAGGTAAATTAAACAATATGTTTGATGTACATGGTGAATTATTAATAAATCCTAATTAATTAAGGCATGTATTAGATAGTTTTGATTGTGGATTCAAAATTTTTATACATATTTATATTTCTAAGGGTATTACATCATTATTTTATTTTTAGTTTTTTAGCTCTTGTGTGATCTGTGGATACATAGCATTATATAATTTTTTTTAAATAGATTTATATTTCTTTATTTGTTTAGTTAAATTTACATCTTTTGTGTTTGTTTTATCAAAATCTCTCTATTTTCTATTTTATTTGAACTGCAAATAAGATTAATACATAATTTTTTTTATTTTTTGAATAGCTTTAAAAGATGCAATATCATTAAATGAAATGAGAGACTACCTACTGCTTTACATTACCATTAAAAAAGAGTATACAACTATACAAGCCCACAGAAATCAAGATAAGGAAAGGAAAGAAAAGGAAGCAAAGGCAGAAAAAACAAAAACCTAGATCCGGACTCCAATTTAATCCAACTTCGTTCAATCGCGAGTGTGCCGTATGATATCCGTCATTGAATATTTTGTCTTTTTTATCCGGTGAACTTTGAATATTTGGCCATTGAATGGACGTTTCGTTGGCTCCAATCGCATAAAATCTATATTTATTGTAGATTAAATTTACATATTATAAATTATAATTTATAAATTTTTTTTTGACAAACAGTTAACATGTAAAAAAAATTACAATATAAAAAGTTTTAATCTTATATGAGTTATCTCAAAATTTCTGAATATACATGAAAGAAATATTTAGAGGAGATGAAAAGACTTGTTCTTAATAAATAAAGTGAATGATAGTAATGTTCAATAAATATTTTTTTTTAAAAATAATCCATAAGTTATAACCTGAAAAACATCTCTAACCCATCTCAGATATTATGATTTTCTTAAATTATTTTTAACTTAAATAAGTTTTAATAAATTTAATCAAACATGCAACATCTACTCATTTTACATTAAAAGTTATAATATAAAGCTTATAGCACAAAGTTGTGTTTACACTGAGAAGGACTTTTGACAGTTAATCCATGTGTTCTGGTGGAGTAACAACTTGAAAAAAGTGAATCCTCACCGTAGAGATATAACGTTCATCAGAAGAGAAGAAAAAAAGACTCTGCACGCACATGCTATTGATTTTTTTTTGGTAGTCACACACATGCCATTGATTAAAACGTGATCACACGCCGAAAAAATTACAAACAAGTGGACTAAAAATCATATGTTCATGCATGACGAGTGGATCTCATTCTCTTCTAGATACTATTCGGATAGAGATATAAGTTATATAGGGATTTATAATTATTCTATAAATAAATAAGCTATTTTTTTGTTTGATTGTGTTTTTATTTATTCTAGTTAGAAAATATAATAATAAAGTTTTTATTAGTAGTGGTGCAACTTGGACCGGTTAAATATGACTTAACCCGAAATTTTGGGAGGGTTTTGATTAGGGTTTTAACATTTAGATTTAATCTGAGCCCGAACCCGAGCAACCAATTTTAAATTACATTGGGTTTGGGTTGAGGGTTGGGGTAACTTAAACTAATCTGAACCCAAAATTTCTATGTCTAAGTAAAATATTTTAAATAATATTATAACTTTTTAATGTATGTAATAAAATTTGAATGGTACAATTTAATTTTATCTAGAATCTTTCACTTCTACAGTTTTCATATCTTTATTTTCTACATAAAAATGTTCTTTATTTTTATCTTTTTTATTTTGTTATGCGGAGAATTGCCTTTTTAAAGGTTTTAATTGTTTAAAATATTACATTTTTTAATCCAAACCTGAACTCAATTTGAACCTAACTCAAATCAAACTCGAACTTGAACAAAACCTGACTGATTGGTTTGGGTTGAGCTTCTCAAACCTGAGGGTTGGGTTGGGTTTGGGTTAGATTTCTCTAACCTCGGGTTGGGTTCCGGTTGAGCTCCAACCCGACCCAACTTGCCCGAGTTGCACTCCTAATTTTTATTGTTTGTTTGACCTTTGATAAGTTATTGATAAAATGTGAATTAAATGTATATAATAATTTTTAAAATGTGAGAAAATGATTTAACATGTGAGTCTCCTGATTTAAAAGATCATGAAGATATTTATTTTGACATGTGAGTCTATTATACTAGTGGAATAAATTAGATAAAATATCAGAATTGCATGAGTGTTATGGAATACAAATATCAATTTACTCTCACATATTCTGATATAATTATATTCATCCATTCCATCCAAATAAACAATACTTTTTAGTTTATTTTCTCATATTCTATTATCTAAACAGTCTCTTACATCCTTTTATGTGGAAGTAAAAAATAACAAGCTCTCACGGACTGAGACATTATGAACACATTTAACTGGTCAGTCCAACATCGTGAGCTCTAATAATAGACTTTAAGGCCTAGTTTGATAAAATGATAAATTTCTAGGATAAGTTAGCATAATTTATGAGGATAAAAAATTCACTATTTTTATTCAGATTTACATTTATTAATGCTTTTTATTATCCTCATTTTTATGTTCCTATCATCAATCTTGCATTTGGATCAAATACGGGATAATTTTAAATTTTTAAAAAAAATACCAAATCTACTCTCCTATTAATGAGGCATTAATATTATTTAGTGGAACACATTCTTTTTTTTTTTTTTTTTTTTTTTTTTGGGGGGAAGGGTAGTCATAAATGTTATCCCAATTTTACAAAATAGGAATAAAAAATTGGGACAAAACCTATTCCACCTTTTACCTAGAACAAACTATCCATATTTTTTATCTCAAAATTTGAACAATTGTCCATACTTTATCACCTTTTTTTATGCCATATGGAATAACAAGTGATTTAACCTAATTTTTTCCTTATCCTAATCTCTTATCCCCATGTCAAACTAGGCTTAATGGATAAGGGTCTAATAGGGGTTGTATCATTGGCTATAATTGGATCCACCGTCATATAACTACCAAAATAACCTTGTTTAACCTCCTTTTATTAACATCTTTTCGTAATACAACTTCCCCACTAAAAGCCAAAATTTCTAAGTTCTACACAATAGAAATTTCGTTCACATCCATTTCATCATCACTATAAAAGGATAATTAACAACCAATGAAAACCACCCCTGCAAACATTTAACAAACTAAAGTGTAATAAACAACTATTTTATTTTTATAACCAAATTCAAGCGGCAGTCTCTGATAGTACTCCAAATTAGCCACAACATCAACCAATGAAAACATTATACCAAGCGTGCTGCGTTATGCTTAATTACCATAAATTATGTTATATTAATTAACAAAATCAATGTGCAATCTCCATTTGTAATTCAAGTACTCCGCCGGATGTGGAGAGGTCGATGGCGGTGGTGCGGTGGTGGGGCCGGCGGACCTTAAGAGGGTGGTCAGCTTGTACCAAGACCATTTGCCATGACAGACTCCATGGGCCTATTTTTTTGGTGGTGTCAAAAATGTGTTCAGATCTGTAATAATTTTTCTCTAGCTCCCCCCTCTCAAATTTGTACCACTGGGGATCCAAAGCTATCCTAAAATTAATGGCTTATTTGTCAAATGAAGATATTCTCAAAAATTTGAAATTGTCGACATTGTCTAAATAATCAATATTTTTATCGGGATACAAATACAGATATTGATTTTGGGGAATTATGTACATATTCTTTCACTTCATTTTAATACAATAATGCCCCATTCATTCCCTCAACCGGCCCCTCGCTAAAATTACACATAAAATACATCATATAATTCAGTGAAGCTGTCAAAAAAGAAAGAACAATTAAAATTAACAACACAATTTTCCCAATGAAAAGTCAAAATTTCAAGTCCCAAAATATTACTAAATTCATTGCCATCCTTTCCATCACTATAATTATTCCCGGCCACAACAACCACCCATCCAAATGTTATACAAAGTCTAATTATGCTTAATCACCGTACATCATATTATACTAACCAAATCAATGTGCAATCTCCATTAGCAATTCAAAGAGCTCCTTTGGCTTGGACAGCATTGCCATATGATCAGCCCCCTCAATCTCCTTCACCACCTCCACTGCATAATTCTCTAACATCCAGATCTGATAATCTCTTGGGATAATCTTATCCTCGCCACAGATAACAAAAGCTCGATCCACCGATCCGTACCTCCCCATAGAAAACGCAGGCAAATTCGAAAGCTCTTCCTGGAACAACGACCCAACCCTTACCAATGTCGTCGCTAATGTGTAGTCCTGCATCAGTCAACAAAAATAATTATCACACAAACAAGAATGCATTTATGATTAATTACCTTAATTTTGTTACCTCCATGGGACAATTTTGATACAGATTGTTTAACAAGATCTCCGGTCCGAATAACATTGTCGTCGGGGGCTTATCCGGCCCGCCATCGTAGGTGAACTTAGTGTCCATCCATGATTTGACTAGATTCCTCTCAAAGTACTATAATGACAAAGAAAGATAATGAATGTTACACCAAAATATACTAAACGCATAGTTCGATGAACATTAGTCACCTCATTGATCACATGGGCTGGAGGGGAGGCCGTATCGGGCATGAAGGCGGCGAGGAAGACGGCCAACGATATTGTATTAGGGAACCTCTCCATGGCCAAGGCCAGACTCAACCCGCCAAAGCTGTGGCCGACGAGGATGACTCGATCATCGTGTGGGAGAGAGACCAAGAAGTCGATCAAAGGCTTCGCGTACTCGTCGAAGTTGTGGATGTCGCGAAAGATCGTCGGGTGGATGCCTGATGCGGAGAGGTCGATGGCGGTGGCGCGGTGGCCGGCGGACCTTAAGAGGGTGGTCAGCTTGTACCAACACCATGCGCCGTGACCGAGTCCATGGACAAGCACAAAGTGGTGGTTGGGTTGTTTAGATTCTCCCATTGGTTTTTAATTTGTTTGAGAGCTCTCCCACTCGAGGTTCTTTATTTGTCATGCAACATTAACCGGATTTAGAACTAGTTTTACATTAAAATTAACGAGGATCATTTTTGTCATTAAAAAAGTCTTATACCTTTCTGACAAATTGACGAACTAGTTGCACAATAATTCAGTTCATAAAATCTCTCTGTCATCCAGTGAAAACATATCACATAAAAAAAAAAAATAATCTGGGTGGTCAGTTTGTACCAGGACCATGCGCCATGACAGGCTCCATGGACCAGCACAAAGTGGTGGTTGGGTTGTTTAAGAGCCTGCCACTGTTTTCTCTTTGAGAGCTCTCCCACTACTCTCGAGGTTCTTTAAATGCAATGCAGAGAGTGTCTGATGTTATTGAAATTGAACAAGTCTTTGTTCTTAGACGATTTCCGACCCCTGTTTGAGTAGAATAATAGATATAGAATAGGGGAAAATAAACTCTCAAAACATGTTTGTTAGGTTGGTATCATTGTTTAAATAAGTGAAAATAAGTTGGTATTTCAGATTTCTCTAGAATTATGTTATTTTGTATAATCTATTTAACTAATATAAAATGGTTCATGTGTCAAATAATTTGTCAGCTGCTCTTATACATTAGAAAAATTAATCTATATGTCAAATTATTTTTTAAAATTTTAAATCTTTATTAACATTTTATTCATTTTTTATCTCAATTTACTCATAGTCAATCAAATATCAAAAATTCATGATAAATGTTTTTAAAATGAAATATTTATCTATTTTAGAATTTTAACACGTCTTTAATGAAATATTAAATATTATCGTTAGTCATTGGAAGAGTCGCACACGTCGGAATCATCGCTGTTCCTGTGCATTATGTTAATAAGCAACGAACATTATACCATTTTTTTTATACTCCTCGTTTTATCAGTGACATATTGTGCAGATAAGATATATGGTTCACTATGACTCAAAATTATCAACACTTTGACTTTATTTGGGTAGGTTAGGCAGAGAGATATATGGTTCAATCTTTATCACGTGCAAAATAATAAGGAAAATAAATTCACATAAAAGACATACATATAAGCACAGGCCGCAATAATGGTAAGGGGTACCTCTACTATTCTATCAAAAGTAAGTTTGGTTCTATTTACTATTATTAAATAATTAAATTACAAAAATCTTCTCTCAAAACAACCTAGTATATATGGTTCTCAAAAAAAAAAAAAAATCATCTCCTTTAATCCTGATGAGAAGAAGACTAAATAAATAAGACAAAAAAATGACATTATATAACCTTCAACCTTCAAACCTCGAGGTCTTCATAGACACTTTTGTATCATAATGTAAGACATCTTACAACATAACACAAGCTCTTCCCTCCTAATAGAAAAATATAGTTATTTATATGAAAATGCACAAATTTGTAAGAGGATTCTATATAGTTCGCTTACATCCCTCTGTCAACCCTATATATAGTTTTACCTCTTTTTTTGTGGGTGGGTTAGTTTTACCTCTTGGTTGGTCAGGAGGGAAATTGTGATTTTTCTTAAAAAATAATATTATTAGTTCTATTCGGGTGATGAATAGAGAATTTTATGAATCAAACTATGAAAATGTTATCTACAGCCTTTTTTTTGTTCTTATTTTCAGTCTATACATGTTTTATTTTTTTTTTTATAAAATCTCATATACTTTAATAAAACATTAAATATATATTTCAATCATGAATTATATTGATCTATTTATAAAAAATATAAATGGCGGCGTTTTCGATAATTCTTCCAGGTATAATGATCCAGCTCTCGTTAACAATTAATGTCGCGAGCGTGTGATCCTAAACATTTAATTTGTTATATTTTAATCAAAATATTTGACTATTTGAGCCCTAGTGAACAATTGGGGTACAAAGTAGTGAAGTATTACCTCTGAAGAGCAATTCTGGTACATGTAAGTGTATGCATGAACTCTGGTCCGAAGAGGATTGGACTCCAGGGTCTTTCGGGGCCTTGATAGAATGTGGATTTGCAATCCATGAATTGTAATCCCAATTCGATGTTCTTCTTATAATGCTTAAAACACAAAACAATCGAGGGATTAGTATTATTGTCAATGTGTAATCCTTGATGCACACAGTCATGCAATTCAAGATTCTAAATATGGTATACTAGAGGTGTGGGTTCGCTGCCGTGTCTCAAATTCAAATCCTTGTTAGTCACCAAAATTTTTGAGTCATGGGTATGAGTCTTGAAAATGGATACATTTAGTTTATCCATCAGAAATTTCAAAAATACCCCTCGCTGCCTGGTTAACATTTTGTAAAAATTAACAATGTACTAAAAAAATGTTAATAGTGTATTGGAGATACTTAACAATGTACGGGAGAGTATTAACAGTGTACTAAAAAATTTAATCAAGAGGTATTTTTGACGGATACAGTAACGGCATCTGATTCTGGATACCTAAAAATAATGTTTCACCGTCTCCTGATTTAAAAAAAAAATTATAAAATTTCAGGGATCTAAAAATAATTCACGGTTGACCACAGGGGCCCCTAATTAATTTTCCCCTTAAATTTTAAATATTTATGTAAACCATCTTAATTTCTGCCTCCTATCAACTCTCACCTGATCCAACACATAAGAGGGCGGAGAGGAGGTATCCAGCATGAATGCCGCCACGAACACCGCCACCGCCACCTTCTCGGGGAACCTCTCCATGGCCAAGGCTACGCTCATCCCCCTGAAGCCATGACCGACGAGGACGATGCTCTCCCCTAGTGGGAGGGAGGCCAAGAAGTCCATCAACGGCGTTGAGTACTCGGCAAAGGCGGTGACCTCCTCAAGCCTCATCGGATGGATGCCCGAGGCGGCTAGGTCAATGGCGGTGACACGGTGGCCGGCGGACCTCATTATGGTTGTCACCTTGTACCAACACCATGCCCCATGGCATGTTCCATGGACTAGGACAAAATGTTTCATGAATTCACTTTAAATTTTGTTTCTCTATAGTAATTCTTTTAATTGGATTCGTGATAATAAAAGGGATTGGTGAACACAATATTTTAGCTTTGTTTTATTAGTGGGATCCAGGAAGAATTGAATAAAGTTTGTGTTCAACAAATTGTATTTGAATATGAAAGTCTGTTAATGTTTTCATTATTATTAGTTAATTCATGGAGCTTTTTGAAAGTTGCATGTCCCAAAAAAATTGGGTTAATGATCCTAACCACGCTCGACGTGGTAGTTCGGACACCCCCCAATCACATGGGGGATGCTTGGTCGAATCCTGTCAAAGGCAGGAGGGGAAAAAACAAAATGGGAATCCAGCCCTCCGGACTGTGTTTGTGAGCTATGCTCGGGACCATTAGTATTAGATGATACATAATTTTATTTCTTACTTATCTTATTTTTGTATCTACGAGTTCATAAATCATAATCATAACAAGCCTATAAATCGGTTTGTTTTGGACAATTAACTTATTAGCATTTAAATTTGTATGATTAATTAGTTTGTTGCATGATTTATGTTTATTATTTAGGTAATGTTGTTTATGTTAGTTATGTTTATTATTTAGGTTAATATGTTTTTTATGTTAGTGATTATTGTTTTGGATGTTGTTTAATAATTCATTTACTTCTTTTGAATTGTATAAAATTATATTCAAACATAGTCTCATTAACAATAATGTTTTATTACAAAAAATTTCAAATAGAATGATAAGACAAACAAATACATGAGCTCTTCTCTTTTTTTTTTTTTTTTTACCCAACCATCCGGGTCGGGTCGGAGCTATGCCCAGTTTAAGTCGTCCAGTTCGGGCCTATGTAAAACAAAAAAATAAAAATATTGGGTTAATGTGATGCGAGTTTGAACATGTAGAGGTGTTGCAATTTCGTCATCTATTACGTTCATTTTTTTGTACACATTGTTTTAAATATATAAGCGTAACGTCACACTTAATGTCATGTATATGATAACCTCCTCTTTGGTTGCTACTTCTGACTTTTTGATGCTGTCCCTGTCTTTATAACCTCGTTATGAAGGGGTTTTATATATTTTTCAATCTCAATATTTAATCAAATTATGATCATTTCATGCATATTTTTATCAACTTAAAAATTACGTGCCTCCATCCGAGTACAGGAAAAAAAAGGAAAAAATCTTTAGAAAATGGTTTCAAATCCCATGAAATATATATGATTAATGAATTTAGTCTCTCAATCAAAAATATATCAAAATAATCTTCAGAAATTTACTAAAATCGAATTTAATCCTTATAAGCTTTATAAAATAGAATTTAGTCATTTTATAAGACAAAAATACCCGTTATTTTTTAACATCTTCATCTCCTGAAATGTTATCCTCAGCTGTAAACAAAAATAGTCGACGAATTTCATTTGATCTATAAAATCGAGTCTTTTTTCAACATTTTCACTTTCTCAATCTTATTATAGAGACTGAACAAAATAAGAGAAAACAACTTAAAAATCAAATCAAAATTTTATAATACATTTTCAACTCAAAATTACTAGCAACAAAAAATATAACACCTCTATTATAAAATTATAATTTGTTTAATAAAATTTAAATAAATTAGTACATACTTTTAGATAATGACATGGAATTTTTGTGATTTTAAAAAGATTTTAAAGAGTTAAGACGATTTTTAAATTTTATGGGGATTTTTTTTTATTTTCATAAATTTTTAAATAATTATATCGATTTTTTTCAAAAAAAAAAAAATTTAAAAAGATATAATAATAATTTATCATACATGATTAAGATTAACCGTATATCTAGTTATAGAAAATAAAATAAATATTATCTAATAAGATATGGATACTAAATTTTATTGTTTAACCTGTGTCAAGTACGTAAATAAATATTTTAAAGATTTTTAATTAATTTAGGACAATTTCTATCTTTAACCCCAACTTTTTTAAAATGTTAAAACTGCATGGCCTTGTGCCACTTCAACGTTGACCCAGAACCGGTTTTGAAATTCAAAAAAATATAGCTATACATGAAAATTACATTTAAGTAACAATTTTCTTATCTCTATAGTAAATTATTATGCATGATTTTACGAATGCATATTTATTGTACCAAATGGGATCCTCACCCAAACAGGGCTTGATCATCAATTTGTTGGACATCTTACAAAAGCAAACCTAGGGCCAAGACTTGCTGGTACTCTCATCTTTATTCCACCAAAACCTCAATCTGAATGGACAGGATTAGGATTACAAGATGGTCCAAAACAAATCCAAGGCCCACTCACACAATTCACAGTGGCTCCACATTCAGAATTTAAAGCCCTCCCCAGTCTTTGTATATATATTTCATAAAAGTCTAGTAGATATGGTCTCTCATTCCAACCAACCAATCTCAACCTCACCTTATCTACATCTCTCCACATAACAAAACCAACCCTCCTTCACCTCCCAAATCCAACCCTCCCCCAAAATAAAACTATCCCCACAAAGCTAAAGGTACCACCAACTCTTTCACTCTTCTCAATTATATCCTCTCTTGATAACCAGTTGTTCACCTCTTCTTCAGGTATGTCGACGGCACCCGTTGCGGCTTTCACGTCGGCCACCGTTGTCGCTGGCGCTTCGGGCCGCAATGGTCCCTCGAAGAGGAGACCCAGTGTGTCCTACATTGGTGGTTTGAACTCATTTGGAGGTCTGAAGGCACACAACAGTGTGGCCTCACTAGGCCTTCCTGTGTGCACCCAGCAGTCCTTTGCATTGATTATGGACTCATTGAGGTCCACCACCAATGCAAGGAAGGGCAAGGGAGGTGGTGGTGGAGGAGCCCTGTCTTCAACGTGCAACGCGGTGGGTGAGATATTCAAGATCGCTGCCATCATGAACGGGCTCGTCCTTGTTGGGGTGGCTGTCGGTTTCGTGCTCCTCCGAATTGAGGCGTCTGTGGAGGAGGCGGAGGCAGAGTGAAGAGTTTGTCTTTGCTTCTTTTGGAAAATTTTTACTTTTCATGTATAACTTCATTGATTCCTGAAACTGGGGATGTGAGTTACAAACATTAAGTGGTGACAGATTTTGTTTGTTTGGTAATATATATTGCATCCATGCTTTCTATAGTGTCTCTTATCAAAATATTTATGTGAGATATTCATACAACAATCCACACAAATCATGTGATGATGTAAACTTGGGATACATTTTGCTGATTGAGTTTCCATACCCGTTAATCTATTATTACAACTTGCACACCAAGCCAAAAAACAAAAAAAAAAAAATCTTGCAGAATTTGCAGTCACTTGTTCAGACAAGACACCAAGAATTGTAAGAACAATTAGAATAGACATACAAGTTATTTTGGGCATTGAATTCCTTAAAAATTCATTGAAAAACGAATACAAAATCTCAATTGGGTACATGTGAAATGAAACAGTGACCAGGTTAATAAGAAAGAAATGTTGTACCAAGATGATTGAGCAACAAAAATTTCCAATCAATGTATTGCATTACATAAGTCGTAAAATTTGTTCCATACATGCAATTGTATCGAGACGGATCTGGAAACTGGGATGGTCGAACTCTTTTCATGAAATCGGGCATGGTAAATTGTTCCTTTTCAACTAGCTGAACCTTAGTTTCAGGGTCTCTGACACGCGCAGAAGAGCTGCCAACAGATGAAAGCCATCGCCAGGGACGACAAGAGTTCAAAGCCGACCACTTTGGAAAGATGCCACCCAAGCCCTCGTCTCAGATAACTACAAAATGCAAGAACAAATTAATTTTCTGGGGAACAGCAAATGAAATATAGAAAAGCTTAATGAATAAATAAACAGACATAAACACAGAGTAGTATTGCCCAACATTCACATAGAATGTATGGAAATTTCTTTCTGGTTCTTCATTCAGGGGTCAGAAGTACTGGAGCGCACAATATCAACCAAGAGGCTCACACCTTTTCTAGTCATAAAGTTATATTGATCGCTATCAAATACAGAATACTTCATTTTTAATGTTATCATTGTTAAGTCACCATATCAAAAGAAAAGAGAATAGGGATCAGATACAGACCTAGTGATAGACGGCATTGTTGCAAGAATCAGAGCGCACACATAAATTATTGGAATTAGAGTCTTAGGTTTGTTCTTTCGAATCCAGATCAAAGATCCCAATGCAGCCAGAGACACATATAGCACCTAAATTGATCAAATAAATATTGAATTACAATCCTCCAAGACAAAAAATCATCAACTAGTCAAATTTCAAAGCACAAGAAGAAATCCTTAATATTATAAATGCGCTCATGTACATCCTGCTAAAAATGGTGCAAAGAGAAATTTATAGACTTTATAATAATCATATTTTAAACCTCCCAATATAGAATTTTAAAGATGCACCATTTTAATTAAAAAATATGAGTAATAACACTTATTTAAGCACTTCAATGTATTCTCTAACTTTGCCCTAACTAAGCCACAATCCAGGAATTAAGTCCTTCAAATTGTGTGAAATGGAAAATGCATGGAGTCAATAAAAGTTCCTGACCAGATTTGCATTTGCTTCAATGCCTTGCAATATGTATTCCCAAGTAAACTCCAGGCCTCTAGCTCCTACCCAAAGAGGTGCCAACCTGTGTAGGATGGAATCCGCAAAAGCCCAACCTGCAAACACATAAAATCATTGGTAAAAAATTATATTTTTTCCCTATTTTTTACATGGTCCATTTGTCAAAAGCTTAGTATGGGTGATAGCCTGTCGTTCTGTTGGCACTGGAGATTGATGACAAACGAAATAGGGAACTTCCGTAGCTCCTCCACCTTTCGAGGATTTTATCTTTGAAAGTAGATTGGATTGAACTACTCAGAATCAATGGTCAATTAACATATTTGATTTTACACTGTTGAAGTTAATATCAGGTTATTATAATTTTAGATCCACAGCCTACATATTTATCATTTCTGATATTTGTGAATTGTCTAGTTGTCAGAAAAGTTCTCAGAGCGCTCCAAAACTCAAACTCATTAGTATAGTACAAGAATGATGGACATGTTAAAATAATTTGAAGAGAATCCCGAAGCCTGGGAAGGTCATATAAATTATCCAATCCCTATGGTTAATTTATGCAATTAAAAGTTTGAATTGTGTGAATTACTATTGAAGACAATACATTCTAAAGTAGGCATTTCAGTATCCACAGAAGCAGTAAAATAACAGCAAGAAAAAAAAAATTATTTCTTTATTTTTCACATGTCATAATGCTAGTTAATCATTAAGGTTACACCTAATCATGTGTACAGATAATCCACACAGGAATAGCAACTACATAAAATTTAAACAAGTGAGGATTGTGATTTTGATATCAAGAATGAAGCAGGTGATAAATATGAATTGTAATAAGTTTATCAAACAGATTACAGAACTTTTTCGGCATATAATAGAAAGATAGAATTTGATTATGAGACACAATAGGTCTACCCACCAAGCCCAACAGCCTGAAATTTATGATTTTGAGAAATGTTCCGATGGGTCAACTGTGTCAATGCAACATAAAGCCCGGCAACATCTATAAATCCAATTAGTGCTTTCAACGATTCCTGGTCAATAAGAAATCACTAATGAGTAATGACAACTGACAAATAATGATATATGTTTTAACACTTCGCAACAAATATTATTACTGTGGGAATACAGCAGATAGATAGATATTATACCCCACAATGGTGTAAACAATTAAACAAACAGAACCACTTCCATGAATATTTGAGTACAACAGCGGTCAGGATAGCATTGAGATATATGAATGCAGAAATCTAATCACTGAATCCTGATCACTTGGAGAACATGGACAAAATTTCTAGCTCATAGTGATCCTAAAATAAAACTTGCATCCTTTTCTATAACAGAGTTACTCTATGAGTGAAAGACTGCTGGTGTGTGTCTTGGCAAAAAAACTCCAGATTTCCATGGGTTTATGGGGATATGTTAAAAATGTAATAATGTGGATAACCAGTTCCTGAACTGTTAGTTCCCTGGAGAGTTTTGGGATGCACTATATGAGGTGGATTAAGTCTCATAATACCATCAAACATTTATTTATTTCTTCTTTATAGTATGGGAAAGAGGTATGATCACAGGAGAAAATTACGTGCCGTATCTTCCTTCTTGCATGTCCATGGCCTACATGGAAGGAATAAAATGATACAATCATTCTGAGAGTTGCAAATGATGAAAGTTCAAGATTAAAACTGCCTGCTGACTTGCGGGAGAATAGGCAAGTTATATGGGTCACGTTGAAAGGCAGGAGTTCACTTATGGGAGTGTACAATTGAGACTGCTCGATGTGCTGCAGCCATCCATACATTACTCAAGTGAGTTAAAAAATTAAGTCCGTGATAATTCTGAGTCCAGGTGAGCATAGATTGGTAGGTTGAACAAGAAGATAATTGTACAATACATGCATCTATAACTAACCTTCATAATGTATTTAAAGTTAAAAAACTAGTTCCACACATTTTCAAATTAATAAAGAAGAGTGAAATATATTTATGGAAAAGTGTGTCCTCAGTTTGCAGGTTTGTTTATATGAAAACTAACAGTGTCTCTGTAGGGGAGATGGGTGAACAGTACCTGATATGGATCAAAACTATCGTTGTCCGGTACTTTGAGAAAGGTTGCAAGGCAAACAAGCTGCCAAAGCATAAAAGTATTTTTAAGATCGAGATCAAATCAAGAGTAATAATTGAAAGTTATAACAAAAAAAAAAAAAAAAACTAGTTAGTCAGGAATATTCATCATTTCATTGGACGAGGAAAATCAATAAGTTCCATCAACTGTGAGCAGTAAGTTGTGTCACCTATGTGGTGGTTACACAAAAAATAAGACTCTGAACATTGAAACCCCAACTTTAGTGAATTCCATAGTCATAAAGAAAACTTATCAATCGCTAAAGGAGATTTATGCCTAATGTGCCAAATGTTGCTACTACATTTTTGGTTGAACACTCAAGTACTTAAATACTGGTATTCGCAAGTGCAATCACTACACAATTATATGAAGAAAATAAACTAAACTTCTCGATAATCTCAAAAAGCACTATGAGAAGCACAAAGGCCAAGTGAGAGACAATTCAGTCCTTTAGAATTGTGCAAGTAACTCATCAAATACGCATGACCTTCCATGTTATCCTTGGGCATGACAGTTTGTCTGAGCTCAATAGACAATGCCAGTCCTAATAGAGTCTCATCCGAATAATAGTAATTGTTTTTCAACCCTCAGGAAGTGGAAAACGATACGAATTTTACCGTCACACACTAACAGACATTGCTAAAAAAAAAAAGGAATTCATTTTTTTCTGACCTTCACCAAGGCTGTTCCCAGATAAACAAGAGCAGCTTTAACTGATGTCCCCACTGTATCATACTCTGAACTGAACACAGATAGGATAAATAAATGAAAGTGTAAGATTTCCAGAATGCACTTCAACCGAAAAGCCGACGTACCAAAATTAAGTACTAGATCACTCCAAAAGTTCAACAAGACATCAAAAACAACATAAAAGATGCCAACTTTCATCGCAGCAGTACAGATTTTCAAAAAAAAAAAAATGAAACCCAAATAGCAAAAAAGGAGGAAAACAACAAATTTCAGAAAATTTAATAAAATACACAGCAATTGAGAATGACCCAATTCATAAAATTACAGAATTTACATACCCAGATCAAAATTATATAAATCAGAATCCCAACGAAAAAACAGCAAAATGCAAACAACTTCACACACAAAACACAAAAATTTCTCTTATTTCTATGAATCAATATGCGTATACCAAAAAACAACTTTTTAAGGCGATTCAACGATCCCAAGGAGATCGAAAACGAAATCCAAAGGGAGGTGGTCAAAGGGGGGAGGGATCAGCGATTATGAGAAGAGACTGACAGAGGGGTGGCTAGGTAGTAGACGGCGTGAGGTCCGAAGGTGAGGATGGCACAGTTGACGAAGTGGAACCCCGTCATCCTCTCTCTCTCTCTCTCTCTCTCTCTCTCTCTCGCTCTCTCTCTCTCTCTCTCTCTCTCGATCGAATGGAAATCCAAATAGAGAAGAAAGAGAAGGTTTTGTCCCGGCGATTTGACCCGAATAAATGTAACCGGGCTGAACATGGACCGGGCGAATTTGACCCGGCCGGGAGGCAGTGATGATAGGGCCCTTTACTTTCAACCCATAATAACCCTGCCGCATTAGAAAATTTATTGAGATTTTTAATTTTAAGTCCTCACGAACCATCATATTTAGTGATCGATCCCTCCCTTCTTTTATTTAGGTTTTAGTTCCCAGATTTAAATGATAGTTCTTTTTTAGTCCCTGAGAGGGACCTATCCATAAATTATTTAATTTACTTTTTAGTCCCTGTGAGGGACCTATTCATGAATTATCCTTTAAATCGGGGGACTAAAATCCAAATACGAAGAAGAAAGGGATCAATCACTAAATATGATGGTTTGTGGGGACTTAAAAATAAAAAACAATGAAGTCCAAAGCGCAACTTCTAATTGTCGGCTGTTTCGGGTTCTGTGTGAGGGAGATGAGTCTTCCGTGATAGAGTTTGAGTGATGAACGAACGAAGCTGGTCGATCGATGGAGTTGAGGTTCAGCATGCATGGGGTTTATATCCACGTTCGGTTAAGGACCACGTTGACAGTCTCATCTCCTCGCATGCATGATTTTAGGTTAAGAATTTAATAATATAGGTTTAATGGGAGAGTTAATGTTTTCATAAATGCATGAACCCATATTATATCTTGAAAAACTTTAGTGGTATTTTTTTTTTATCTGAACGACTTTGTATTACGTATTCTTAGTTGATAATATGTTTATATTGATTAATTTAATCTGACTCATTTGAAGCAGTAATAAAGTAATGGACTCCCGAAAATCAAGAATTGAGTCCCACTACACAGGCTCCACTATTTAGACTCCATTGACAAACTCCATAAAGTGTCATTCCTTCATTGGTTGCTTGTTTGACTTAAAAAAAAGATTAAAAATACAAAATACAATATTATCCTTATTTAAATCTCACATTTTTCTCTCTAATTAAACTCATTCTCACTTTTTCCAAAAAACAAATAAACCTATTCCATTTTGATAAATCCATTTTTTTTCAAAATCAATTTTTTTAAAAAAAACCTATTAAAAACAAGACCTAAATTCAAATCCTCTAGGTCTGTCTTACATCACATCCTAGCTCTCACTCTTCGAGGCTTCTTCCCCCACAAACCCTCTCTCATTCATTTGACTCCTCACAAATCCCTCGCCGCCTAGCCCTTCCTATTCTGTTTCATTGAACCTCTTGTTATAAATCGAACAATTTGTGGATCCTTTTGGTTATTGTGTTTCAAGATTTTATTTGATATGATTTGCTAACTTGAATGATGGTTGGAATAATATCCATGATCTGAAATCTGTTCATGAGATTTGGTTTGATGAAATTTGATATTTGCAATTGAGATCATAGTTGCAAGTTGATGAAAGTTCTGTGATTGGATATCTCCTATACCCATTGATCGAACAAACTTCTGTTCGTTGAAATGACCGCCTGGCCCTCGCAGTCCGATCTGACTATCGTCCATTTTGATAAAGCGAAGGAGTTTCCTTTTAATCTTTGTAATGTGTGTGAATCAGAAAAACTCTACATAAACTTCGTATTTCATTATTTGATAAAGAAAAAAGTCACACCCAACTATAAAGTAAAAAAAAAAAAATATTCTTCTCTGTCTTCTTTCCCACACAAGGAAGAATACATATTGCAGAATTTATGAATAAATAAATAAATAAATAATTTATATGAGATGGTGGGAATGTTTCTTAAAGGAATGTATCTTATAAAAAAAATGAGGGCTTACTTATTGAGGGGTTGAACTAATTAAGAATATCTAAATGGATCTTCAATAACAAAATCCATTTAATGGTAGCTTACTTATCATTTTAAGGGGCTCAAATAGGAGCATCCTTTCTCACTCTCAATGGAAAATGTTATACTCAGTTACATTCACCAATCAAAACTCAGACCTTACATGCTTTTATTTTTTTAAAATAGTAAATATAATCTAACGATGTATATGTTTTGATAAAAAGTACGTATCGTTCTATTTTGAATTGAATGAATCTGTTTTTACAAGAAAGTATATAGAACTGTGTTTTGGACTTAGAAAAAAAGTGTACGCGGCAACACTCTTTTTTAATTGACAGAACTACTCGGGCCCGTCCGAGTCGGATCGGGCCGGTCCATTCGGTTCGCATAAAATGTCGGTCTGGCCCGATTTCCAAAGTCGTGCTGTGCCGAGGTTCTCATCTCCCCCTCTCGTCCATGCTACCTCGCACGAAGAGACCCTTCTCTCCCCTCATCTCCATCGTCCGATCCCTCCGTCCCGTCCCCATCTCCACCGTCGACACCCTCCAGACCAAGCTCCGCCCCTTCCCGGACTACTCCCCCCGCAAACCCACCCTCCAAGACTCCGATCTCGTCCACCGCGTCACCACCGCCCTCAGGCAGCGCCACCGCGAGCCCCTCCGCCGCGTACTCCGCCCATTCGAGCCCCACATCCGCGCCCGCCACCTCGTCTGGATTATCTCCGCCGTCCAATCCGAATCCCCCATCGTCTCCGCCCTCCTCGACTGGGCCCGGGAGCGGAACGGGACCATCTTGTCCGCTGAAGCCCGGGCCATCGCTACACACCTCGCCGTCGCTTCCAACCGGCAAGGGTGCGCTAAAGGTGTAATCTTTGAGGGTATTTCGATGACCCATTTCGTCGAACAGGTGATACACACCTACAAAAACTTTGGGTCCAACCCAGTTGTCTTCGATTTGGTCTTTGCAGCCATCGTCGAGGCTGATAAGCTCGATGAGGCTCTTGGGTTCTTTCGCCGAATGGTGAATTATGGGATCATTGTCTCTGTTGATGCCTGCAATGCCCTTCTTGTTCGGCTCTCAAATGATCAGGACCGAATTGAGCGGTTGCCGGAGGTTTTTAGGGAGTTTCGTGAAGCGGGTGTTGTTTGGAACTCGGTTTCATACAATGTTGTGATTCATTCTCTGTGTAAAGTTGGAAAATTGAGTGAAGCACATTCGTTGCTTCGTGAGATGGATTTGAAGAGATGTGGTGCTGATGTTGTGAGCTATAGCTCCATGATCCATTGGTATTGTCGAGCGGGTGATGCTGAAAAGGCTTTGGAACTCAAAGAAGAGATGGTTTTGAAGAAGCTGAGACCAAACCCATTTACTTATAATAGCATACTCTTGTGTTTGTTTGCAAAGGGAAGGCTTTCGGATGCAGAGGTTGTCTTTAAAGAAATGATAGACAATGGGGTGCTTCCAGATGAGGTTGTCTATACAACTCTTGTTGATGGTTTTTGTAAGTCTAATAACTTATCAGCTGCTTATAGAGTTATAGATGCAATGAAGGATAGAGGATTGATTCCCAATGTCATTACGTCCACAGCACTTCTTTGTGGCTTATGCAGAAATGGACAATTGGCCGAAGCTGAGAGAACATTTGAGGCAATGCTTGAAGAGGGCGTGACGCTGGACGACGTTGCTTATACTGCTATGATTGATGGATACTGTAAAGGTGGGAAACTGAATGCTGCATTTGAACTCCATAACCAGATGATTCAGATGGGCTTGAAGCCGAATATCCTGACATATACGGCTCTGTCCGATGGCTTATGTAAGCAGGGGGATATCGGGTCTGCAAATGAGCTCCTCCATGAAATATGTATGAAGGGGTTGGAGCTTAATATTGTCACATACAACTCATTAATCAATGGCCTTTGCAAGTTGGGGCATATTGATCAAGCGATCAAGCTTATGAGTGACATGGAAGCTGCAGGGCTACAGCCTGATGTGGTCACGTATACAACTATGATAGATACGTATTGCAAATTGGGGGAGATGGATAAAGCTCATGGGCTTCTCAAAGAGATGCTTGACAGAAAACTTGAGCCTACTATTGTGACTTTTAATGTTATCATGAATGGGTTTTGCATGGCTGGGATGTTGGGAGATGCTGAGAGGCTTTTGAGCTGGATGATGGAGAAGGAAATTTCTCCAAATACTACAACTTATAATTCCCTTATGAAGCAATACTGTATGCACAACAATATGAAGGCTGCATACAATATTTATAAGGGGATGCATTCTCATGGAGTATTGGCTGATGAAAATACATATAACATATTGATTAAAGGTCATTGCAAGGCAAGGAATATGAAGGAGGCATCTTATTTGCACAAAGAGATGGTCGAGAAGGGATTCAAGCTTAGAGCTAGTTCGTACAATTCCCTTGTGAGAGGATTATATAAGAGGAAGAAGGTGGAGGAATCAAAAAAGTTTTTTAATGAAATGAGGATGGAAGGTTTCATCGCAGAAAGGGAAACATATAACATTTTTATCGATATGAATTATGATGATAAAAATGTGCAGATGACTCTTGAGCTTTGTGATGAAGTCATAGAGAATTGTCTAATTTCTAAGAGCCAGGATGGAAGGTTGATTGAAATTTGAATACCATAGATGCATATTCACTCACTGCACATCAATCTTCAAAAGGGGCTCTACTGTAGCTTTGATTGAAGTCTCATTAAAGGATCCCCGCTACACTCCTGTTACAGGGTAACATTTTAAAAAATAAATTGTGAAACTCAAGTAATTTATACGTGTAAAATTTTATGACTGATGTTTAAGATCAGTTACCTTGAAATTTTTTTGGCACCTAATTTTGCCAATTGTTATACATATAAAGAGAAATATGCAACTTAACATATAATATTTTGTAGCTTCTATATCATCTGGTTGTTCATATAATTTTGTTTTAGTGATCCTCTGGTTGTTGTGAGATTTCGATAGCACTGTACCTTTGATGCACAGTAAGTCTCAGATATACAATACAAAGAACTAAGTCCGAGCCAAACAATTAGATGCATGCTCCATATGTATAGCGTGAAAATCACTTCATTGAAATTTCATTAACTCCAGAGTCATAATGATAAGATATGTCTAACATTATCGTGCTTTGCGATTATATCATATTTTCCTGAAACACCAGAAATATGGAAAACTGAGGGTATGGTACAGGTATGAAACTGTAGTTCTTACGCATTTTTCTTACTTTGGGTCATTTATCTATGAAAATGAACCTTATATTATGCATTTGTATTCTTTCTTGTGTCACATGCTGATCCTCTTGTATTGTATGCTTCTCATTGTATGCATCTAATGTTAGCTACACATAAATGGACTGTGTAACCATGCACTGAGGTCCAAAATACAGATGATTTGAACATGGGGATTTGTGATTATTCATGACTCTGTGAGAGGGCAAATGGAATGATGTGAAGAAATTTCGAATAACTGTCAAGTACCGCTGCTTCCACAGACAGTACCGACGGAGTTGTGTGTCATTTTGAATGCTTAAATGGTAGACAAATGAGAGGAAAGATAATTCATAAACTAATCGTAGTATTGGAAGAAATATAAGTGTTTCGCTATATAATTTATAAGATGCCTCAACATTTTCATCTGCTGCAATTTTTAAGATGTGGAGATCAAAAAATTTAGATCCATTCATCTTAACCTTCCTACTGCAGATTTGGAAGGAGGATCCCTTGCATAAAAAGGTTGGAGAGAAAGTGAACTATATCACAAGGCAGACGCTTTGATTGAAAATTATTTTTCAACATTATATCATGTCATGACACGGTTCCTTGTTGCTAACCTGATCTCTAACTTCTAAGCTACTAAAGTTCAACAAACCTTCATAACTGCATATTTTTTTTCATCCATTATCACTTTTTGATCAACAGCATAATACCTGCACGCAACATGCAGTCAGGGTTTTCATTCCTATCTCATTTATGTAAGTTGGACAACCCGTCATCTACATTAGCAGTAAAACAATACTGGTTCTTCTTTTCAATTATTGCATCCCATATATGTTAATAGCATGCTCCATATTATTTTCTTTCAAGATGTGTGGCATACTGTTCTTTCCAATAGTTATGGCAAGTCGATAATCCGAAATGATTTTTTTCATTTCAGAATGCTCTGAAGGGCCTTGTGAGACACTGTGACTTTATGAAGAAAGTGTGTACGTTTCTTCATAGTGATTGATAGAGATATGGGAGGTGTTAATATTTTGAGGCAGACCGACTTTTGCTTAACAGTAAGCACTTCCTGCGGTCCTGCCTCTAACCCCTGCCATGGTTTTATTGCTTTATTATACAGTCAGTATTTGTGATATTTTGCATTTGTAGCCTAGATCTGTTGGACTGAAATAAGTTATTGTTGGGTAATGTTAGGTAGCAATATTTTCTTTCTCAATCAAAAGTGACCTTTGCTCATGTACTGTTTGGGCATGTCAACCAAGTGAATCATTGGTGTTGCATAACATATTGTCAAAACACAATCTATTTGTTAACTGTCTTCAATTCTCACTGATTTGCTTGCAAACTTGAACAAACTGTTGCTTCTTTTTAATATCTTGTTCTCAAATTATAGCCAACTTATTATCATCATCCATTGCTTGATGCCTGTATTCAAGGCATCAACTTATTATCATCAACTTCTTTTTCAGTCATGCTTCGTTCAATTGTTGTCTTCATGAGATATTATTTGTCATAATCATCTAAAGTAAGAGCTTTCTTCCTCTTCACTGAGGGTCAGAAAAAGTCATTTGAGTGGCAATTATCTAGTTCATGGATACTACGTAAATTGTAAATTGGTTCTGTATTTTAAGCCTTTCCTCTCCAGTTCAAATTTGTATACCCACATGTTTAACAATAGCTATTGCTTCTATTATGGTTGCTCATATATTTTTTCAGCCATTCAATGCTATTACTGATTTATTGATCTTGGGCTAATTCTGGCAAAGCGGTTTTGTTGGGACCACATGAGTAGATCCTAGAATCCTAGTCGAATGATTTTTCATTTTATTTCCTCTATAAATATTGATATTACTTTTTTATTTAATATAGAAAATCATTCAAAACTGATGAAAGTATGTTTATGCAGATGGAAACCTAGTTCCAGAAGACATCGATTTTGAAGAGGTATGGCAATAGTACTTAAGTTTTTATTTAAGTCCCTTCAATGAGGTGATGTAGTCTCAGTCTGAGCTTTAATGATCAGAGATAATGAATTATTAAATTAATTATCATTGCTTCAAGACATATCTGCACTGAAATTTATTTGTACTGCAATAATGTATTAACTTGCTCATTATTCTGCAATGTACCTCACAAGTTTTTTTACCTTGTCCATAACAAATAAAATTTCTGCTATCTTTGTCATCATATAACTGCCATGATAGAATGCACGTTTATTGAATACAGCTAACAGTAGAAGTCATGCCAAAGGTCTATAAAGTAATCAAATTTGAAAAAATGGTATGACATAATGATTTGAGTTGAATATAGATGCCAATCAAGGTCTTATCAAGAAGATTGAGAAAGCCATAGCTTTCAGGGAATCTATTGAGATATTTGCATGAAAAGATTTCACAATTCACATAAATGGTTGGGACCCCACAAGGAGGACCTAACAATAGTGATATTGACTAGTGTCTCTCAATGGGGCACAAAAGCTGATGCAAGAAGAGATGAGCAATCAAGGTTAGGTTCCAGACACACATAGCCTTGTAAAAACAAATGCAAAAGGGTTCTTGCCTTGTGTGATTTAGATTCCAATGAAGGCAAATCAATGCTGGTAGATATATATTCCACACCAAATTGGCAGGTTTGTTTTGTCTTCTGCATCTCTTCAGGACTTTAGAAGTTTTTGAATAGTTCGAGATGCATTGTAAACATTTGGAATAAAATTATGACAAGAAGTGATCTTATCTTCTCTTCCATGATATTATAAACAACTGTTAGAGTGGTCCGGATCGAGACAAGCATGGGTACCATCAGTATCGGGTACTATCAGTATCGATTTGCACAATCTATTAATTGAACTACATAATTAAACTGCATAGCCAATTGTTAGACACAGTGTTACTCTCTATATAGTTCGATTCATATGCTGTGTATTTCGATTAATAGACTGTGTAGTTCGATACTGATGGTGTCAGACCTGATTGAATCTGAACTCCTGCTAGAGCCATGCATGTAATTCACAAATAGAATTTGTCAAAGTTAGATTAAGACTTCCAACAACGGTACGTTACATAAAGTTGAAACGGTATTCCAATATCATTTGATAACAAAGATGTTGAGAATACCCGCGGTATTAAAATCTATCTCCGCATTGATGGTTCAACTAGTCCACCTGAAAGATAAATTATGATTTATACTAAGTTCATCAACCAATGCAAATAAAATAATATACGCTTACATAGATATTAATAAAAATAGGTGCATAAATCACTCCTGTACTCTATTATATATAATACACAGAAAATTGTCTTTCAAACAAGATACATAGATTATATCAAATGATAGCAGAAAAAATGATTTATATGATAAGGCTAACTCATAGTAGTTTTTCAGTGAGTAAAAAATAACTTTTTTCCCCAACTAAAAGGGCAGTAAACATGCAATGGCAATTCAGAGGAACAAAAGGGTATAAAAAAGTTGGATGGTGAGTGAACCCTAGATCAATTATAGAGGCCATTCCTTTGTTGGGTGACAAAAAAACAATGGTGAGTGAAGTGGCTGTCAAGCAAGGCAGAGGCTACCCCACAACACACACAGTACAACAAACATCATGAATAAATAGACCATCCCAGAAAATCTGGGCAAAACCCTAATCATCCCCCACAGTGTCTCTATCTTTATTTATATGTGACTGTATCCCTGCTTTGAGCCATTTGTCAAGGACTCAAATGATGATGTTCATCCAGAAATACATGGAATTTTTGGGATGGGGTTAAGAACAAAAGTATGTCCATCCACACTGTAGAAGCCAAAATTTGTCACATTGTAGGATCCGTTTAAAAGGTCATACCACCTCGACCCATGACATGGGGTCATAAACACACCACCATCTTAGGTCGGGCCAATAAACAGTCTGGTCGGACTCCCGACCAGACCTGGGTGAATGGAAGCATATCTCCTGTCCGACTTAAATCAAAAGCACGAAGTCCGCATCGGTGAGATATTAGAAATCCCAAGGAATATTCCCTTACATAGTGGCTGTAATAAACTGTCAGAAGGTGATCCCATGTGTTGACCGATCCAAGAGCCACGTGGAAGATTCCATCCCATGATATTCTCACACCTCTATGGTAATACACACACCCTCTCCCACTATAAATAGGAAGATATCCCCTTCATCAAAGTGGACGGAGAGATAGAGATTTCTTCTTCTTCCAAAAAAAAAAAGAGAACCCTAGACTCAACCTTGGAATCCCATTTTAATAGAGTTTGGGCTTTACCGTCGGAGGTTCTCGTAAAAAAGGAACTACGTGTGGCTTGATCTCTCAAAAAGGGTACGTAAGCAGCTTGATTTACATCAGGTTCAGTCCAGACAAACCTCGTCAATCCCTCCATGGCGGACCATAATCGTCGTCTCCTTGCGGATCTACTCAAACCAAACCCGGACCGTCCTTAAGTCCGACCAAAGAGGATGACATGTTCACCATATCAGATAGGATTACAACTAGTTTATTTTGATTACTAAAGTTATTATAAACTGAACTCAAATTAGATTCCAAAGCTGTCTGTTTCCCCACAGCTCCCAATCTTTTGTTCTTGCTATCTTATCCTGACCACTTATCTTTTTATCTTTGGCCTCACATAATTTTTCTTTATTATTCTATGCCCCAACTCCACCTTACCCCAACACACAAAAAAATTGAATACACTCCCCAAGGGCCACAATGCCCCTCACATTATTTTATGCTTTTTAATCCTGTGATTTTTTATTTTTACATAAAGAATATATAAGTAAAAAAATAATAATAAAAAAAACGTAAAAATTATAAAGAGGACATGCAACAGGTTGTCCCTAACCCAATCATATTGGTTTTTATTTGCATGTATAGACTACAAGTTTTTTTTTTTTTAGTTAAGACTATAAGTTATTTTATTTGAATACCCTCCAAAAAATGTAATGTGTTATACGCCCGTGTAATTACAATTTGTTTTTTTTAATTTAATCATTTATAATTGCGACTTAATCATTTTAATTAAAATTTTACTTTTATCAATCAATTTGAAAATTTTATCATTTGGGATTGAATAGTTTATGAATATTGATATTCCAATTTTAAGGAGGTAAATCAAGTAAGGGTTTTTTTCCCTTTGAAAAGGGTGGAACATGTGAAACTAAAAAAAGTTAGTTTATATGTTTATTTACTAAAAAGGAACATTGATTTAAGATTCATTCATCAAATATATCATCAGCACTAAAATCATATTCGTTGATGTATAATTATTCTATAGTTTAACAGACCACAACATTCATCAACTAATGCCATTAAAAAAAAAAATCAGTCTTCATATTCCTTCCAAAATTGTGCATGAAAATGGAAAACAGTGCTGGTTGAAAAGTGACCCTGACCCACTTTCATGAAATTTGACCGGACATTCAAAAACAATGTGCATTTGCTTCTTCTAGGAATAATTCCCACATTTTTATTCTTCCCTAAAAACATTACTTTATATTATTATACTTTCACCAAAATAGACCCTTTTCAGAAGATCACCCCCACATCACAATCAAACACATATATAATAAATGTATGTCAGACTATAGTCTTCTTAAGTACAAACTCACATTCATCAAATACTTCCATCCATTAATGTTCAGAAGTCCTTTTTTTTTTTTTTTTGGGAGCTTTCATTTCAAATTGTTTTAATATTAAGCGATCAAAAATGAAAGCACCAAGTGTGGGTTTTAAATAGGAGAGGAATTGAAAGGGACTTGAAACAATATGTATTATATTTGTATGGTTTTGTGGGATTTTTTATTTATTTTTTATTTATGGTAGTCAAACAGATTTTGGTGGTCCATGTGACAACTTGGGAAAATGGGGAGTGCGACAGTGTCACCAGAGTATTTAAGGGTTCCTTGGAATCAGACACATGAGTTTTATGTCTTGCATAGCATTTAATATTTGTTCGAATTAAAAAAATAATATATTTTCATTTTATTTTATTTTATTCCTTGGGATTTAAATCAAATGAATTTGATGAATTCGTGCATTCAAAAATCAAATGAATGCATTGATTATGTTCTATTTAGGAATGGAAAAGATACATTGAAATCATTTTTCACAAGGTAATTATTTTTTTCTTCACACAAATGTAAAAATTATTTGGTTCACACAAATGTAAAAATTATTTGGCACCAAAACTAAATTTACAATGAAAAATGGGTTGTGATCTATCATTTATCTACTAACTAAAACTTATCAATTTAAAATTTTGAATCTTAAGATATTCAGGGAATCTCACTCTAGATTATTCATAGATATATTGGTGCATGAATTTTTATCACACGTTCTTCATTCTATATATACCAAATTTAATGACTCAAACTAAAATGACATTCTGAATATTACACGATAACGTGTCTTTTTATCAGTCATCTAAAATCAATTTGGACTGCCAAATTAAATTGGTCCAAACTGAATTTGAGCCACTGGATCACAACTTTATATCAAATCTTTGTTAAGTAAAAAAAAACTTGCTTGTCTTTGCAATCATGGATGTGGAAATACCATTACTTTCCCTGGTGTGTTGGTGAACTCAATATTAAATAGGTTGCATACGTTACACCAGCTGCAAATAAAAAGTAGATTAAATGACAGTGTCATGGGACCTACCTCTCCTAATATCACCAACATGAACACTTCAAACTTCAAAGTCCATCAAAGCCACCAGAAGCACATCTACAGATTGGGACTTCTCATCCACTAGGTTGTGATCAGTACTCCTCCACATTCACACATTGGCTATTAATATTTCACTATCTAGCTCATGTGCCATGCAAGAATCATTAGATCCTTGGCAAATATGCGGCTCTAATAAAATCTTATAAATTGTATCTATATATGGAAACACAATCCTTTCTTATTGAATCTTGGATGGTCCCCAATGGTAATCAAACATTTTAGAGAAACTAAAATCCATTAATACAAGCCAATGTTTTTTTTTTTTCTTTCTTTCTTCTCTAGTGATTCATCCAAGACTTAGTAGGGGTAGCCTTTGTGTTGGAAAATGTCATTGAAAAGCGAGTTGTTACGTTTAGTTTTCGTCATAATCTTACTTGCAGTCTTATGTATCTCAATAGTTGTTCAACAAGACTGTAAATGTTATTGTGTCTAACATTTTTCTAGTAAAAAGGAAAATGATATACTTGTTCACTGTTATAAAAAGTGAAATGCACTGCACTAGTGTGTTTTTCTTTGAAAAAATAAAAAATAAAATAATTTTCATATATTTTTATATAAAAAAAACTGAAATATTACAATGTATAGATTGATTGAACCTATAAAATGGATTTAATGAATCTAACTCTACGTTGAAAAATGTAGCATGGTTTGTCTTCTCACTTTGTACCACTAAAATAATGAGGTTGCTTTGCAGAACTGTCATCTTTGAATTGAACACACATAAAAGGAAGATTAGACATCCTCAGAAAAAGAGAGAAAAAAAAAAGACAGACCAGAAGAGGTCCCTCACTCTTTGAAACTTCTTCAGTGGATGAGTTTGAATAAAATTTCATGATTAATCTATCATGTAGTATCGATACATGTGCATGTCCCAATGCATGTGGAAAATGTCCAAAATAGTTAAATTTAAGAACCTTATTAAATCATGTTTACCACTAAATTTGGAAAACTACATTTTTAAACATGTATATAGATTTTAATAAGATTTGTATTTGTTGATTTTTAATATGTAAAAAATTAAAAAATACTGTTAAAAATATATATTGAAACCAATTACCTAAAAACTGAATTTGCTTAAGTGGAATCCAGCAGATGAGTGCACATGTTCATGCAGTGTGAGGAAATAAAAGAGTTGTTAAAGCCTGGTTTTGTGGAATTCTTTTCTAAAAGGGAACTACTGTGACTTCATCAGCACCACTCAAAAGGATGAATTGGGGCAGGTGAAATGAAAAAGCAAGTCCTCTTTTGTACCAGAACAGCAAGAGAGAGAAAGAGAAAGAGAAAGAGAGTGAGAGAGAAGCTTTTTAAGGCTTTAATAATTGATTGAACATTGTCCCCAAGTCCCCGGGCCTGGTGGTAGATGAAGACTTCCCCACTTGAGGCTTCTGGTTCTTGTGGACCTATGAATAAAAAGAAAGGTTTTATAATTTTTTGAACTGGTTCTTGTGAATCTTTATTCCACACTCAGTTTATATCTACATTGATTTGTTGGTACTAGACTATAAACATGTTAATTATTCAAAAAAACAATTATGTCCATTAGAATCCATATCTCAAAAATCAAAATTATCAAACATCCAATATGCGGATAAAGAAATTGATCTTAAAATATCCTAGATGTATTATACAGCTTTCATATTATTATCCCATATGATTGATAAAAATTTAAATAACCAATCTATTTTTATTTATATTAATTTTTATATATCTGTAACATATAATTTGATCACCATGTTGAAAAACATAAGATATGAATATCAATGTATGATTCATTGCATGTGTGATGTATATTGGATTCCATCGTTACACATGTAGGCTAACATTTTTCAAGGAAATACCAAAATGATCAACCAAACAGCCCTACAGAGAAAATCATATTTCACACATAAAAGAAAAAAGTAAAAAAAGTAAAAAAAGCATATTCGTTAAGTAATCAAAACAAAATAAAATCCATTGCAATAGGTGGACCTCACAATATATTTCACTATTCGATTGCGATTTTGTCGGGATTTTGAACGAGGTTTGACCGATTAAAATAAAATTAGTCACCGATTGATTGGGAGGGAAAAATAAAAATAAAAAATATAATGCATAGAGAATGAGATAAAGCCATGTAATAATAATTTTTAAAAAAGAATTAATTAATAAAAGACAGAGAGTCCCATTTCCCGAAGAACAAAAAGCTCGCATCAGCAGCTGTGCTGACCATGGCTTGCAGACAAAATTCATGGTTCATATTTTATTCGTGATATACAGTGTCCCGCGGGATACTGACATCTAAAATTGCACACCAATCCCCCGTTTATTTTGGGAATAAACTCCCGATAAATCCTGAATAACATTGGATAAAAGATAAAATGTATTTGTTTGTCTTAAATAATCCTTGATAAAGTATGATAAAATAAACTAGTATAAAGTGATATATGAATTTCAATCAATCCCTGAAATTAAAGTTATCATAAGTTATTTCATTCAAAGAATACGTGGGTCCATTATCAAATCATAAGTCATCACCTTTTATAAATCACCTATCAAATTAACTATCATTATTTTTTCACATTTTGTAAATTATTATCCATACTTTATTCACATTTTACAGAAAATAACAAAACATTTATTCTTACGTTTACCAACGAGAATAATTCAGAACACAATCAAACATAAAATCATTTTATTCTTATTTATAGTCACTTATGCTTAGATAAATGTATATTCAAGAATAAAATGCATCCCTGTTCCAAACGGGGCAAGAGATACATCAAGGATTTATCCAGTCTTATCACTTGGATACACAAATTTAATTGAATCGTTGTTCATTTAATCTTTATCATTTAGATTTATAAATTTAATTGAATCTTTAAAAAAATTATAATTTTTTTATCTATTCTAATTTTAAATTTAAAATATGATAGAATATCACGGACAAAATGTCTCAATGAGATTGGGCAATCATAGCACTTGTGATGAGATGTATGGAGTTGCACATGACTTGCATCTGATTGCATGCATATGAGTTGATTTTGACATGAAATAAACTGATGCAGCCGACCTGCATACGATTGATGCGTATACATTATATGAATAACTAACATTGTATGAGTAAAAATGGCCTAACTAAAAAAACAATGGATGAGTAAAAAAAGTATATACGTAATGTATAACAATGTATAAATGATATTTAACAAAATAAACTACGGAAAAAGAGATGGAATATAATTACCCAGAACAAATGTAAGCGCTGACTTAAGGTGTTATGATATGTTTTAAAAGTAGGAGACCTCAAATATATATAAGCTAAGGGGTTCAAAATATATATAAAAAACATAGAATTAGTTTTTCCACTTAAGTTTGTACTTTATTATTTAATATATATTTTATTAAATAAATATATTAATTATAGACAAAATCTTAGATAATATTTTTAAGATTTTTATCATCCAACAAACAATATTGTGTGAAACAATGTGTGAAAAGTCTGAGAAAAAATTTGCTAATTTAAAATAGTTTTGAAATTAGATTTTTTTTAAAGAAATATGCATATGTTAAATTTTTATAAAGATGTTTTATACTATTAAATGCAATTTCTAAATTTTTTTAAAAAATGAAACTGTCTTGAATATGATTCCTATAAAAAAAAAAAAGAAATTTTCAAAAGCCGTCCAATAGCGTTTGGTAGTTGGATTGCAAAACTAATTTTTTACGAACGCTGAGTTTAAAACTGATTCTGTATGAAGTTGTCTCCTCCATGAAGTTGTCTCCTCTCAGCTTTCTCCAATTGTAGCTTTTGTGCACTATTTACTTAAAATTTACCTGCAAAAAACTGCGATTGAAAAACTGTTTTGTTGTATAATTACAGAACCAGCTTCCTGCAAACGTAAAAGATGTTCAATCGCAGAACTAAACGCTGCTTAAAACCATTTCTAAAGCAACCACGAGTTTGAATAGCATTTACATATTTTATTTTTTACTTAATCCAATTTAATTATCAAACTCCAAACTTTGACAAAATAAAGATTAATTAAGAAAATATTTTAAGTTAACCAAAAAAAAATTGTTTTCAAAAGTTGTGTACGCGAATGAAAAGTAAATTTTCAAAATCTTTCAAAGGCACTTTCAAAAAAACTATGCACAAGTTTAAAAGAGTCCGGATCTTATCAGGTCTGTTAACATCAAACTGACCTTATCAGATAATGAACTATACAGTACGTGAATCAAATTGACACAAAAGATAATAATATATTTAATAATTAACGGTACAGTTAGATATTAATGATACTGATTTAACAAGGCAGGCCTCGCTCATCCGGACCCGTTTTAGGCTTGAATTAAAATATAAACGCGGAGCAGTGGATGAAGAGAAAGTCAAACGAGACAAAGAACGTGGGAGAAAGTGGAGGAGAATAGTCACGTGAAGCTTACGTGGGTCCCGCGTTTGACAGTTTCACGGTCGCCACTTGGGAGACTCTACCTCTCACTCTCTGGGCTCGAGGAGAATATGCCTTCCACGTGACTCGCACGTGCATTCTTAATAAAAAAAATACATATATATATATCTATGCATCATTTATTTATTTATTTATAAATCATGAGTGTAAAATTTTTTAAACACTGATTAAATAGTGATTCTTATCAAATGAAAATGCCTTTAAGCATCTTGTTGGATATACGAAATTTTGGAACAAAAGTTTTAACTTTGTATCATCTATACAAAGCATGCATGCATGCATCATCATTAGTCCACATCATGACTAATATTTTCTCATGTTAACCCTCATTCGAAGTGCATGCTGACTCGGACTACACGTACGTCAGGCACGTGTGTACGTAACACCATCTCAGTCAAGGTGGAAGTATATATATGTACACATAGAAGATCAGCTTGCTGTATATGATAAATGTTGATCCAACTTATACATAATTATTATATATATATATAAAATAATAATATAAATAAATCATTCACTGGGGTTGCCATTGAAATTCAAAGTCCGGGTATGACATCCTGTACAGGTGACAAACAACTCGATCGAGACATGTACACGGCACATGCAGAGTGCCAGATTCAACAACCGAATCATACCTTGTATATATATATATAATATACTCTGCACACACACATATATTATTCCATGAAAATGAAAACACAGGGAATGACACAGTCACACCAGTTTTTTCTTTTATCTCGGTTTCTAAGCCCTCTCTCTCTCTCTCTCTCTCTGAGAAATCCCAACTAATACACTCTCTGCTTTTCTTACTTTATGTGGGGGTCATTAAAAAAAAGAAAAACTTGGAAAGGAAAAACCAAAAGCCTACCCATGGAAATCATAAGCCACTCATTACATAATCACCAACTCTTCATATTTTACACATCTTTCACTCTCTCATAAACACACACACAGTACTCTCCCTTTTTATTCCATTCTTTCTCTTTGTTGTCTTCTGAGATCTCTTATTTTCCTACATATATAGAACCTTAGAAAGCACATCACACACATATACAGTACTATTAATGGAGGCCTCATCAAACCTTCCTGATCTGTCTTTACATATAAGCCCACCCTTCTATGGGGGGGACTCCGGCAGCAGCGACGGCAGCGAAGGGTGGTATAATCACCGTCCGCCGGCGGCGCAGCAGGTCCAGCGCCGCCATCTGCCGCCGACGTGCGTTGGGAGGGAATTCAAGAGGGTCGTCAGGGCGACGACGACGACGACAGCGAAGAGGATCGTCCGGGCGCCGAGGATGCGGTGGACGTCGACGCTTCACTCGCATTTCGTACATGCGGTGGAGCTCCTCGGTGGACATGAGAGTGAGCTTTCTTTTTTATCTGTGTCTTCTTTGGTGAGAGTGGTGTGGTGTATTAAAAAAAAATATATTAATTGGTGTACCAACAACTGGTATCAAAGCGATATTTCTTTCTTGCATTTTAGTTGATCTAACAATATGTATGTTTTGAAAGGAGCGACACCCAAGTCTGTTCTGGAGCTGATGAACGTGAAGGATCTAACACTAGCCCATGTGAAAAGTCATTTGCAGGTCTGGCCTTCTTTGTTTTTGTGATTTGTATGTGTTGCTTTTTAGGGTTGTGGTTTTAGTGGGGATTGGAGGATGAGTTACAAAGAAGTGAAAACAAAAGGGAATCTTGGAGAGGGGTTGATAAAAGGAATATCTTCTGAAAATTTTGAATGGGTGTTTGTGTTTGTGCAGATGTATAGAACAGTGAAGGGCACCGACAGAGGAACAGGTATATCTTGCTTGGATTATAATTCCATGCTTTATGTTCTTTGTGTATAGTTTCTCCTTCTCATATGCCTTCATTGATATCAAACCTCTTTGTACAGACAGAATATCATTTGTTATTTATTATTAGTTGTTGTGTCTCTTAAAGCACAACACAGACAAAGATGGTCCTTTCTTATTTTGTGATGATGATTTTTTTTTTTTTTTTTGTTGAAGGGCATGGACAGGCTGAGATGGGGTCTCAGGAAAGGACAATAACAGCAACAGGAGACATGGAGGGGGGAGTAGTGGAGGTCAGATCTCCATTTGAGTTGCCTGATCAGGACATCTTCAGCCCTTCTCTTTCCCCCAACCCTCCAACACCACCACCACCACCACAAAATACACCTAGGTTTGTGCAACTTTTTAACTTATCAATCGGTTCTAAGTATTATTGATTTTCAGATTTTGGTTTCAAATTTTGATCAATAAAACAATTTTTATGAAAAATATGATTGAAAATAACTTTCCATGATCTTTTCAGGAAATAAGGCCTTTAAGTATATAATTTTTTGAAGCATTGATAATGACCTTCCAAAAGGGTCTTCTATTTTGTTAAAGATGCATGTTCGCTTTAGTTCTCAATATAGGACTTTAATGGCTGATCTTTTCTTTTGGATTCTGTGTGCGTGAGAGAGAGAGAGAGGGGTAGATATTCAATATGCATCGATTTTCGATGAGTTACAGACTGTGTGTAGGATACTTTAAGCCTTAGCTCACCATGCTTCATTGGTTGAATGTTTGCATTTGTTTTTATCTGTTTAGATCCTATATGGGAATTATGGGGGGTCATCTTATAATTTATTATGATATATAGATAGATAGGGATGTGGGCTGGTTTTTTAATCATTTTGTGTGGGTTGGTTTTTATTGCATTGTCTCGAACATTAAACATGATGCAGCTGGCACATTCAAGGGGATCCAGTTTGATTTTTGAGGTGTTTCCATAGGATTTCGCATTATTTAATTAGATTACATATACACATGTCCTTGCCCTATTGAAGCTTCAATGCAAAGGTCAACATCACTAGTGATATGGGTTTTGATGGATTTGATTATTTAATCAAAAGATGGCTCAATTATATTGTGCATTTGTTTGTCTTTGAATACTAAGTATAATGAAAGCTTGATAGCGATATGGGTTTTGATGGATTCAATTTTCTAATCAAAACATGTCTCAATTATATTGTGCATTTCCTTTTTGTCTTTGAATAGAAAGGATAATGAAAGCTAGTAGAATATTAGAACACCTATGTAAGAATGAAGTAGGCTGCTGGTAGGTTCTTCCTTGAAATGTTACTTTAAAAAATTAATACTAACTTGTAGTCTTAATGATATTTGACTTTGATGTGTGATATATCAGTCTGATTATCAAACCATCCGATCCAGTTAATTGATCAATGATTTCTTACAGATTGAACTTAAATTTTTCTTAAAGTGAAGAATGATATGATATGAGGTTGGAACTCCACATGAAAAATCCAGAAAGAGGTTATCACTAGTAATAGTTGCATCTCATTTTCAAAGTTATAATCAATTCAGTGATCATGTGGACCAGAAATTAAAATGAAAAAAAAGACCCCTTCTAAATATTGATAGGATGAAATATTTATTATTAGTCAAAAATCAATTTAAATTGGTGAACTTTTAATTTGGTCACTGGATCACAGAGTCACTGAGTCACGGGTCACGACTCATTTTGGACACTCAACACCTAGAATAAGAACTTAATCTATATATAATTATTTGTAACCATGTTGATCTAGTTTAATTTCATCCCACATGCAAATAGCTTGCACAAAATAATCAATCTTTTTGTCATTAATATATCTACATCATTCAATGAATCTCTTCCCACCAATTACTTGTACAAACTCTCTCCATCTATACCTCTCTAAATTCTATTCTGGCCTCAGCTGCAGAGGTCCATGGCCTTCAATGGATCCAGAGTACACTCAAAATTCAACATCCCACCAAACAAATGAAGAAAACAAGGTATTGATTACCTAATCATTTTTTTTTTTTTTGAGAAATGGAACAGATGTTTTATTTTGATTTCAAATTCATCTTTGTAATATGATTTTCCTTCGAGCGTAGGCCGATGATCACAAGGAACCTCTCTATGTGTCGCGAGATGAAAGCGATGACATGCATCGAAGCGCTTCGCCATCTCCGCATATAAATTCAAGACTGCTTCACAACCTGCCCAACTTGGAATTCACATTAGGGAGGCAAAGCTGGCAAATGGAGTGTGTTGAGTCCTCAAAGGAGCTGACCCTCCTCAAATGCTGAAAAGATCAAAACAAACAAACCACTTTCGTTTTCCATGCCCCCCTCAGTGTTCATTGTTCATGACTGTTTTGAGTCACTTGGACTATATATTGATTTAATGGGAGAAATGCTTGTAGATTATATATATAGTTGTGGAAAGAAATTATGAATGGAAGATTTTCATCCAAATCAACTAATATTTCAAAAATTGAAGTTTTTATGGTTCTAAATTATACCAAACTTTTATTTCAACCAACTTTAGTTCCACCATTTGAATAATTCAAAAGGATAAATAAAACTCGGTGAAAATTAATTTGTTGATTTTCAAGTTTTGAAGTTTGTACTCAATCATCTATATGTTTAAGCCAGGTTAATGTGGTGTGGATTTACTCTTAAGCCTAGATTTGTGTTTGGAAAGATTTTACGTTTGAAAAATATATGAAAAATTCTTATCAAAACATATTTTCAGCATTTAGTTTTTGTCCTTTTTCAGACCAAAATAATTCAAGAATAAAAAACTAACAACATTAAAAACTAAGTTTGAGCAAATCCAAACGTAACCATAGTTCATTATGCAGGACCATTTCAATTGTCATGTCATATTATAAGGTAGTATTATACGAAATAGTTTAACATACTATATACTCTACTATGTCAATCTATACGCTATTAAGAAATAAAAAAATATATTTAATTCATATGAGTATGTATTTCATTCGTAATGTTTAATGAAGTATATATTACTTAAAAAATTAAACCAGTGTGAGCTGCATTCAATATTTTCCATGTAGTAAAATTGAAGCTCGGCCCACTTGTGAATTTGGCTCTAAAAATTCAGTGGGCTGTCTTGGTCCTGTAAACTTGGACTGACCTCCAGGCCCAGGCATAATGGTTTCAAACTTTCATGTGATCTATGCTTGGTGACGACCATATTTTCAAATAATGCATAATGATTAAAAAAAAAAGAAGATAAATGTGACCAATGGTGGTCTGCCACCACCTATTTCTATTATATTTTTGCCACCAATTAACATGCACTGATGCACCACCACTCCCCTAAAAAACATCCTCATTTATTTTCGACTTTCCCTGTAAGCAATACATTGCTTGTTGATGATGACCAATTACACATATATAATAATTGAGCACATTGAAACGACGTATTTATCTCATTATAAATCATGGATACAAGCCTGTAAGTGAAATTAAAAAAGACTGTATAACAATATTCTTATATAATAACAAAGGTCATCTGGACCCGACCCCGTTAACATCATCATTCATGTTACTTATGATTGTTGTTGAAATACAGGCCTGTCAACGGGTCAGGTCCGGGTCCATCATCATAAGTGGATCCCACATTTATATATTTTTTTTTCATTTCAAATCATCTATCATCACCTTTTATACATCAGTGGAACCGACATGTTAAATCAATTTTTTACACCATATTCACATTTTATTCTTTATCAATCAAACACTATAACCTTTATTATCATATTTTTCAATGAGAATAACTGAAAACATAACCAAACAAAAAATCACTTATTCTATTGATAAAATTAACCATTTTTGAAATATGTATATACTTTAGAATAACTTGTGCCCCCGGCTTCGGTTTGTTTCAATTACATATTTTATATTTCAGAATAAATGATACTTAAACCTCATGTGGTACTAATCAGCCACGTGCACATTCTCTTTTTTATTATTTTATTATTATTACAAGTACTACATTTATGCGCTTAGCTGGTAGGTCTCAAAGATAATCAGGTAGTAGTTACAGGTGTATGGAAGCCCATTATGGTCACCTTTGGTGATAATAAGTTAATAAAAGATTATTTTATTCTCAATTTTGAAACAATATTTTAGATCATGCTTTTACAGGATTGGCTGATCAAGAGTTTGTTTGTAAATTGAATTCAAGTTTCATGACTTCGCTACAGGATTTTAAATTTTACGAGTAAATTCATTGATTTCTTAACTTTATTTTCTGAATTTTAATTTTCATGTCACACACACACAAAAACTTGACTGGTATAAAAATTAGTTGATTTCTTAATTTTATTTAAATATGCTGCGATGACTGGGTTACAATTAACTCTGGATTGGATTTGGGTTAGATACATTCAATCAAAGGTTATGTTTGGGTTTACAGTCTTTAGTGAACTATCAATTCTTGGATCATAGAGAACAGTAAAAGTACATTATTTTTACTAATAGATCTATTTTTAAATTTATACCACTGTGATTTTGTAATCATTTTTAAACATCATTTATCAGTTCAGAATAACATATTAGTAGAATAGAAAACATTGACAAATTATAATCTCTAAAACCAAATCAAAACAACATGTTTCTCAAAATTTTGATTTTCCAAATAATATGTTTTTTAGATGAATATCAAGGAAACAGTTCTATTACATACTATCTAATCAAATCTTCACAAGTACTCTGTTCTTTTATTTTTTCCATTCTTGATTGAGAGAGAAGCAAAGAGAGTTAAAGATAAGACGCAGAATCACATCCCCAACAAACAATTTTTTTTTAAAAAAACTATGAGCGGACCCTCCCTCACTTACAGAGAATGAAAAAACAGAGACTTGAAAAACAGAGCATCCAATCTTTCCTTTGTTGCTCTCTGTCTCTCTAGAAAGCAAAAGAAGAAACCTTTCATCTTGATCGAAGCAGAAGAACACAAAATTCTCTGATTTCTGTTCATGTTCGATGCAATCTTGGTATCCGATTCTCTGTTTCTCTCTTTAATCGACTCATATAAACCCTCCATATCCGGCTCTGTTTCATCTTTCATGAACACATCAATCAATTAGACACCAAAAGTGGAAACAACCTCGAAAGTTGGTGATTTTTGTTCTCTCCAACCCAAAAGAGAAAACCCAAATAAATGGACCCTCCGAAAGGATTCTTGGGTTATGTTTGGAACTTCATCGTTTTTTGCCCTGTTTTCGTTCTTCTCTTCCTGCTCGGCCTCATCAAGGGTGAGTGAGTGTTTCCGACCTCAAAATCATGTTTTTTGGGCCACTTTTTGATGTGCGTTTCTCCCAATTTCATTGAAACAGTGATAATATTCGGTCCCGTTGTGTTCATCATCGTCACGGTTGGTCTCTCTGGGGTGATCATCGCATTGTGGCCGATGCATGTCGCTTGGACCCTCTATTGCATTGCAAAGTAAGGCTTTTTTCAATTTGGGTGGTCTTATTTTGATTGGTTTATCAAAATTTTGAACTGGGTTTGGTTCGTTATCGATTTATGTTGGGGAAGGACAAAGAAATACGGGGTGATGTTGAAGATTGTCACGTTGTTCGGCCTTTTGGTTCCGCTTTTGGTGTGGCCAGTCTTCGGGTTGATCGGAAGCGTGCTTGCGGGATTGGGGTATGGCGTGATTTCCCCGTTGATGGCAACTTTTGAGGCGGTTGAGGAGGGCGTGGAGAACAAATTCAAGAAGTGCTTCGTGGTGCGGTCTCGGATTGAGTTCATGATTTTGAGTGTCTAATGTCTCTATGATTTTCTTGTGACTTACAATGTTAATTCCTTCAACTTAAACAGGATGGGACTTGGAGTTCAGTTCTTGGAGGGTGCACTATTGTGCGGGATTTCTCCGATGTTTGCTTCCACTCCTACTTCTCCTTCATGGATGGATTGCTCGAGTGGAAGAGCGAGAGCCCCATAGAGATCAGGTAAGTCTAATATATGATTTCTTCCTTTCTTGTTGATGAGTAACCAAAATGGTATATAAGCGGATGATGAAAATAAAGATAAGGGTCAATTTTGATAACTTTGATCTAAAAGGAAAAAATGACATTTTGCTTAGGATGCATAGGAAAGATTATAGGAAAGGAATGTTCCAAACGCTAGAGTCTAGGTAGTCCAGCAGAAGGAAAATGAGAATAAATGCTAAACTGACTAAATTATTTCAAAATCCTGGTTTTGTGCTTTGTGATAGATACCTTGCTTTCATCTAGCAAACTAGTAATCATCCTCTTGAAGTACATCCAGTAAATCCTCTTTGATTTGTAGAACAAGATTCCATTAAGAATATTTTTTGGATGGTTCATTAATTATAAATCTAACTAGTCTATATTTCCTAGATTATCTCAAATACCAGGATGCGCTTTGGCTGCCATGCTAGGGCTCATGATCGATGTGCCTGCGATAACTTTTTTGGTAGCCTATAAAGCTCCAATCATGTTGCTCAAAGGATGGCAGCGCCTGGTGCATGATCTCATTGGGAGGAGAGGTCCCTTCTTGGAAACCGTATGCGTCCCCTTTGCAGGCATCTCTATTCTGTTGTGGCCATTAGTTGTTGCGTTGGCTTCATTCGTGGGGATTCTATCAAGTGTCTTCCTTGGATTATATGCGGCGGTTGTGGCATACCAGGTGCATCTCAACATCCAATGCAGTTAGATCTCTTAGGCCCCGTTTGAAACTGATTTTCAAACATAGTTTTTCATAAAAGAAATTTTTTTTTTCCATAAAAGCTACTATCTGCGAAGCTGTTTGTTGACTTTAGTTCATAAGCTAAAGTTTATAAATACCCATTTTGAACTGATTATCTAAAAAATTGATTTCACCAAAGATAATTAGTTTGACAATTAGTTCCGAAAAGGACCTTAGAATAATTTAACCCATCGCTCATGAGAATATCAGTTGCAATCACACTGTACTCGCATAATTCAAGCTTCTAATTTTCAGGAAAATTCGACAAAATATGGATTGACTTATATCATTTCTGTCATTTCAATGTTTGATGAGTACACTAATGATCTTATATACTTGCGTGAAGGTTCCTGCTTCCCTAGGTATGCTATCATGTTTCCTATTTGATTTTCTCCTTGTACTTTCTTTTATATTATATGTGCAAATTATGCTTCCCAAGGTATGCTATCATGTTTCCTATTTGATTTTCTCCTTATATTTTCTTTTATATTATATGTGCAAATTATGTTTTTTTTTTCCTTAATGGATTATGGTTGAACACCAGAAGAAATCCAATTGCATACAAGATTTATGTTAGAGATGTATAGATTTTTCAATATTTGTTACATATCATTTTCCAATGTGGACAGCCAGACTAAGATATCGCAAGGTGGATCAATCCACTACTACTTTATTTCCTGTAAAGCAACTGCTTGACCAATCAGTGACTGGGCATGCGAAACGACAACCAACGAAAACAGCATCAATGAAAATACAGGAGCTGAAAGCAGTTATGGTGAGATATTCTTTAATGACCTCTCTCCCTCATCATGTTTTTTGCTTGTCAAATAATGATTTGGAATGCATGCGCACCAGATATGGCAGAATTTTTTCAAGGCATGTGAGACCATTGGGAAAACACTAGTGCAGGTTGGTGCAATACAGGCATCAGATTTGCAGGAGTGGCAATACTCAAAGAACAAGATTGTGAATGTTGGGCTTCCTGCATATGCCTTCCTAATGTGTTTTCTCCGTTCAATCGAGAAAGGCTCTACTGGTTTTGTCATGCGTATGTACAAATGTTCATTCGGATTCTTCACATTGCACCAGATATAGATCAAATCCTGCATGCCATTGTTTTATAATTTTCAATAGGTCTTACTTTTTTTAATTTTAAAATGGATGATTTTGAACTCCCAGTCTTGATCATATTATAGTTATCCTATCATGCTTGTTGTTACCAGGTGATAATGTTGAATTAACGAGGATTAATAGGCCGGAGGGAAGGGCTTTTGATTGGTTTTTCGAGCCCATGACAATCATGAAAGAGCAGCTTAAGACCGCATGTCTAAACGAAACAGAAGTAGCTTATCTGTACAAAATCACTCTTTATTGTGGCGATTCGGAGAGAATAGAGGCTTGGAATAATAATGGAACTCCTCCAAGCGATGAGGTCAGAAAGGCTCTGTTGGTCGGTATAAGTAGAAGGTACTGTATGTCAACTGCCATCAATAATTTTCTTGGTTGTTTAACACAAGTCAATTGATCAATTACAGTCTTTTTCTTTTATTTCCCATCTGCTTTTGTTCACAAAGTTGGTTCACTGCCTAAGGAGAAAATGAAAAGTAGTATAATTTCTTAAAGAGGATTTGGAGGAAGAGAGCCAATTGAAGTCTTTGAATTATGAATATTCAACTCATCACCACACATTGTGATTAATCTTATTTCAGAAAGTCATTCCAATTCTCACCAAGATACATTACATCTCTGCTTGTTGAAACTAATGGACCCTAAAGCTTTCCTGAATATTGAATAGACAGCTAAGTCAGTCTCATAGGGATTTCTGATATACATGTAGATTAAATCACTCATGTGTTCATGTTACATGACATCTAATGAGGTTTCTGCTCATCCTTTATTGGATGGGTTAATTCAGGTTGCAGGGCTTCTCTCTGTCTCTTTCGAGGCTACCGACATTCAGGCGCTATTATCATGAAGTTGTCAAAGCACTTCTGCAGGAAGCGAAGCAGAAACAGAATCGCGGCACCAACGGGATAGCAGAATGTGTTTAACTATACTATCTAGAAGCTGTTGAATTCAGAGATGCACTTTTGCTTCTTTACTTTCCATGAATGCTGCTTGAATGTTTTGAATCTTATATGCACCAACTCATTGATTGTGTTACTAAATAAAGTCACATTGTTGCCTAATCAGCTTTTAAACTTTCTTGAACTTCGCCTCCTGTGGTACCTACTTGAAATGAGTGAAGCAAGTTCAAAATTGCACTTCCTTTTTTTTTTTTGGTGAGGCTAGAAAATGTGGAAGATGAGCTTAAAAATGTGAATGAATAAAACTAGAAGCGCAGATGGAAATGTATAAGATATTCCACATATGAAAAACCTTGAATCATTGCACACAGAGAGACTGGAGAAGAAATTCAGACAGAAAAACCTTGAATCATTGCACGCGAGCCTGATATATCGCTTTGTTTTCATTTGCTTTCCTTCTGCTTCCTCTCACCTCTACTTCAGAATTTTAACCACTTTTTTAGAAATGAAAGCATCCGTAACAACTTCTACCTTTTTCAATTTTTTTTGACTGATAATTCATTATATAAAATTGATCAAGAACACTTAAGACTGGTGTTGATTTCTAATAGAAAATTAGTATTGTTTTTTCACATATGTATGCATACCCTTATCTATGTATCATTTTTTTTTCTCATAGGATATATATTTTATTAAATGAAAAATATATACATATTAATTTATATATTTTTATAAAACAAGAGAGCATTTAATGTGATGACATAAGCAAAAAATAAAGTAATTCTGATTGGGTAGAAAAATAGATATGAAATGTGATGAAATAAAGAAAAATATACGTTTATCTACAAAGAATAAGTGAGTATGTATAACTATACTTCAATAGATGAAAAAATAAGCTAGTATTGATATTCTAGATGCCCCCTAGAATTATATTATTTCACACAATTCATTCTATTAGTGTGCACATCAAATCGCATTTCACCCTCTTTATAAATTAGGGATTAATATTTAAATTATTTTTTATTTTTATAAATTATTATCTATAATTTATTTATTTTTCATCATATCAATAATCAATCAAACATTTCACTGTTACATGCCCTGAAAAAAAAAAAAAAAAAATCTTAATCCACTAACATAATTACGTATACTATAATAATCATCTATATATATTGCAAAACGTTCCAGCACTACTATTCAATTAAAACAAGATGTTCTGCCGAAACACTGCACCAAAACTTGGCAAACCAGAAAACCCAAAACAAACATATGATGACATGAAGGGTTCGAAGAGGAAGAAGAGAGAGAAACCCCAATCGCGATGAGAAGCAATGCAAAGCCTTCAGCAGCAGCAGCAACAACTGGCGGCGCTCGTGACCGTCGCCCTCCCGAATGACGGCGTCGCTGACATCTCCTCGACTCGCGCCGACTTCGAATCCGATGCCGGGACAGCCCCACCAAGCGGCGTCTCCGCCGCCGCCGCCGACTCGGACCGGCTCGCCGCCCTCGACTCGCTCCACCGCACCATCCTCTACCCTCCCAACGCCCTCCTCGTCGCTCACTCCTCCTCCTTCCTCTCCCAGGCCCTCTCTCAGCTCCTCTCCGACAAGTAAGCCCTAGAACCCTCAAAAAACCCTTCTTTTTGGGGTCTCCGGTTCTAATTCTGCTTTTTTTCAAGGTCCCGTTCTGTGAGGCGATCGGCGGCGACCGTGTACGGGTCTCTGTGTGCGGTGTTGTGTTTGAACGGCCGTCAAAACAGCGTCTTGAGCGGAAATCTGGTCGACAGGTTCATATCTTGGGCTCTGCCTCTCCTCCGCGATGTCAGCTCTCAAAACGGATCCGCCGAACTGGCACTCGAGGCGGTCCAGGAGTTCCTCAAATCGGGAGACGCGTCGAGCGTCGAGCGGTACGTCGTTCCGATTCTTAAAACGTGCCAGGAGCTTCTGGAGGACGAGAGAACCCCCTTGAACTTGCTCCACCAGATTCTTGGGCTTCTCGTGTTGATTTCCTTGAAGTTCGGGCACTGCTTTCAGCCCAATTTCATGGACATCGTAGATTTGCTTCTTGGATGGGCTTTCATTCCGGACCTCCCCGAGTCTGACAGGCGGACCATCATGGACGGTTTCTTGCAGTTCCGGAAGCATTGGTGCAGCGACGTGCGGTTCCCGCTCGGATTGCTATCCAAATTCTTGGGCGACATGGACGTGCTGTTGCAGGATGAGAGCCTCGGGACCGAGCAGCAGTTGCGGAGGTTGCTCTCGTTGCTCTCGTGCTTTTTGACAGTCTTGCAGGTCACGGCTTCGGGTATGATGGAGTTGAACTTGCTCGACCAGGTCAGCGAGCCACTCTCGGGGATGGTACCACGGCTCTTGTCATGCCTTTCCATGGTCGGGAAGAAGTTTGGGTGGTTAAAGTGGATGGCGGAGTGTTGGAGGTGCTTGACCCTTTTGGCTGAGATTTTGGGTGAAAAGTTCTCGGGTTTCTATTCTGTGGCTTTTGATATCTTGTTTCAAAGTGTTTCCCTTGGTAAGATGGCTTCACATTTGGTGCATGGGGTGCTCAAAACAAATATGCAGTTACTGTCCCTTCAAAAGCTTGGGATTTCTGCGTCATCTGTGGAAAAGATGCTGCAGTTTTCCTCACCGTTGTCACAGCTGCGTTTGCATACAAATCACCTTGTGGTAGGGAGTTCGGCTGTCACATATGTTTTCTTGCTTCGGCATGAGTGTAATGAAGTCGTTGTCCAAGCCATGCATTCTTTGACAAAAGAGTTGGAACAGTTGAAGGTCCTTCTTGGAAATGCCCGAAAGGGAAACACGGACAGTGTTGGGAACCTTCAAGAGGCGTGTGACATGGATGATGAATTGTATACAGAAAGTGAGCTGCTTGCTTTGATTAAATTTGATTTGGGAGTGTTGTTGGGTTCTGTTGGTGTGGGCGCTGGTGAGAATCTGTTGGAACAGTGGGATTCTGCTGATTCCCGCCGTGAGAGGTCAATGAAACTCGTATCTTTTATATTTGATAAGTTTGATCTTTTTGAGCCCCCCATTAGTGGCTGTGTTGAGTTGCAATTCCATGTACTTAGGATGTTGCACAAGCTTAGTGAAGTTGAACTTCTGACTGAATTCTCGATGATCAAGAGTAGTTGGAAAACATCATCTGTTGAGATTGAGGAACGACAAAATATAGTAGTTGATTATGTGAAAGAGAGTGAAATTCTAATTACTGACTATCTGAGGAAGTATAATGCATGCGTGGTCAGAGCCCTCCGAATTTCATCTCCACTCACGGTCAAACTTGAGGCCATGGAGTGGATCTGTACTTTCTGCAGAGCCGTAAAAAATATTAAGGAGATAGAGTCAATTAGTTTTTACATTGAACCATGTGGACATGCAAGCATTGATGTTACCTTACTTTTTTCAATTCTGGATGCAGCCTCAGACAGAGAATTTAAAGTCAGATCGCATGTTGGATCTGTTGTGGAGCTACTAATGCAAGCATGGCTTATATCCCCTGAGAACTTTCAGTCAGTTGCATTAGTTGCACTTGAAAAACTTGGTGACCCAGATTTTGCTATAAAAAATGCATTCATCAAGGTGCTTTCCATTATCGTGCCTTTTACTTTTTATGTTTCTGGTGCTCTGGTTGATCACTCCTGGAACATTAGTGAATATGATGGCAGTAGGCCAGGAATGACTACCCACTTGAACTGGAAGCAGGTTCTTGCACTAAAACAGCTGCCCCAACAGTTTAACCCACAGCAACTTGTCTCGATTTTAAGTTACATTTCACAGAGGTGGAAAGTGCCTCTCTCTTCTTGGATACAGCGTTTGATTTTTAGTTGCCATCATCGAGAGGTTTCACAGACCCCTGGTGCAAATGGATTATGGACAGATGTTGGAGAAAATTTTTTAGAAAAAGTTTGCCCGGTAAACAACCTGGCTTCTGTTTGGTGGGCCATACATGAAGCGGCGAGGCATTGTGTTACCATTCGTCTCCGAACCAACCTTGGTGGACCCACCCAGACTTTTGCAGCTTTGGAACGCATGCTTCTAGATATCCCACATGTGCTGCAGCTAGATGCTGAGCACAGTGAAGGAAACTTAAATATCGGCTCATCTAATGCTCGTTTGTTGCCTATGCGGTTGTTGTTGGAGTTCCTTGAGGCATTGAAGAAAAATGTGTACAATGCTTATGAGGGGTCTTCAATCATACCCTCTGCAACTCAACAGAGTTCCATGTTCTTCCGAGCAAACAAGAAAGTCTGTGAAGAGTGGTTTTCTCGTATGTGTGAGCCAATGATGCATGCTGGGTTGGCACTGCAGTGCCACACTGCCACTATTCAGTATTGCACATTACGCCTGCAAGAACTTCGGAATTTGGTAACATCAGCCTTGAAAGACAAATCTCATGCACCTTCTGCAGATAACCACCCTAATCTGAGGGCCAGACTGGCAGGAGATGTCTTGAAGGTCTTGCAGCATGCATCCCTGGCAATGTGTCGGAACCATGAACCCGATGCCTTGACTGGACTTCAAAAGTGGGCTATTTTGAACTTTTCCACTCTTTTCTCAGAAGACAGTCAACATACCTTGTCTCCTTCTGGGAGCTCGAGACATTTTCCATGGATGACCGGACTTGTGTTTCAAGCTCGGGGCCAGCATGAGAAGGCTGCTGCTCACTTCTCACACCTGCTTCAATCTGATGAGGCACTTAGTTCTATGGGTTCAGAAGGCATACAGTTTACCATTGCACGTGTAATTGAAAGTTATACCATGCTTTCTGATTGGAAATCTCTGGAAGCCTGCCTGGTAGAACTACAGGCGCTTCGTGCCAAACATGCTGGGAAAGTGTATTCTGGTGCTCTAACTGCTGCTGGCAATGAAATGAATGCAATACATGCCCTGGCACGCTTCGATGAAGGAGATTTTGAGGCAGCCTGGGGATACCTTGACTTGACACCTAAAAGCAGCAGCGAAGTTGCACTTGATCCTAAATTGTCATTGGAAAGGAGTGAACTAATGCTTTTGCGGGCAATGCTGCAAAGAAATGTGAAAATGGATAAGCTGCCAGATGAGATAGAAAAGGCTAAATCCATGCTGGAGGAGGCACTGTCTGTTGTTCCCCTTGACGGATTGACAGAGGCAGGTGGATATGCCACTCAGCTGCACTGCATCTTTGCTTTCAAAGAAGGTTCCAAGCGTATCCGTGAAGATGATTCCCAACCATCATCAGGAGTATTAAGTTCTTTATATCAAGTATTGCAGTCTCCAATCAGTAAAATACATCAGGATTGTACTTTATGGCTGAAGGTTTTTCGAGTTTATCGTACTATACTGCCAAAGTCGTCAGTCACTCTACACATTGGACTTAGACTGCTGAGTTTGGCCCGTAAGCAAGGGAATTTCATGTTATCTGATCGTCTCAACAAATATCTTAAAGATAACATATCAATATCTTGTGATGGGAGGTTCTCTGATTTAGTTTCCATGAATCTGCAGTATGAGAACATCTTACTAAAATATGCAGAAGATAACCATGAAGAAGCTCTGATTAATCTCTGGTCTCTCACATGCAACTATATGCTTTGTTCAGCAAACGTTGATTCTGACATAGGAAATATTCTGAAGGCAAAGGCATGTTTAAAACTCTCAACTTGGCTGCAGCGAAAGCATCAAAGTCTTAATTGGCAAAACATACATTCTAAGATCTGTGAAGATATTAATGAGTTAAAAAAATCTGATACTTCTTTAATTGGAAACGGATTGCATATGAGCAACAATGGCCCAATTTCTGATGCAAATTATGTGTTGGATCTTGAAGAAATTGTAGGTCTAGCTACAAAGTCTTCCTGTCGTATCTGTCCAAGCATGGGAAAATCATGGCTCTCTTATGCATCTTGGTGTTATAATCATGCGAGAGGCTCCCTTTCCACACATGATTCAGGTCACCTGTCTTGCTCCATGTCATCGGATCTTCTTCCAGAGCTTACACCAGCTAGGTTTCACTTGACAAACGAGGAGATATCAAGAGTGAAGGCTGTGATCACAAAGCTTTTTCTCCATGATACTGTTGTAATAGATGCCGGTGATATACGACAGACAGATGGATCGGACTTCAGATTGTATTCAACAGGTGGAGCCCCTGTGAGTTCTATTGTTCAACAAGCAATAAATTTTATTGAAGCTGCAGCTGGAGCTTCAGGGACTGAAAATGCGAATGGGGATTGTCCCTCTGCCGTTCTAAGTTCTCAGCTGCAGATGGCTATTCACCAGGCAAATCCTGAAATAGAGATATGTGACATCCTTCCATCCATCAAGGAACTGATTGATATCTGGTGGTCGTTGAGACAAAGGAGGGTGACTCTCTTTGGACATGCAGCTCATGGGTATTTTCAATTCCTTTCTCAATACTCTTCCAAGCTTCATGAGAGCCAATTGGGTATGCATCATCCTGATTTTATGAAGCAAAGGTCTGGAAGCTGGACTCTGAGGTCAATATTGTACATTTTACATATTCTTCTGAACTACGGGGAGGAGCTAAGAGAAACATTAGAAAAAGGTCTTGCAACAGTTCCACTTCTGCCATGGCAGGTGCGATGGCATTCCTTATCCATTCTGGAATGGAAAAGTGAACTAAAGCAGTTCAATAATAAATATCAATTTCTTTTATTTTTTGTGTAGGAAATTGTGCCTCAACTTTTTGCCAGATTAACATCTCATCCAAAGCAAGTGGTTAGAAAACAATTGCAAGGTTTGCTAATGATGTTAGCCAAGCTATGTCCGTGGTCTATAGTGTATCCCACTCTAGTTGATATTAATGCATTTGAAGGCGAAGCTGCTGAGGAGCTCCACCAGATTCTTAGTTGTATGGTAATATTTTTCTGCTGTTTATAGTATATAATAATACATACATAAAATTTATTTTGAACAACTTTTCATTTGATCCTTTCTTGCTCGATTTTGATTGATAAATTGTAAATAAAAATTCAATATGCTTCCTTTTATTAATTCTGAAAGAGAGAGATATAGGAGATTCCTATCTTGTATTTATTTTATGATGAAGTTTGATGTTAGACCATAGTTTTATGCTTTTAGAATTTTTTTGTTTTACTGAGTAGCTTGTGAACTCAATAATTTGAATAATCTTGTTGACATGACTCACGAACTTGGATAGTCCACTTTTTCTTACAAAATAAAGCTGTAGTACTTTTTTATCTTTTAAAACTCAGGCATCATATATGCTAAAGAGCTGTTGATGGAGCTACAGATCTACAGGCAAACAGTTAAATAAGATTTTGAGAGCTACTTTTAAATTATTGTGTTTTCCTTTCCTGTTGTATGTGTTTGGAGGATATCTGTTCTTACATCTGAGGAAGATGAAAATTATGTGATTTGAATGGGGTCAATTTTCTCACTCTAGTGTCATGCGTTGTGTTCTTCCTTGATGTTTTTTCCCGTCCTAATCCACATTATTGGTGTAGATTTAGTATGTAAGTTGCTGCAAATTGTTTTTCAGTATAGATAATCTCTATCACTTTTGCATCACATTGTTCTGTAGGAACACCCAAGGATCACTGATACATTTGGTTTATGGTGGGTCATCAGCTTCTTTTCCTTGCTGTGAGACCACTAAAAAAAAAAGGATCACTGATACATAAACTTGCTTTTTTTCTTGTTAGTGATTTGCTCATCAGCTTCTTTGGTTTATGGTGGGTCATGTACAAGACACAAATATGTGGATTTTATGCACATCTGTGTTGATTTCATGCACATTCAGTGTGGATTTCATGTATGTTGTACAGCATATTATGAAAATGGGATATGTATTGGTAACCTTTGATCAAAGTTGTTTTGCTTGGCAAGGGAAACAAATCAAGTCAGCACTCTATATTAGATATGACTTGTCCATGTTCTCTTTTTTTCTTGATGAGCTCATATTCATCTAGTTACATGCTTTACACTTCTATTTATACTTTTTCTTCCGTGAATCACACTGACATTTACTAGTTAATGATCTGTGGTTTGATTAGCTTTATCAATGGATGCTTTTATCCTTCGTCCTGCTTAGTTTAATAACAAATCTTTTTTTACGGTTGAATGCAGGAAAAGCTTTACCCCAAGTTGGTTCAAGATGTTCAATTAATGATCAATGAGCTTGGAAAAATTACTGTTCTTTGGGAGGAACAATGGCTCAGTACGCTTCAAGATCTCCGTACAGGTACCTTGAATTCATTTTATATCAAACAAATGATAGTTCTCTATGGAGTTATATTGGTGGCGTTCAATATAAAGGTATTTTCATATTTTCAAATAAAACTTAATAGGTCTAGCAAATCCAGATCACCTGTAAAAATATTAAAATACCTTCGTGACTAAGAACTCAAGAAAACAATTTTAAACCCCAACTATAACTTATAATAGCAATTATGGGAGGCTGGAAAAAGTTTGAGGAAGAAAAGGGACCGTAACAAGAGGGGCCAAGATTTTTCAAATCCTCATCCGAGTCGTGTTGTGGACGATTTGGCTTGTGAGAAACCAAATGGTTTTTCACGGTGGTTCTTTTCGACTTGGTAAGACTTGGGAGACTTGATGGAGAGGTTCTTATTGGATTGGGATCGCTATTGTGCGGGATTTTCTCCGTTTGTTTTGAGTGGGTCAAACTTGTGATTGAGTAGTTTTTGTTTCTCCCTTGTAGAGAGGGGAGTGGAGTTGACACCTTGTCTTGTCCTACACCCCTTCCCCTGTTTTTGTATGTTTTGCATCTCAGCTACTTTGGGCTATGTACTTCTTGATTTCAAATGGTCTTTCTTTAATCCCCAAAAAAAAAAATCATAAAAAACAAATTTAAAATAAAAAATCATGAAGAAATGGATAGAAAAAAGACAGGAACCTCTAGGTCTTCACATCTTAGGGTCGTAGTTTCATACTAAGAGAGTCTTATCTTCACACCAAGAGAAGATGTATCCATGCATCCAAGCATGGGTTTTTAAACCCCAAAAAAAGTTTTTTCATTCATCAATGTTAAACCGAATGCATTGGATGAAATCATTAGTTGTTCTTCAAAAAAATAAAATAAATGAATGTATTGGACCTATATTTATAAACTTCATGGTAGGCTGCTAAAGACTCAAATAGATCTACTAATAACCACTTGCATGATATTTGCATAAATAGACCCTATATTTCTAGCAAATCTGGGCCAATTCTAATAAGATGAATTTATGACTAAAAACTCAATAAACAAAAAAAATATCCAACTATAATTCATTCCTCTGTTTCTGGACTTATCCAAAATTCCTATTATTGGTGGTCTCACACGTTTGGCTACCAGTGGTCTCACACGTGTGACCACCATCAGCAGGACATGGTCCATTTTCCTGCTAAATCCTTGAAAGTTTAATCTCTCCCATTTGGAACAAGCACATCATTCTCACATTTTCCAGACTTTAATAGGAACACTGAATTGTATATGAATTTATTATATTTCAAGGGTGTGGTATTGTAAATATATGTTCCTTTCTCTAGATTCACTGGCGAGGAATCATAAAATACAACCTCTTTCTTAATTCAGACCCGTTGTAGTTTATTATTATACAAAATGACGATAAACAAACAAACAAGTCCTGTCCTGCCAACATGGGGTTGAATATGGAGAACTTCATGGAAAAATCAAGAATGCCCCACAACATGATTGAACCAATTTTTATGACCAGGTATAAACCCTCCACAAGAGGTGTGTCAAAGTTCCTGGCTAAAGCTGATGAGTGTCCATTGGGAGTTGGGACTACCATGATACGATAAGCACAGAAGTGTTTGTTATGAGGCATAATTTTACTATAATACAAGACAAAAATAATTATCAGCAATTTGTTATTAAGCATAAGTTTTTCCAATTAGCCTACAAAGATGATGCTTTCGTCCACTGCATTTGACTTCTTTGTATTGTTCCTGGGATGAATGCTTCATATATTCAGATGTTATAAGGCGCATAAGTCTTTTAAAAGAAGAAGCTGCAAGGGTTGCAGAGAATGCCACTCTCAGTCACAGTGAAAAGAGCAAAATAAATGCAGCAAAATACTCAGCTATGATGGCTCCAATTATTGTGGCCTTGGAGAGACGTCTGGCTTCAACTTCCAGGGAACCAGAAACTGATCATGAAAGATGGTTTCAGAAGGACTATGGAGAACAACTAAAATCGGCCTTATCAATCTTTAAAACTCCTCCTGTTTCTGCAGCAGCACTAGGAGATATATGGCGGCCACTCGATGCAGTTGCAGCATCTATAGCAACTTATCAGAGGAAGTCGAATATTTCATTGAGTGAGGTGGCTCCACGGCTGGCTCTGCTCACATCCTCTGATGTCCCAGTGCCTGGGCTTGAGAAGAAAATTAATACTCTGAATTCCACGGAGTTTACTAAAGGAGGCCTCCAGGACATAATTACAATTTCTTCATTCGGTGAGCAAGTGACTATTTTATCAACCAAGACAAGACCTAAAAAGCTGGTTATACTTGGCTCAGATGGGCAGAAGTATACATATCTTCTGAAGGGACGGGAAGATCTGCGTCTTGATGCCAGAATCATGCAGCTGCTGCAGGCAATCAATAGCTTTATACATTCAGACACGCAAACAAATAGCCAATCCCTTGCAATTCGGTATTATTCGGTAACTCCAATTAGTGGTCGGGCGGGTCTTATTCAGTGGGTAGACAATGTAATGAGTATATATAGTGTCTTCAAGGCTTGGCAGCATCGTGTCCATCTGGCACAGCTCGCCACTACTGGGGTTGACAGCGTGCATCAAACAGTGCTACCTGTTCCTCGGCCAAGTGATATGTTCTATGGGAAAATTATACCTGCACTAAAAGAAAAGGGCATAAGAAGAGTAATTTCAAGGAGAGATTGGCCACATGAAGTCAAAAGAAAGGTTCTAGTGGAACTTATGAAGGAGACCCCAAGGCATCTACTTCGTCAAGAATTATGGTGTGCAAGTGAAGGATTTAAAGCCTTTAGTTTGAAGTCAAAGAGGTGCTCTTTTATCTGTCTAATTGGTAGTGCTTTCCATTTATTCTGTTATGTTCATACATAGGTTTGCTTTGTCTGAAGCATATTTGTTATTCAATGTGCATTTATCATTACTCAAATGAATTCTGCCATACTGCTAGTAACTTTTTGTATACTCACCTAATGTAATATTTCTTATGATCAAGATATAATGTCTTAATATGAGATCCTTTTTTGTATTTGCTGCTCAAAATAAAGGGTATACTGTTTAATACAGAAAAAGTATTACTATAGTGTTTTTGGTTAGCTGTATTAACCATTGGGTAGTGAGAAATACTGCGATGAAGTTTAAGAGAGAGAAACTCTGTTATTCAGATTATGAACTTATGGCTTGTAAAATTAATATTCTAGTATAACTTGTGACTTGCATTTCCTCTTCCTCGGTTTATTTACTTCTAATTATATAATTTTTTTGTTGATTAGGTACCAAATTTGTTTTTAAATATTCAAGCTATCTCTTGCTTTTTCTTAGGCCTTTAATCAGGCTTTCTCTGGAAGTGGTTCTTGAATGTATTCCATTTAGTAACTTTAATGATGGTATAGAATGTTTTGATTTCTCTTGTTGAAGAATACTGATTTCAAGTAAGTCTAATGAAGGTCTTTTTATATTGTATATGAAGCTTGATTCAGAAAGCATGAAATTGTGTGGAATGTTTGATTTACAGGTTTTCTGCCAGTGTGGCGGCTATGAGCATTGTGGGCCATATTCTGGGACTAGGGGATAGACACTTGGATAATATACTAATGGATTTTTGCAGTGGTGATGTTGTTCATATAGATTACAATGTATGCTTTGATAAAGGGAGGAGGCTGAAAATTCCTGAAATTGTTCCTTTTCGTCTCACCCAGACAATAGAAACTGCTTTAGGGATGACAGGAACAGAAGGTGCCTTCAGAGCAAATTGTGAGTCTTTTGTTGGTGTTCTCCGAAAGAACAAAGACATAATCTTAATGCTTTTGGAGGTATTTGTCTGGGATCCGTTATTAGAGTGGACTAGGGGAGATGGCCATGACGAGGCAGCAATTGGCGGTGAAGAAAAGAAGGGCATGGAGTTGGCTGTGAGCTTGAGTTTATTTGCGTCTAGGGTTCAAGAAATCCGTGTTCCTTTACAGGTGATTAATTAAATGAGATATCTGTTTTATTCTGTAGTTCTAAGAAAATAACAGTAGCTAATCATAGTAGTTCGATGCAAGTGTGTGTTTTTTTATAATTAAATAGGACCCAAGACTTTAGGTCGCAAACATCCTTGTCAACTACTGAACTATGGGTCCAAACCGGTAGTTTAATAGGGACATGAAAGACTAAAGTCTCACCAAATTGGTGGAAATAATAATGCCCTTGCATGATGTTGAATTATGAAAAAAATGATATGGTGGATTTCCAATTTTCATATTCTGCAACATTAACTATTATATGAAAATTTTGCGTCACACTTGACTTCCCCTGTTTCTGAAACAGGAACATCATGATCTCTTGCTTACTACTTTACCAGCTACTGAAACTGCACTTGAGGTATGTAGGAAGCTTCTATATTTGTCATTATACTGCTGAATTTGAAAATCCTATCTCAACTGTGTGTTATTTGACTGGATGTGTCCCAGAAATTCTCAGATGTTTTAAATCAATATGAGGCTGTCTCCTCTACATTCTATCATGCTGATCAAGAGATGTCAAGCCTTCTTCTACATGAGAAATCTGCAAAATCAATTTTAGCTGAAGCGTCTAGTAATATGGAGAAAACCCGTGCCACTTTTGAAGTACAAGCTCTCGAATTTGCTCAAGCAAAAGCTATGGCAGCTGAAAAAGCTCAAGATTTAAAAGTGTGGATGGAGCAACATGGAAGGGTCCTCGATGCATTACGGAGTGGATCAGTTCCAGAAGTCCAGGCATGTATAAGACTCAGTGGCTTGGGGGAGGCTTTATCTGTTACATCAGCTGTTTTGGTGGCAGGAGTTCCATTGACAGTTGTTCCCGAGCCCACTCAAGTGCAATGCCATGATTTGGACAGGGAAATTTCTCAACTTGCAACTGATTTGGACAATGGACTTTCATTTGCAATTAAGGCACTTCAGGAATATTCTTTTGCATTACAAAGAATTTTGCCACTAAATTACATTGCAAGCAGCCCGGTTCATGGTTGGGCTCAAATCTTGCAATTGTCACTGAATAACCTTTCCTCTGATTTTTTAACCCTTGCTAGAAGACAGGCTGTAGATCTCTTTGCAAAGTCTCAAGGGGATGGAGTTGATTCTGTTAAACAGAGACATGAAGTTTTGTGCTTTAAAGTGGAGAAATATGAAATGGAGATAGAGAAAATTGAGAGAGAGTATGCTGAACTGGTGAATTCCATTAATTCAGAAAATGAAGTGATATTTAAAGACCGTCTGCTGTCTGCTTTCACAAAATATATGCACTCTGCTGGCATTTCAAGGAAAGAAGATGTTGCAGTTGCTATGCAATCAGCATACCACAAGCATGATGTACCAAGGAAAGTGCATGGGGATCTTGAAGAAAGGAAGTCAAAGGTTGTGCTTGTTCTTCGTTCTGCTGCTAATGCTTTATACAATGAGGTTAAAATGAAGGTCTTTGACCTCTCACGTAAATCTGCTGTAAGAATTGACAGTCATGAAAATGATAATTCTCACCCTAATTTAGGGGTTATTTGTGAATTTGAAGAGCAAGTAGAGAAGTGTGTACTTATTGCGGGTTTTGTCAGTGAAGTACAACAGTTGATTGACATGGACTTACAAAGCATTAGTAAAGAATCTGATATCATTAAGTTTTCCATTGAAGAAAATTGGGCTGTCATATTTAAAGCTAGTGTTCATGAATGTAAGATGTTGATTGAGCAAATGATCGAAGTTGTTCTCCCTGAGATCATAAAATCTGTTGTTTCGTACAACTCGGAAGTAATGGAAGCATTTGGATCTCTTTCACAAATCCGAGGCTCCATCGATACAGCTCTAGAGCAGCTTGTGGAGGTCGAACTAGAGAAAGCATCCATAATGGATCTTGAACAGAACTACTTTGCAAATGTTGAACTTATCAAGGAAAAACAACTATTTCTCAAAGAAGCTGCAGCCAAGGGTAGGGATAATCTTTCATGGGAGGAGGCAGAAGAGCTTGCATCACAAGAAGAAGTCTGTAGAGCACAATTAGACAAACTTAATCAAACGTGGAACCAAAAAGACATGCTCATTTCTTCCCTGACAAAGCGGGAAGTTAGTCTTAGAAATTCACTAGGTTCTACTGAACGACTCTTTTCAACTCTTACAGGTATTGAACAGGGTGGGGATTTGCAAACTGTGAGAAGTAAGGCTCTTCTTGCTACATTAGTGAAGCCGTTTGCAAGGTTGGAGTCCCTTGATCAAATATTACCGCCACATGGTTCTTTTTCTTACCACCCAAACTGGTCTTCAGTTAAGGTGGCCGACATTTTGAATTCTGGCTATTCATTTTCAGAATCAATATGGAAATTTGCTAATCTGTTGAAAGAGCATTCTTTGTTTATTTGGAAGATTGGTGTCATGGACTTATTCCTTGATTCATGTATGCATGACATATCATCCTCTGTAGATCATAACCTAGGTTTTGAGCAGATCTACAATATTTTAAAGAAGAAGCTCGAATATCTACTTCAGGAACATGTCATCCGGTATTTGAGAGAACGTATTGCTCCCTCTCTGTTGGTGCAATTGGCAAGAGAAAATGAACAGCACAAACAACTGAGTGAAACCATGGAATCTGTTTCTGATCAAGCAAAAAGAGATGCAGGAGCAGCAAAGAGAGTGCAGCTTATGCTTGAAGAATACTGTAATGCACATGAGACTGCTATGGCTGCTAGGACAGCGGCTTCTCTTATGAAAAAACGGGTAAATGAACTCACAGAGGCTCTTCAAAAGACAATCTTAGAAATTGTTCAGATGGAATGGATGAATGATATTTCCTTGCCATATCTTCATAAAATCAAAATTGCTCAACAAAGACTTTTTGGTGACGACAAGTCATCTCTCATGATCCTAAATCTCAATAGATCCAAATTGTTGGAAAATATACAGTCTGCCATGACCTCTATATCTAGATCAGATGAGTGCCTACAGACTTGTGAAAGGACCTCTGTCTCAGTAGAAGGACAACTTGAAAGAGCAATGGGATGGGCTTGTGCTGGCCCAAATACCACTGGCACTCCTGGGAATGCAACAGTTAAGAACTCCGGAATTCCTTCTGAGTTCCATGACCATTTGCTGAGAAGGAGACAACTGCTATGGACAACTCGTGAACAGTCGTTTAATGTCATTAAAGTCTGCACAACTGTCATGGAATTCGAAGCATCCAGGGATGGTCTTTTCAGGATGCCATCAGAGATATCTCCTAGCAGGACTACCGCAGAGGGTAGAACATGGCAGCAAGCTTACTCCAGTGTGTTGACAAGATTAGATGTTTCTCATCATTCTTTTACTCGTGAGTTTGCTTACCTATCTAGTCAATGACATTTCCTATATTTTGTTTTTGTTAAGACATAATGTTAATGACTTGTGCATTGTGTTGATTAGGCGCTGAACAAGAGTTAAAAGTTGCTCAGAGTTGCATGGAAGCTGCTGCCAATGGCTTGTATTCTGCAACCACTGAGCTTTCCCATGCTTCAATAAAAGCAAAGTCAGCTTCTGGTTAGACCCTTGCCACTCTACACAATCTATGGAACTTAGCAGTAATAAACTTGAAAAATATAGTGAGTTCATCTTCTTCTTTTTTTCCCCAGATGATCTGCAGGCTACACTCTTGGCGATGCGTGATTGTGCTTGTGAAGCCAGTGTCGCATTGTCTGCTTTTAGTCGTGTTTCAAAGGGACATACCGCATTGACTTCTGAATGTGGATCTATGCTTGAGGAGGTAGAATTTGATTCTGTCTTGAAATATAAAAAATCCACTGAGTTTTTCTCTAGTTGTTAATGCTTTGCTTCTTCAATGTGAGTGAGAAGAGTTCGGTTTCTTAAAAAAAAATTGAGGGTTCTATTTGTTTGGTAGGGTCAGTGCATCAAAAAAGAAGTGAAGAAAACCTTGGAAGTGTAAGTCAATGAAATATGACAATAATCAGTTAATTCTCTATATCAAACGACAGCTTCTAACTGAAGGGCTTTATCAAGTGGTTGTTTTTGGTAGGGTCAGTGCATTACGATTTATAGCTGATTTATTGTCACATTTCATTGACTTACATTTCCAAGGTTTTTCTTCACATCTTTTTTTGATATATCAAACAGCAGCTTTCAACTGAAGGTTTTTATCAAGTGGTTGCTGGTATTTGAATATCTAGTTTCTATAATAATATCCAGTGTTAAATACTCTGTTGAGAATTTAATATATGGCATATATAAATGAAACCAATAAGTGCATCCCATCAACTGAAGCATCATTGATGGGATGTGAAATTAAGAACAATTTAAGACGTGAGGAAGTTGAATTTGCTTCACACATGAATAAACTAGCTGATTTCAGTGTTTGCATGCTTATCCTCCTTTTCAGTTATTTACATAAAACAAGCAATATATTAGGTTCGTATCATTTGTAATTTATGGAAGGTACTGAATATTATATTCACTGTGATGGGCTACTTTTAATTGATTTTATACTATTTCTTGCATGTAGGTCCTGGCCATAACAGATGGCTTGCATGATGTTTCAAGTTTGGGAAAAGAGGCAGCTGCATTACATGGAGCTCTTATGGTCAATCTTTCAAAGGTTTCCTTCCATATACCGCTCAAAGGCTTCCATATTATATTGCTGACATCTTTCTAAATGCTAGAGTCCATTGCTTTGTTCATGATTAACCGAGTTGACATTTTCAGTTTCCAATTTACTGAATTCATCAACCCAAATGCTGAATAACTCTTTGATTATCCCCAAATTTTCTGACAGGCAAATGCAGTCCTCCTCCCTCTGGAAATTTCATTAGCTAAAGATGTAGCTGTCATGCCGGATGCAGTTTCTAGGGAAACAGATAACGAAGTGCAAATCCCCCCTGTTCATGGACAAGCCATACACCAGTCTTATTGTTTGAAGATTGGAGAAGCCTGTAAATTATTAAGATCCCTCGTCCCATCACTTACATACTCTGTGAAGGAACTCCATACCATGTTAACAAAGCTTGCACGGACTGCTAGTCTCCATGCCGGGAATCTCCATAAAGTATTATCTTTTCCTGAAAGAACCTTTCAGGTTTAGAGCTTTATATAACAACATTAAAATGAATTTTTTTACGCCTTTTGCAGGCCCTTGAAGGCCTTGGGGGAAGTCAGGTGGTAAGGTCACAAGAAATTGATATCTCAAGATCTGGGCTTGAAGCAGAGGAAGGGGTTGGGTTTGATGATGGCGAGAAGGATGTCTATCCAGGCAGCAAAGAGAGCTACATAGAGGAGGTTGGGGTTGTTGATCAGTTTACTTCTCAAGACGAAGGATGGATTTCTCCTCCAAGTGATATATTCAGTAGCAGCACAGAGTCCAGCATTACTTCCGAAACTAGTCTTTCAGAGAACAATGGTATTCATGCAGATACTGCTGCTGAGCAGTATTTGTCCACTGATGATGCCATAGGTGTTCGAGATGGTTCGATCTCTGATTCCTTGGTGGAAACAAGTAACCTAGAGTGTGCAGATGCCCAAAACACACAACCTCAACAGACGGTTGTTGAAACAACTAATCCAAGAGGGCATTTACAGATTTTGTCCTCACCAGGAGATTCGCAAACCTGCCATAGTGATTCTTCTCACATGACAAGGAACAGGATGTCAGGGACATATCCTTTGGGTGGCGGAAATGAAGCGTCCACATCAGACCAGGATAATGGGCAGGGTGGAAGTCGGGAAGATCCTCCAACTTGTGTGACATCTGCTAGCCGGGTGACTAAAGGTAAGAAACTTAGTTAGCTTTGACTATCATGCTTATGTTTGTACTTTTAATGCTCTCATATTTCTTGCAATTCTGAATTGCCTGCTGCTTTTTAATGGTAAGAGTCATCTATGGAAGAGAACGCTGAATTTGGAGTGATGAAAAGGGGTCCAAGAAGGGTGTAATAGCCCGAGAAATCATTTGTTTAACATGATAAACCCCAACAATTATGCTTGGATAAGCTAGCATAAGCCTTGATAGTGATTCCGGGGAGGGGGGGGGGGGGGTAGCCTATCTATACCTTATACACACAAATAAACACACGAAAGAAGAAAACAATGATGACAGAAAACCAAACAGTCTAATCTATCCTGGATAAGCACATGTTATGTGTTTGGCTGAAACAGTTGTCATGTTTACCTGTCCGGAATTACATCAAGGTAGGGATGGGGGGGGGGGGGTGGTTTGGTTACACTAAGGTTCTGTATTCTGTTAACTGCTGCACCTGTATGAAGTCATTTAAATTTTGTTTTCCTAAATTTGTGAACCTTCATATGTACAGGTAAAAATGCTTATGCTTTATCTGTGCTGAGGCAAGTTGAGATGAAATTGGATGGCAGAGATATTGATGGAGACAGGTGATATGAATATTCTCTTCAAATTTTTATTTTTATTTTCTCAAGGATTTTATAGTTTGTTCTGTTTCTTCTTTTCCCCCATATTTGCCCAATAACATCTGAAGACTTTTTTTTTTTTTTTTTTGTCCCCTTAATAGCTGATGACGTTTTTGTTTGTTTGTTTTTTGGCAGGCCAATGAGTATTTCAGAACAAGTTGATCATCTAATAAAGCAGGCCACAAGTATAGATAATCTGTGCAATATGTATGAAGGCTGGACACCTTGGATTTGATTTGATAGTATAGTGGTAGCCGTTGTATGATTTTGTACAGTTAATATGATTTATCAATTATAGTCAAAAGAAATTAAAGAAAATCATTCCTCCTCCACCCACTTCCAACTCTAATTGTTTATTATAATAAGATAAATATGACCACCACAAACATCTTCAATTCATTTTTCAACTATTCTTGTCAAAAAACTTATAGTGGAAGTTGATTTTAGATTTCCTCTGACCTAAGGGTCCTTCATCAAAATACCTTTCTATGAAATCTATTTTCTCCCTATTCTAATTTCTAAAATCTGATCAGAAATATTTATTTATTATTTAGATTTTTTTTATTCATTTTTTTTTTTTTTGTGCTATTGAAAAAGTAAACTAAAAACTCAAGCAATCAAATGTTTTTCCTTCAAACCCACCAAAAAAAAAAAAAGTTTATCCTTCAAAAAGAAGATTCATCAACTCATAAAACTGATGTTATCTATTCAAGTGTTCACAAACATCTAAGTTTTTATGATATCCTTCATTGATTTGTAAGTTTTTATGTTATCCTTCATTCATTGATTTGTGATTATAATACACAATTTATTTTGCAGCCTTATGTCAGTCCCCAATTTTTCATTTGCAATTATCAAACAATATATATAATTTGTTAAAACAAATTTACTTTTTAAAAAGATGGAGGCATATATACACAGAGGTAAACTATTTTTAAAAAATAAAAATAAAATAGGAGTTTGTAAATGATGCTGCTTAACATTTTCCATTATTTTTATCTTTCTTAATTTAGCAAAACTCATTTATTATTATTATTATTATTTTATTAGTACAGTAGATTGTGGTCCCCACCACATCCATGGATAAGATCAATTCATTTTCATTTTCCATGGGCCCCTGCCCTTTGATTTCTCTTACGCACACAGATGCAATACCTCCTCAGTCCTCACCCACCCCCTGTTTTTTTAGTCTCTGCATTCCCTATATACATATATACACACACTCCAAGCCTTGCAACAACAACAAAAACAACAAAACCTCAGATATCTCGACAATGTCAAGCTTGGTGGACCTGTGGACCAGAGAGTTCGCGAGGCTGCGCGAGAAGGCTCGGACAGCTTTGGGTGGTGGCGAACCATCTGGGTCCGAGTCACAGCCACCAAAGGCGCCACCTTTGGGGATTGCGGGGCTCAACCAGGCCATGCGCGCCAAGCCCAAGTCCTCTTCTGTCCCTTACTCAGAGACCGTCGTGTCCTTGCTCGTCGAGTGTTTCAGCCCTTGATAGGCGCCCCCTCTCTTTTTTTTGTTTTTTCTTTTTTATATGATCTTGTTTTGTTAGTACATATTTAGCTTTAAATGGAACTATGTTAATTGTGATGTATATATTTGGGGGAAAGCAAGATTGTAACCTTATGAAATTATGAGAATTTCTAGCAAAACCAGATGCATCTGACATGGTTTTTTTTTTAAAATTGAATTGTGGGGCCTTTTTTACTTGTTTTCTGATGAACACAGCAGTAATGGGTGATAAATTAATATCATCAATTATATAAAAGTGTAACCTTTGTTTATTGGGGTCCCATAGATTGGCCAGATGTGACCCATCAAGTTAGAGGTAGGTTTTGTATAATCCTTTTTAATTAAATTGGTGTTAAGACTCAGGACAATGAGAGAGGTTAATTAAATAATAATATTTTTATTTGTTATTAGATAGTGATTTGAGTTTTTAATTGTGGTAGTGTTCAAAATAAGAGCGCATAAAGAACCAGATGAATAGCGAGCTTGCATTGCTAGTTATCCTGGTTAGGTTTGGTTGGATAAGGAATCAAATGATTGGTGGAGGGGAAAAGATTGCATAATATATTTCATTTAGTCTGATCTAGTTACTTCAATGTATTTTATTAATAAAAAAAGTTAGCATGATCTTAGCATAGTTTTAGGGGAAAAAAAAATCAATGCAATAAGATGTTATATCCTTTGAACAATTCAAAAACTATATATTGTGGGTTGTGAATATTGAAAGAATAGAAGCCCTCAGCAATAGTTGAACACACAAAATGAAACTATTTCCTGATTATACAGAAGATACATCTTCAAGTGCACATGAGATCCACGATCTTGCTTTCAGACATATTAAAATGATTATAAATTCACATCTATAATAAGAAAAAAGCTAACCATTTTTGTTTAACCTTAAACAATAATTCTGGAGTGTTGATTCTCTCAGTCACGTTTATATATTATTCTAGTAATTATATACTCCACCAGTGCCACAAAAATATACAAGGATATAAACTTTACTTATAAACATAGAAAAATGACTAAAAAATTCTTCTAAAAGCAGAAATATCCGTATAAACTACTTTTTAAAATTATACCTAAAACAGTCTCATTTCATCATTTTAGAAATACAAAAGACTAATCTACCCTTACGTAATTAAATCTTTAACATCCCTCTAACCCTCTTATGTTATTCTACACCAAAAACCTATTTTTCCTACAAAACATCAATCTCCCTATACATGACATGATCAAAATCAATTCTTTTAGAGGTTTTGTTATTATATATCATATTGTGTGTTTCTTATATATAACTTGCATGATGCTATTTATCATTTTTCATTGTGTATAATCATAATATGTAATCTCAATATTCACGTTCAAACAAAGCTTTTCAAAGTTTTTTTTAAAGAAGACGCATGATTTCAAATCTCAATAGGCGCTAATGTACTCAGTTAGCCCTATTTTCATTTGTTATGTTTAATGCAGTAATATAAAATTAGTTAACACATTATATTTTACTATCTCTGTATATATCATTATAGGAAACGTAAATAAAATATATGCATTTATTTCATATGATCATATTCTTCACTTCTATTAAATAATAATAATAATATAAATCAGGATACAATCAGGTCTGCACGTAACATCTTTCAATTTAAAACTCACTTATTTCAATTAGGATTCTTGCATATACCCTTCAAAAAATCTCATTTTATCAAAATTACCCTAGTAAATTACTATTTTCAGCAATGCCTCTCAAAAGGGTCTAAAATATTCATGAATGTGTAAAAGATATTATTACAAAATTTTAAAAATTTATATTGTGAAAAAATATCCTTCAAAAAGGAATTGATGCAATATTTAAATCCTTTTGAGGCATTGCTGGAATAGAATTTAAAAGGGAGTATTAGACCATATAAGAATTTTTGAGGGGGTATATGCAAAAACCCTTTCTATTTATACCCATTAACCACATGAGCGTTGATACACGCAGTCCCAATTACAGCCCTGTTTGCAACTCGTTATACTATGATAGCGCAATAGTGTATAACTTCTATCATAGTATATAACGATTTTATTTTTATTTTTTCAACTAGAAAAAAAAATATTATTGTATTTCAGTATATATATCATTTCATATAACAACGTACACTTCAAAGTGAGAGTGTATGATTTAAAATTAAAAAATGGTATGTACTGCAATTGAGGCTGCAATGGGGGGTTAGATGTATCTTTTTCCTAACCACATATATCACTTCATGGCGTGGGCCTTGGGAGGGCCCGGACCCAACCCCCCTGGTTTCGCCCTTGCTAGTTTATCTAAATATATATTTTTTTACTTGTAATAAATATATATGTTTTAAAAAATCAAAACTATTAGGGAAGGTTAAAAATGAGGCTATGTGTGCCATTTTCCTAATTCTATCCCAAATTTAATTATGCAGGATCTACAATACATGGGCTCCAGGCATTTTGTTTTTAGGATCGGGTTAGGTCTAATATTACATGTTTATTGTTGTTAGATTTTATCATTTTAAGATAACATATTTAGAGTCATTAAGTATAATTACTATTTAAAGAAAAAATTTAATACAAAATATTTCGATCACAATAATTATTGATATGTCTTTTTTGATATGATAAGATCTAACAATGATAAACTCATTGGACAATCAAATTGTCCAATTAACATTAGAGCTAACCCCTTCCCTTTGTTTTTTCCTCTAGCTTAGGTAGATCCCTCGTCCACGTGAGTTTATTCACATTTGAGACATGTTTTCTTTAATTAATAAAGATTAACTCAAGTCCACCATTCCATAAAGATTGAAACTTATTCCAACTATTCAATAAAAATTGATACCATCGAATGGATTTAAAATCAAAACATGCTAATCTATATGTATAAAATAAAAATATAATCAGATGATATTTTTAGATTTTTATTTTGCGTGGTTCCAAGAAAGTGAGGGAGAAAAAAAATCTACCCGCGGAACCGACAAATCCAAGCCGACAAAATCTTCCATTCAAGAAAAGCATCTGTTCTCATAATTATTGGAATATTCCCTATATTCCGGGTGGCGTGTGTGCTGTCTACTTGTCTTCCCATCCTCCACGCCAATCCCAGAATACCCAATTCCGGTTTTCCAAGAAAACCAGAATTCCCCATTCCCCCATATAAACACATCCTTTGTCATTCACAATCAATCTCAAAAGAAAACCCACCCCCCCAAAAAAAAGAGGAAACAAAAAAGATGTCGAATTTGATGGACGTTTGTATGAGCGAATTGGCGAAGCTGGCTCATCGGCTGAGCGAGCCCAGCCGTGGTAAGAGGAAAGCGGGGAAGGAAGAGCCGGCTGAGAGCCGAGCCGATAGTGTCGACGCGCCGTCGGGGGTGAGCATATCGGAGGCTACGCTTTTCATGGTCATGGACAGGTTCGCTCCTTGTTGACAGAGAGAAGACATTCGGATGGATTCGTTGCGTCTTTTTTTTTTTTTCTCTTCTTTTTGTTTATAATTTTGTGATGCATGTATTTGTGTACGGATTGGATGTATATATATAAGAAAATTTGCTGTGTCATTCGCAATCCTTCGTTGTTTTTCTATTTTTTTTTATAAAATTTTGCATTCTTCTTCTATTGATTGATGTACTACTTATATATAAAATAAAATATATATTAAAATATAATAGTATATATATAGTTTTTAAAGAATTAATTTTTTATTATTTTATACATTATAATAACGAAATATACGTGTATAAAGTTGTAAAAATGGATTAAAAAAAAAATTGAGTGTATTAACGCTCTATATATAATGCTTCAACCATAATGGAGTGCGAGTGATTTATTATTCCTATTATTATTTATGCCTTTTTTGGGTCAAAGGAAATCTAACATACTGTTGTCGTTTTTTTTTTTATGTTTTACATGTAAGTTTTTGTTATAATTTTAGTTTTTCATATTAAGAATTAATTGTATTCTGTTTTTTTGTTGCAAGGGTCAGGGTTATAAAAGTCTTGAAAAAGAATTGTATACCATTCCTATTATTAGAAAATTTTGAGACATTACGAGCCCATTTGGATAGAGGCATAAGTTATTTTAGAGTTTATATCTATTTCAGGAATCGTTGACTTTATCGATGGAATAAATGATTTTGTGTTTAATTGTGTTTTCAGTTATTCTCGTTGAGAAACATAATAATAAAGGTTGGAGTGTTTGGTTGATGAAGAATAAAATGTGAATAAGGTGTAAAAAGTTGATTTGATATGTGTGCTCCATTGATATATAAGAGGTGATGACATGTGATTTGATGTGATGACATGTGATTTGATGATGACATGTGATTTGATAAGTGGGTCCCCTTATACCATTGGAGGAATAACACAATTTCATTGGAGGATCTGGAATATAAATACCAACTTATTCTCACTTAATTCTACATAGCTATATCTTCTTGTTCTCTCTACCCAAAAATCATTTTTTTCTTATTCTTCTCTATTCTTTCCCTGTTCCTCTAACAAAACAGCCCGGATTAAAACAAACTATAGATCAAAAACTCACAAGGAGAACACGGTGCTTTTTGGGCCGTACACACTTTTTTTTCACGTGCAAATAGCAGGATAGCATGATTTGAACCATGGTGGGACCTTAGGAGGAACATGATACAAAATCATTTACATAAACCGTATGTTTGTGCGTAGTGAATGAAAAGTGATTGGAAAGTAATTTTTTATTTTATTTTATTTTTTTTTTATCATGCAAAAAACTGTTTGTACTAAACAAAGAAAAGAAAAAAAAATTATCGCTTTCTTTTTTCTATTTTATCTTATTAGGAATAGTGGATAACTTTTTTTCACTTCCCCATACCAGAGATTTTGAAGGAAATGGATGGAAAATGATCTATCATTTTTTATCACATGCACAAACACCATGAAAGTTAGTCAAAGAAAAAAATATTTTATTTTTCACTATTTTCTTTGTAACTAAAATTTTATCACTTTATTTCATTTTACTTTCAAATTTATGAACAAACACACCCAAAGAGACAGACTGTTATTAGTACTGCAAAGATTAAGTGTCCAAGAGTTCCCCCGTGGTAGATAAAACCACTAGCGGTAGTGAAGTGTTGTTTCCGGAGCTTATCTACTGTGAAAAAAGATGGCCTATTAGCGACATTTTCGTTGCCCAACAGTGGAGATCGAAAAAGCATTGGATCTGCGATGGTGTCGGATTCCCTGTCACAGAATCTGCTGAGGAATGGATCATCTACTTGTATTTATGTGCTTGTTGTGTGCTTTGATCAATAAGAGACTCATTGATATATTTACAACTGTTTGATTTTAACCATAATGATGTGACACACACATAATAAAAGTTAAGTAAGACCAAACATGAAAAAATAAGTAAAGAATTTCAATTCAATTTACTCTGCAATATGCCCCACCGCGGATCCAAACACTACCTAAGTTGAATTAAGCTTTATTTACAATAGAATTTTCTTCCAATATTAATTAAAACTAATACTCAGGGGACATAAACTTTGTACCTAAAAAATCTTTTTTAAGATTTGAGCAAGAAAAAAAATACTTATAAAAAAAATAGAGAAAAATTCAAATAACCTCCCAGTAAATTACCTGAAATACATATAACTCCATAATTTTTTCTAAAGTCCATATAACCCTTTGAAAACATCTGTTAAATCCAAATAACCCCCAGAGTTCTATGACTGAAAACACAATTTACCAAAATTCTCAATATATAATTTTGTTAAAAATGTAAAAAAGCTTATGTAAACAATAATTATATTCCTCTAGATAGATTATAAAACCCTTTTAGAGGGGTAAAATCATTATTTATAGATGATTTTTCATATTTTTATTACATTATATGTGATTTTTGATATACTATGTTTTCAGTCATGATTAATTAGATAAAATATTCGTATAATATTCTTAATATACAAACTAATATTTAATTCAATGAATTATTTGAATTTACATAGATATTTTTAAAGAGTTATATAGATTTTAAAAAAAATCAAGAGATATTTTCAAACACTTATGAGGGGGTTTATATGAATTTGGTTGAGTAGTGTAACGCCCTCAAATTTGTTTCACACGCTCACTTTGAAATCAGCGAAACGCGTCTACACAGCAAAGTCAGCTATGTCCATCACAATTGACCCGTTATTCAAAGTTCGAAGTAAAGGGTGCTTTCCTTTTATCATTCAACGTTACCTACACTATTGTATATAATAAAATCTTTATATATAAGATATTTACTCAATTATATAAAATATATAACAACACATGTATTCAATTTATTTAACTATAAAAATATATAATTTATTATAAATATATTTAAAATTGATGCATGGATGGCTAAATATTTTCCAAAAAGAAAATCTTCAAACTTTATTTGCAAATCTCAACCCCCCTTCCCCCCCCCAAAGTCGAGGAACAAATCACAATGAGTCAATTTTAGAGTAAGAGTAAGATTTTCATTTCTCTCTGGTCCTTTGGTGGAGCATTAATACGCTCCATGCCTCAATTCATTTTGTAATTTGCTTGTGCTTTCATACATTCTGATAATATAATATAAATTGCATTATCGCATTACATGGCTCTATTGTTTAATTTTTTTTTTAAATATATTATTGTATCTCAATATGTACTTTATTTAGTATAACAATATATAATTCAATGAATAAAAATATATTTAAAAAAATGGTGTGGAGGGGTTGCACATGGGTTTGAGTGTATTATATTTCCCTTCTGGTAGATCTTGGCACCCAATTATACAAATTGTCCATCATTCCATAGTATATCTTATTATTATTATTATTTTATACAACATTCATGTTATAGTGTACTAGTAAAAATCAATCATGACACTTGATGAGTTCAATCAAAACTTCAAGTCATTTTACAATCATGTCTATAGTTTCATAAATTATAATAATATGATATACATTGTACTATCGTAATGTATGAACTCTTTTATAATACGTAAATGCTAAAATATTTTTCTTTCTTTTAAAAAGAAAAAATATGTTATATCCAAGTAGATACTTCATTTTGTGTACTAATATATATTCAATGGTTGAGTATATAGATTTTGGCAAGGAACTTTGACGTATCATTTTACTTCCTATTAACCATGTGACCTATACTAATCTAATCACATTTATCCCACTAAAAAAATACAAACCCCATTATTAGTGCAAAAACACAATATAGATATGATTTTGTTTGAAACGAATACAAGTCATCCTTTCAAAACTATAAAACAAAGACCACACTGACTCTTCTGTCTCCCACTGGTCCCTACCGTATATCAGGTACTCGGATACAAACAACAAGCCCCACTGTTCGTCCTACGTGTCATCTCCCCATTCGTCGTCTCCCCCTCCATCAGACAACACCCCCTCCCCCCACTCTTCACGTCGCACTCGCTTTTCTCCTCTTCTCTCACCGTCCCTCGTTAGGGTTTCACAATCCATGGCGACCCTCATCAGGCGAATCCCCCCAATCGGATCTCCGGCACCGGACATCTCCTCCTCCTCCTCCGTCGACTGCTCTTTCGCCGTCGAGTACGACGGCCCGCCGGTCCCTTACGACATCCCGCGCGCGATCCCCATCGACGTCGACCGGATCCCCGTCGCCTCGATTGTCGCCTCCTCCTCCGACTCCTCCGTCGGTGGCCTCTCCTCCCTCCCCGTCGTCCAGCCCATCCTCTCTTCCCCGCCGGATCCGACGGCGGCGACGAAGAAAAAGAAGAAGAAGAGGGAGAAGAAGAAGGAAGAGGAGGCGTCGGTGTCGCCGACGTCGGTGATCGCGTTCGACCCCTCCACGGACGAACTTGAACACGATCAGTCGGGGGAGATCGGCAGCTCTCTCAAATCGGAACCGTTGGACACTCGGTCGCTGGAGATATTGGATGGTCAGGATGATGATAAGTTGCCGGACCGGACGTCGATGGAGTCATCGGTGTCCCCGGACACGGATGATGGTTACGGTGCGTCTGCGGAGCACGGTAAGAGGGGGTCCCTTGTCACTTTCCAAGACGACGAGGCGACCGGGACGATTCGGTCGGGCCCCACCAGGATGGAGGGCGGAGCAGCCGTTGAGAGGAAGAAGGGTTCGTGTTATAGGTGCTTGAAAGGGAGCCGATTCACTGAAAAAGAAGCTTGTTTGGTCTGCGATGCGAAGTACTGCATCAATTGCGTGTTGAAGGCGATGGGTTCCATGCCGGAGGGAAGGAAATGCATTACCTGCATCGGGCATCCGATCGAGGAATCCAGGAGGGGAAATTTGGGGAAGTGTTCGAGGTTGCTGAAGAAGATGCTCAGCGAGTTGGAGATTCAGCAGGTGATGAAGGCTGAGAAGACTTGTGAGAACAATCAGTTGCAGGCGGAATGCATGTTTGTGAACGGGAAGCAATTGTACCCGGAAGAGATGGTTCTATTGCAGACGTGCCCAAATCCCCCGGGCAGGCTCAAGCCAGGGAGGTACTGGTATGATAAGGTGTCAGGGTTCTGGGGGGAGGTGAGGATTTTAAAATTTACAATTCAAGATTTGGTTTTTGCAATTTTTTTTGTTGCCTTCAAGTGTGAATTTTTGGAATTAAATGATGTGCTGATTATGGGAGGAATCTAACAGGAAGGGCACAAACCCAGCGCGATTATCAGTGCCCATTTGAACGTAGGGGATGTTATCAAGAGGGATGCTAGCAATGGGAATACGGACATTTTGATAAACAACCGAGAGATCACAAAGGACGAGTTGAAGATGCTTCAGGTTATGTCATGCTGGTGATGTTGTGTGAAATATATATATATATATATATATATATATATATATATTTTGTATATTAGACAAATTCATGTGGGTGGTTTTTTGTTGACGTTGCAGTGGGCCGGAGTCCAGTGTGCTGGGAACCCTCACTTTTGGGTGAATGCTGATGGGTCATACCAGGAGGAGGGGCAGAAGAACATAAGGGGTCACATATGGGGAAAGCCTATAACCAGGTTGATTTGTTCTATTTTGTCACTCCCATTCCCTCCTAAGACTATAAATGCCCGTGGAGAAGAAGCAAATAAAGTAACCAGCAGGACCATGCCAGACTACATTGAGCAGAAGACGCTTCAGAAGCTTCTTTTAGTTGGCTGGCATGGAGCTGGGACAAGCACTATATTTAAACAGGTTTCTTTCTGAGTTACTGAAGTGTGGATTTTGTTTTATACTGTATTTGTTTTGCCTTCATTGAAAGTAGTGTGCATGCAATTTGAGCCAATTTATATATTTGCTTAACTACAGTTGGTACAAGTCCAGTTCAAGTAAATTTTTCTCCAGAAATAGACTTTGAAGAGATACTTCATTAAAAGATGCTCTTAGTTAGAAGATATGAGCAGTTTCACTCTATTGAAAATTCCCTGAAGGTGATGTAGTAAAAAAATAAACTCTAATTGAAGGACCAATCCAGCTGAACTTTAATAATTGTTTAGCGAAAAGAATAGCCCTACAAGAAAGGATGACCAGCCTACATAATGATCTAAAATGAGCGAGAAAAATAATGTGGTGGACATCAGTTGTTGGTAAGAGACATAATAGGGAACTTCAAGACGTGATAATTCACCTTTAGGCTACAATAACATTTTCTTTAATAAAATTCTATTACTTTATATAAGTTAGATCATGCTAATCTTGAAGCTGAATAAAAAAACTGTCCAAAATGGATTCAAATACTGCAATTAGGTATCTATAAAGCCATGCATGAACTATAAAAACAGTAGTATGGTGAATCAATATACCTCACATGAATGCCTTGTACTGCCATTCTTGGTTTGCATAAATAGAAAAGATTTTGCACTTTCCCGACTTCATTTGCTAAATTCAAATATCATGCATTTGATGAAACATATATATAATTCCTGAAGAGTCAGTTTGCTTCTATCAATTTTGCAAGTTTAGAGCACTTTATCTTTAAAACTTACCAATCTGTTATTGAACCAGCTAAAACTTTTTTCAGGCCAAGTTTTTGTATAGGGCTGTTCCTTTCTCAGAAGATGAGCTAGAAGGAATTAAGCTGATGATCCAAACCAATGCTTATAACTACTTGGGTATGTTGTTAGAAGGCCGTGAACGTTTTGAAGAAGAATGTTTGGCCTCAGGTATGATCCCCCCTTGCAGGCTTTCAATATGCTTGATTTGTTTGAATTATTAACCAACTTTTTGAAAAATGGGAGGGATTTAAACTGATATGGATTGAATTGAGTGTAAGATCATAAGTGTCAGATGTAAGCTCTCATGAAAATCTCAGTGGTTTAAAGTATGTAATCATTTAATATGCCATAGTATTCTGGTGGGGTTTACACCCACAAGTCAATTATTTATCGTTTTATTTTAAACCAAGAGGCATTGGATTTAATTTTTTTTTAATAAATATTATAGCTCTGTGCCTCTGTTGCCATACGATATAGATGACAATTGTTGTGCCACTGCAATGTTGCAACTTTTCATTATTACATATGGTTGCTCAACAAATATAAATCACATTTAAAGTTTTTATATTATAAGTTGTGAAACATACTGAATGTTAGGATTTGATGTGTGAATTGAAGGAGTTTTGTAATCACGAAGTCTTCAGTGGTGTAATGCCTCGGTTGTCAGGAATCTATAACCTGTGTGTTATTGTTCTTTGGCACCTTGGTGTGAAATATATGAACTGCTAAGATGGTTCCTTATTAAATATATTCGACAACCCTGTCAACTGGGTACATGCACTTGATTGACCAGAATATCTCTGACACAATATATTGTTTTAAAATTTTCAATTATTTTAGAATTCCGGGGTCCATGTATTGACTGCATTTTTTATGTTGAATTGGACAAAGTGCATGAAAAATTTGAAGTACAACATGTGATGAATGTGTTTTGTAGAATTTTAAAAAAGGAAAATCTGTTGCACAGGAAATGGTAATCAAGGCAGTGAAAAAAACATATACTCAATTGGTCCAAGGCTGAAAGCATTTTCTGACTGGCTTCTCAAAGCTATGGCATCTGGCAGTCTGGAAGCCATTTTTCCAGCTGCCACCCGTGAGTATGCGCCATTAGTTGAGGAGTTGTGGAATGATGCTGCCATTCAGGCAACATATGAAAGGAAGAGCGAGTTGCAGTCACTCCCTACCGTTGCCGGTTATTTCTTGAAACGGGTAAAATTTCTGAATCCTTGTCACATGCATCCAGTGTTTGTTTTACCAAATTCTGTGTGCCCATTTCATTGGGTGCCGTCATAGCATATTGTCAGGAATTTATTCTCATTTTTTTATTTCTTCAAAATAAAATTTTAGAATCATCAGCTGTCACTGGGATGTTGGGTACTTAAAAATGGCTTATTAGTCACGGCTCATGGGAATGGACCTCATACAATGAAATTCAAATTATACAAATTTGACGAGGCTTTCTTTTTCTTTCAAAAGAACAACGAAAACACAACTTTTTTTTTTTTTAACTGAAAAACAATTTGATGAGGAAAAAAAGAAAAAGAAAAACATATGAGAAAATTTATTACATTGGAATAAATATGTCAGATTAGATTCCCAAGTGTTTATCATGTTATCTTCCGTTGTCAGATGGTCAGGCTTCCTACTCCTCTGCAGAAACCTATGGTTTTTATTCATCAATTTTTTTATTGTTTTCCTATCCCCATTGGATTTTGAATATTGCACCAGCGATAATCCTTTATATTTTTCCCTCTTTAGGGACATATAGTGTTTCATGAGCATGCACAGGATTGCCGTTCATATGCATCAAAAGGTCTTTGCCTGCTTTTGGTTGGTTGACAATTGGAATGGCCAATTGTGCATATGTAGATATTGCAAATTTGATCCCAATTTCAATTTCAGTGCAGAATTAGAACATTGTTAAATCAGGGTTTTGTTTCAGTGCATCTGGTGACAAGTGACTACTAAAACTTTTAGTTTCTTTAAAAAAAAAATAGATCTGTTAGTGATAGCTTTCAAATTATCTGCTTTACTATAGTTTCTTCACAACTGAAATGTCACAAATCACCTAAATGAGGGGCAACTTTTCCAGGTTGTTGAGATATCAAGAATGGAGTATCAGCCTTCTGATATGGATATCTTACAAGCGGATGGGGTCACATCATCTAATGGGCTTGCTAGCGTGGACTTTCTTTTTCCCCAGTTGGAAATTGATGGTGGGATGGATGCTGAGGAAAAGCTTGATCCATTGCTAAGGTTGGTCTCATTACCTCTAGAGTCAACAACAGTAACTGCAATTTTTGTTTAACTTTAAGTTCTCTCCCCCCATACTCCAATTCAGCATTCGCATTCTGTGGAATATATCTTGAATGGTTACATGTGTTATGAACCATCTAGTATAGTTTATTCATAAGAAGCCAGGGAGGGAACAATTTATTATCTGATGCATGCATGATTTACTAGTTTGTCCATAGGTAAAATTTATTCTCCTAGAAGCTGGTCCTTGTATATCATGAACTTCTAGGCTTGATATCTACATTTGACACGCAGGGAAGAAAGCTACAACTCTCACATGAAACATCTCAATTAAGAACTTGTGTAAACGTCAGTTTTTATGTTTTCAAAAGCCGTGACAGTACCATGAATATTGTCTCATGTCTCTTGTTATATCTACATTTTATTATTGGAATCTTACTTCTAAATAACAAAACTATGGAACTTTTTGTTCAGGTATCAACTCATCAGAGTACCTGCCAAGGGACTTGGTGAAAACTGCAAATGGTTGGAGATGTTTGAAGACGTTCGACTCATCATCTTCTGTGTAGCATTGTGCGATTATGATCAGCAATGTGACTATGGGCCGGCCGAGAATAAGATGCTGGCAGCCAAAAGTTTATTCGAGAACATTGTCTCGCACTCAACATTCGATCAAACAGACTTCCTTCTGATACTCAACAAATTTGATTTATTCGAGCAGAAGCTCGAGCAGACTCCGCTCACCGTCTGTGACTGGTTCGACAATTTCAACCCAGTCAGAAGCCTTCACCAGCCCAACAGCCGAAACACTAACAACAAAGAACCCACCCTTGCTGAGCAGGCTTACCTCTACATTGCGGTGAAGTTCAAGAGGCTGTACACCTCTCTCACCGGGCGGAGGCTTTATGTGACCGTGACGAATGGTTTGGACTCTGATTCTGTTGGCACTTCCCTCAGATATGCTAAGGAGATAATTAAGTGGGAAGGGAGGGCGCTTTTTGGCGCCAGTGAGTACTCTGTTTATAGTACCACAGAGCCAAGCTCCTACTGACATTGTATGTCGATGAAAATAGCAAGTGTAGATAATAGGGCCTTATCTGGCATTGTATTCTTGTTCTGCAATGTTCATGTACATGTGTTGAATATGGAATGTATGGAACATGGAGAATATTTGTTTTCCCTATTTTTAAGATCTGTTACTTGCATATGTCTGGACTCTGGATTATTTCCTTCATGAATTGGTTTGTCTACAATAAACTCCATCAGGTCATGGTTTCTATTCTATATTTATTCTCTGTTTCTTTTGAGCGTAAACATATACAATAGGGAATGAGTACTCACCCAAACCAAATATCCCATCCCACCAACCATGTTGGTGGGGTTAATTGGGAGAGGGAATAATTAAAATAAAACAGGTCCATGCATTAAAAAATCTGCACGCTACATCTAAATCCAGAGAAAAACAAAGATAGTACTAGAAATCAGAACAACAGACAAAAATAATATATAAATGATATTTTCTTCTACTCTTAATACCAAATAATCAGCTACATCACATATGCCAAGAGATGAGACTTTCAACATACTCATGAACTGGACGATTTCCCAATCTCAAGTCAAATTCCACCCAGTAGCTCTCCTCACCACCCAACTCCACCAAACTAGACTCCTCTTCCTCCTCACACAAAACCCAAACAAAATACCTCTTCCAACCACCCCTCATCATCACTTCCACTAACAAAACCACTCTCTTCTCCTCCTCAGAACCCGAGACTGCCATGATCGAATTCACACACACTTCCTCCCCAGCCACCAAAGGCATCATCAACCCCTTAAACCAATCCACATTGACAAAACTATACAACTTCACCCAGTTCCCCCCATCATCGTCCCTCGCCATCCAAACATCGAACTCCGTCAGTGACTGATAATCAGCCAACAAGGGCCATCGGTCCCGCGAATCCAAGAGTTGAAACTGTCCCTTCTTGCAGCATGGAGGGAGTCTCATCTTTCCAAAGGTCTCCTTTTCCAAGTCCAATGTTCCCCTGTATATGTGACAGTGCAAATAAGGGTGACCTTGACCACTCACCGCGTGCAAGAACCCGTCGGTCTTGATCCAACGCACGTCCTCCAACCCCGCACATTGCTCGCTGATGTCCCTCCACGCGTTCCCATGGCAGCGGCAGACGTCATCCAAGTTGATGATCTCTATATGAAACTCGTTGTGGACCGTGTTCGATGTGTGGATCACTTTGTATTTGGAGGAGGAGCAGGTCGCGAGCGTCCATGACATGGGCGTGGCATCCCCCCACCCACACCCGATCTTGTTGTCGGGGAGCCTTTCGCGGGCGCCAGTGATGGGGTTGAGGATCTCCTTGTGTTCGTAGTTAGAGTCTTTGGGTGAGACCAAGAGAAGCCCGTCGCATGCGTCGACCACCGTGAGATCAGTTAGGATGGGGAAACTGAGCGGACGCAAGATGCGGGGGTGCGAGCGTCGGAGGTGGGCGCGGGCGAACCATGGTTCGCGGATGATCTCGAGCCATGGACGGCACACGAGGCTTAGAACGTTGTGGAGAAAGGCCGCGTCGTGACGGAATAGGATGTCGGTTAGTAAATCTTCGCAGAGAGAATGTACTGTTTGATCGGTCTCTGTTTCTTCTTTTCTCAATTCGTTGCACCTTGACTCCATTGTTATTAGTGACTTTCTGTTTTTGGTCTGTGATTTTCGGTTTTTAGGGGGTTGACAGGCGTGCGTCTATATATAGGGGGGGAAGTCTGTCATGATTAGTCTAAAAAATAGTTATAATTTTGTATAAATTGGAATCCTGATTTTTAGGATTTTTATTTTGTTAGTTTAATAAGTTAGTTGAAGACTTCTTATTATAATTTCTTTCTTAAACTGTTATGTAAATCAATCATAATCTCTGCGGTTAATATAAGGAAGTTGAATATTATAAAAGGCAGTGATAATTACGTTTATATTAAGGTGGTTATTGAGAATTTGGCGCATAAGCTGCTCTGTGATTGCCTAATTAGCACCCCATTGCTTTAAATTTTTATAATTTTTTAATTGATCTTAATAAAAATAAATAACTCATTTCATAATTTATAATATTAAGTCATTAAGATATAAAAAAAAAATTCCATGCAAATTTGTGGAATTACTTTTATAATGATCCTAATAATACAAAAATAATTAGTATGGTAAAAAAAATTCGTAAGTTTAATTTAGATTATATAAATTAATAACCATGAAATCTGTTAAGATTTTGTTAAGACGGACATTTTAAGATTTCTATTAATTTAAGTTAGTTGGGACTCTCTCCACATTAATATATTTCCGAAACTGATATACAAATAAATGAATCATAATCTCTACAGTCAAAATATACGGAAGTTAAGTATTATTGAAGTCGGTGATAATCCCTAAATATAAGGATATAAGGTAGGCATAAGCAACGGGCCGGGCCGGGCCGGCACATTGAAACAAGGCCCAGCTGTGGCCAAATAAACAGGCACAGGCCTGCTCACGGGCCTGAACGTGCCCACAGGCGGGCATGCAAATCCAGATTTTAAATATGTTTTTTATTTATTTATTTTAAATTGTTCATTTGTATATAAATATTAAAATAATATAAAATTAATGGTATAATATTAAGAAATAAATATTTACATCAATTGAATTTTTAAACATAAAATGTAAAATGAATTAATTACTTAAAAATTGAATCACATATTGTATTTAATTAGATTAACATCTATATAAATGTCAATAATTTACATAATTCAATAATTTACATAAATTTACCAATATAAATGTATTTAACTAGCTTCATGTAAAATTAGTTTTAAATCTAGCGTTTGCAGAAAATTAATTTTGCAAACTCGCTACCAAACGCTATCGAAGAGAATTGTGATCCCCACTGTCACCGCGATCGCTATGAACATGCATGATCTCAACTATCATTACTGTTAAACATTTCATCTCCTCCAACCCTTTTATAGAGCTTAATGTCACTCTCTCTTGTTGTGAAATTAAGATGAGTTGGTAAACATCGATTTTATCAAACACCCCATTCGATGTTATATATTGTGGAGCCTGATAATGTGCGCAAAGGATTGTTGGCGCTACGCAGGGTCTGACGGGTGTCGAGCTCCTCGTAGGCTGCTAATGTTTTTTTGAGAACTTTTAGACAATAATAATAACAGCAATTGGGTACGGTACTACTACTAAAAGCACACCAAAGGAAAAGAAAAAAAAGAAAAAAAAAGGCCAATATGGTGAAGGTCCATCATCCCCTCCTACTTTGCCAAAGGCCCCGGGAACCACATCAACCCTCCACGGTTGTCCTGACGACTATAGCAGGTGACCAGAATTCCGATCCCCACTGTTGGCGCGACCGCCATTTATTTCTTTTGATTGATTGCATTCCAGGATCCGAAATCGTAACATTCGATCTCCTTTGTCACACCCTGAAATTAATGGAAGTCCAACACAGCATCGACTACAAAACCCCCTTAAAAAGGAACTGAGCTTTTGAGCTGGAATTCAAGATGAACAAACCCCTCCCACCAAAAATGAATAAAAACCGTCCATTTAAAGTTGAAGCCGAGACGAAACCAAATTCCCAAACAGAGAAGTGATTAAGAACAGGGGGACTACTTGCATTTGGGCTTTATATTTTCCACAAGAAACATCATTAAGGTAGCGTTTAGTTGCGGGATTGTAATACTGATTTACTGTAAACGCTAGGTTTAAAACTGATTTTGCAGGAAGCTGTCTCCCCTAGTTTTATCCAATCGCAGCTTTTTGATACTATTTACCTAAAATCTGTTTGTAGAAAGCTTCGATTGCAAAACTGATTGTTTGTACAATTGCAGAACCAACTTTCTGCAAATGCAAAAACTGTCCAATCACATAACAAAACGCTGAATAACACCTATGGAATTGTATAGTGATCTAAAGCAATTTTCCACTTGCCAAGTTTTTTTGCGTTTAACAAAAGGAAAAATAATATGTTCAGTCATATTTATAGTATGCCTGTAGTATTCGTTGATTTTTTAAATATAATTATATACTCACTCAATTGAATTACATATTGTTATAAAAATTCATCCGATCTCAAGTAACAGTTTATGAACAACATAAAAGAAAAGGTAAACAGAGAGACGCATTGTGTGGTTTTTGAGCTAAGATCACGACATAATGCCAAAAAATGGTCATTCTTTTTTAAGATTGACAAAAGATAAAATGTCAAATGGAGTTTATTTAATCACTTATGACTTATTCATTAAGATAGAAACACATTAAGCGATTTTTCATTGGCTAATTTTTAAAGTCTTATAAAAGATAACAGTAATTAAAATAACAAACAAAATATATTTTTAACAAAATAAACCTCATTATAAAAGGTCAAATCAAATCAAGATTTATTTATTAAAATTATATTAAGAAAATCTCATCTTATAGTCTAAAAATTTCATTTTGGTTTGCATTTTTCAAGGAGCATTTAGATTATCTGGGGCAAGGACAATTTTTTTTAATCGGTAACGGTAAAAGTGTCAAAAAAGTTGTTCTTGTATACACACCCTTTATAGTAGTATAGATATCCACATTTTTTATAGTAATATAAATTACTATCATTCAATCTTTTTTAAAGAAGACAATGAAGATGTAAAATATGAATGACAAGCTATCTCAAGAAGTGTAACAATCATGAAAGAAAAATATACAGTGGAATTGTAACCATGACTTGTTCAGGTTTCGTAATGATTATTTTTGTTGTATTCATAGATAATCATGTGATCAATGGAAGGTTGATCTTATCAAAAGAAGAAGATGAGAAGTTGATGAAACAACTTAAGATGGTCAACAAGCCTGCAATCAAGAGTATACATATAAGAGCCATAAATAATGATCTTTGTTTTGTTTCTTTAATACATTCAAACAATCTTTTATGAAAAATATTAAGTTATGTTAGATTTTATATATATTTTTGTTTCTTTAATACATTCAAACAATCTTTTATGAAAAATATCAAGTTATGTTAGATTTTATATATTTTTTTGTTAAGATTGGACTAATAAAAATGCATACATATCATAATAATAGTTAAATAGTATATCGATGTCCCTAAATCTACTTTCATTTTTTTTCTTTAGAATGGAGTTCTGTATCTATAAATTTATATATTTGTTCTCATATGTAAATTTATATTTTTTATGACATTAAATATTCATGCACAAAAATTTCTTATAGAATGCCTCTATTTTGATGTAGAAAGAAGGTGATATATTTGATTGCATTGATATGTACAAATAACCTTCTCTAGACCATCCTCTCTTGAAAAATCATTCCATTCAGGTAAATCAAATTGTTTTACCCTATTTCTTAGTAATAAGAACATATTTTAGTTACCTTTCATTATCACTCTTAAATGTTTACAGTGGATATCAATGATTCATGTGTAGTTAAAAAATGTGATATCATTTTTTGTGGGTATATATTTCATAATATATTGATACTTTTTATATATTTTTTTTTATGTAGATGAAACCAAGTTCTTATCCAAAATCTATGATATATAAGTCTTCATTCATCAATAAATTTCAAAACATTGGCATTGAAATTGATGGATGCCTAAAAGGAACAATTCTCATTCGAAGAACTAGAAAAGAAGAACTAATGGCTTCTCAACGTTTGATGAGCAGCTTTTCTGAATCTCTTCAATCAAATGATATCTTGAAATTACATGTCAGTGCTACTCAATTTAACATCTCCAATCTAATGCCTTTGAGAAAAGAATTAATTTAAATTATTCATCAAAGAAGGGACATTATTTCGTAATTTATTTTAATTCAAGATTCATTTAACGATATATGCTACATGCTGCATTATCCCACCATTGCAACGTATTTAATAATATTTGTTGTCTTGATTTATTCTTTAATTACTTTTCTTTATCATTCCAACATAATTATATTATAACATTTATAAAAATTCTTCCTTTAAAAAAATATTTGTAAAATTTATTTATGTGATTCATTAATATTGATGTTTAAAACCAAACTTGACATCATTGAATATTCTGATTAACCCAACGATATCAACAAATTTTAGCGTGTTCTCATTTGCAGTTCGGTGACCAATTTGATTATTAAAATGTTAATAAATGTTATGTATTATTTGCATATGCAGTGGGCATATGTTCAAACAAATACATCAAGGGACATTTATGGGACCAAAGCGGCAATCAATATATACGGTTTACGGGAAATTAAGTCACCTCAATCCACTCATGCTCAAATTTGGGTGATAAGTTTCAAAACAGGACTCGAAACCGAAAATCCTATACAATCTGGATGGCATGTAAGTTAATTTGATATATAGCAATCAATTAAAGCTTTTGATTTGCAATACAAGCGTCTTCATTATTTTTTGAAATGTAAAGATGTAATAAATTACATCTCAAGTTGTACGGTGATAGCCAGACTCGATTTTTTGTTTATTGGACGGCAAGGGCAAAATCCTTTATATATGCATATATTACAATTTTATATAACACATAAAAAAAATTTAAATTTGGTTGTTTTGTTCGCTTAAAATTGTCATGTTTTATGAAGCAGGCCGATACCTATAAATCAATGGATTGCTGTAATCTCCTTTGTTCTGATTTTATACACGTGAGCAAAAACATTGCCCTTGAATCAATTTTACCGATTTCAACATATGGTGGCCCTCAGAACGAGATGATTTTGTTCATATTTAGGTATACTGTATACCCAACACATCATGTATTCATTGATAAAAAGTTGGACATCGCGAAGAACACCTACAAGGACTCATTAAACTCACTTGAATTCTTATTTTTATTTGCATGAGAAGAAGCTAGGCAACAAGTTTCAATTGAAATTTGTAGGACCGATCTACCGGAAACTGGTGGTTAACAATGGGGCCTGATAGAACAAGGATCGGATACTAGCTAAAGGGGCTATTTACTCATGGTGTTATATGGGGGGAGTAGCTGCAGGTCCTAAGAATGGGCGAACCCTACCGATGGGATCGGGTCATTTCGCCAGCTTAGGTGATGGAAAGGCAGCCTACTTTAAGCAGACTGAAGTAATATATACACCCGGTGGTGGCTTCAGGCCCATCATTCCATCCGAACAATGCACGCACCAAGATGCGCCAGATTGCTACACCGTCACCACACCTCAGAGATTGCCTAATGTAGGTTATCACTTCAATTACGGTGGACCCGGAGGCTGGTAATGTTTTTTTGAGAACTTTTAAACAATAATAATAACAGCAATTGGGTACTACTACTAAAAGCACACCAAAGGAAAAGAAAAAAAAGAAAAGAAAAAAGGTCAATATGGTGAAGGTCCATCATCCTCTCCTACTTTTGCCAAAGGCCCCGGGAACCACATCAACCCTCCACGGTTGTCCTGACGACTATAGTAGGTGACCAGAATTCCGATCCCCACTGTTGGCGCGACCGCCACGAGCCTGATAAGAACGTCTGTTTCAAAAATAACACATAACAATGCATGCTTTCAACAATATATTAAATAAACCTTACCGAGAAACAGAGACGAGAGGGGGGAAAAGAGGATGAGTTAAGGTAAGCTCTTTTGACATCTCGAATTATACTTTGATAGGTCCATAGGGGAATCAAATCTCTCCGACGGTGATGATCGTTGGGATCATGCTCACGGCGATCGCGCTGACAGTGGGGATCACAATTCCGTCACATACTATAGACGTTGTGTCAGCGGCGGAGGAGGCGGATGTAGAGACAATGTTTCAGAGAGAGAGAGAGAGAGAGAGATGACGAACAGTACCAGCGAAGATTGGAAATCATTCTCGAATTTCTTCGGTGACTCGGGGGATCGGACAAGGATGATTATAGTACAGCAGCAAAAAACGGCCACTATGATCATCTTAGTCGGGATGTCGTATCCACCGAGTCACCGAAGTAACTCGTCAATGAAAACCCATTTCGGTTGGTGCTGTTCAGCATCTCTCTCTCTCTCTCTCCGCCTCCTCGGCCGCTGACCCCAAGTCTACACAGTATGTGACGAGAATTGCGATATATCGATCCCCACTGTCAGCGCGATCACCATGAGCATGATCCCAATGATCATCACCGTCGGAGAGATTTGATTCCCCTACTGCTAAACATTTCATGTCCTCCCTTTTATAGAGCTTCATGTCACTCTCTTGTTGTGAAATTAAGATGAGTTATTGGTAGACGTCGATTTCATCAATGTGAGATCATCAGACACTCCACTCAATCCTCTCTCTCACTCAGAGGGACTAATGGAACTCCATTTGAAGCACAATCGATTTTATATTGGAAGTCCAACACAGCATCGACCTTAAAAAGGAACTGAGCTTTTGAGCTGGAATTCAAGATGAACAAACCCCTCCCACCAAAAATGAATAAAACCCGCCCAATTGAAGTCGAATCCCAGACGAAACACAATTCCCAAACAGACAAGTAACTAAGAACAGGGGGACTTACTTGGATTGGCTTCGAAGAACTCCAAAAGTTCTCTATAATTGTCATTTGGGCTTTATATTTTCCACAAGAAACATTAACAAATAAGGCTATCTCCAGCCCTTATTCAGAACTATACCTAAATTTCATTTAAAATTTGAGTAAAAGCTTGATTTGATATGATGTGTCTTCAACCATTACTCTGTGTTTTACTCAAATTTTTTAAAAAATTCATATCTTCTTCTAATTATTTTCTATAATCATTTTCAAAGTATTTTTCCAAACATTTTTACTATTCAATTTTTTTTTCCTTCAAGATATTTAAATTTAAAAATTATAATCATCCAATTTTTTGAAAAAGGTAAAAATAAATTTTTTTTTATTGGAATAGAAATAAGACGTTAAAAAACAAAGATAAAGACTTGAAAAAGAAGACCATTTTTTTTTTTTTTTGGTTTTAAGAGATGGTGAAAATTTTGGGGGGTGGGAAGACATCTAATATATTCAACAAAAATGTCACATTGGAAGAAAATGTGGAAATAAAGAAATAAAAGAGATATTGAAAATTTGGATAAAGATTTGAGTATGAGGGAAAGTGAAAGCAACCCAACAAAAGGGTTGCTTTAATAGGGGACACGTCATGATGCCAAAAGATAGCAATTATTTTTCAAGATCGACGAAAGATAAAATGTCAAATGGATTATGATAAAATGTCAAATGGATTATGTTTAATCACTTATGGTTTATTATTTATTATTTAAGATGGGAAACACATTATGAGATTTTTCACTGGCTAAATTTTTTGAGTTTTACAAAAGATAATAATAATAATTTAAATAACAAACAAAATATCATCTTAATTAACAAACTATTACGTTTGGATGTGCGCAGGGCTGGTTCTTTTATTAGACAACTTAGGCAATTACCTAAGGCCCTCAGATGTACAAAAGCCTCTAATTTTTTAATATTTATAGGAACGTCCAGATATTGATCAATGATAACTTAACACGTTGTAAAAAAAATATTTATTTTTTAAAACAATTAATAGTCATTTTGATATTTTTAAAAAATAATCAATAAAAATTAATAACATTTTATGATATCTAAAAAATAGCAAAAAAAAAATTTACATGACCAATAAGATTTAAAGGCTTTTTTGAATCCCAAAAAAGATTCTATGTTATGGACAACAAGGAACAAGGCTTTCTTTTATTTGAATAAAAAAAACTTGAATATAAAAATTTCATTAGTAATTTTACATCCCAAAAAACTAGAAGAATAATATTTAAGTAAAAAATTTGGTAGTTTAAAATTAAAATTTAATTGCTTTAGGCCTAATAACACATCCAGCTGGCCCTAGATGTGTGATTGAAACTATGAGATTTTTAGAATCTTGCATTTCAAATTATGTTTTTGAAAAACGTTGTTTTATTACTTTTTCAATCATAAGATTTTTTTGCTTAAAAAAGAAATGATGATTTAGAAAGTTAAATGCTAAAAATATGTCTAGATCTGTGTTTGTGAATTTTTAGCTTTCAAATGCAGAATCTACCCTTACACAGATTCATACCAGGCCTAATCCTCATTATTGGTAGGTCAAATCAAACCAAGCTAGATACAATTTGTTAAATTGTATTAATAATTAATAAAATTAATCCCATCCCATAGTCTAATAATGTCATTGAGATTGGCATTTACAAAGATTCAATTGACAAACTCTAATAAAAAAAAAAATTTATGTAAATTTTTTTCACTAGTCTCGTTTGGTAAATGTTGTGGAGAGACACATGAGGCTCTCGAATAGTGCAACCAAAGTCACATTAGCCCAAGACTCACAATCGAAAATAGAAGAAGAATTAACAACTCTAAGATGAGGAAAAATTAACAACTATATTTTACTACAAGAGACAAGCTTACATTCAAAATTGGGCTACTAGAGATAAACTTACACAAGTGTATGTTTTACATAGAGTTGGGATTCTGTGGAGTGGTTAAATTGAATTGATGAAAATGGTGGAGAGGAATCAAGGTTGGTATGGGGAATGGGTTATGAGAAGTTGGTGTACATGATGATTTGTGTGGTGTACTAATGCATTGATAAGTGTACATATAGAGAAAAAGTGGTCAATGTGATTTATCAATGCATAGATAATATAAAGCTTATGGGAAGTGACGGTCTATGCATATATAGGTAAATGAGGGTTCTTGAAAAATGATAGTCAATTTGGTTTCTCAAGTCATGGAAAAATAGTAGGTGACATAGAAAGTCAAGATTTGAGAAAGTGGTGAATGAATGAGGTGGTTGGTAATGAAAAGTGTACGAGATGAGTAATGAACACTTGTGCAAGTAAGTCAATGATCCCCCACACAAAATACAAAGTTGCATCACTAGTACATCCCTAAATATAAAACACTAAGATAGATAGATAAATAGATAACAAAGTTCCCTTTAAAATTTCATAAATGTTTAGCTAATAATCAATTTGATCATTTTTATGTTTATCCCCTCACCATAGAAATAATTTTTTTTTAATAAAATCTCTGTGAGATAACTTGAACACAAAGTCACAAACCAACCTACCTCTCAAATTAATTAGTTTAAATTCATCAAAAGTAACTTTAAATAAGGGTGATCAAGCAAAAGCGTGGAAGGTTTCGATGGAATGCTTGATCCGAATGTCCACGATACAATGATCAATTTGATTATTTGTAAAGAACATTTGGGCGTTTGATTTGAATGTTGATTTTAAGTGCTGACTTATAAATGCAGATAATATAAGTGTTGATCATATTTTAAGTGAAAAACTATTTGGTTCGACAAGAAAATAAATTCTTATTTGTGATGCTTATAAAAGGATACTTATGTCCATTTTATAAAATATTTTTGTAATTGATATTTGGTTCACCACTTTTTAAAAAATGAAAAAAATTAAGGGTAAAATAATCTTTCAACAATTAATAAGTAAAATATTTTTTAAATAAGTGTCAAACTGTTTATTTATTAAAAAAATACTTATTGATCCATAAATACTTATAATAAACATTTAAAACAAACATCCAAATGAGAAATAAACGTTTATTTTAAGTGATAAGTCAAATAAATACTTATTTTTCACCTAATCAAATGCCCCCTTAGATTAGTTTGGGCAATGGTGAATATTTGTAATTTGTAAGGGTAAAAGTGCCAAAAAAGTTTTTCTTGTATCTATATCTTGTATAGTAGTATGGATTTTCACACAATTTATAGTAGTAAAGATTACAATCAAGACAAAAAAAATTTTGAAAGGAAGATTTGAAATGTAATATATAAATGACAAGTTATCTCAAGAAGTGTAGAAATCTTGAAACAAAAAATAGACAGTGGAGTTGTAATCATGGCTAGTTCAGGTTTCATACTGATCATTTTTGTCGTTGTAGTCATATTTTCTATAGGTAATTATGTTGTTAATGGAAGGCTGATCTTATCGAAAGAAGAAGATCAAAAGTTAGAGAGAGAGCTTAAAAGACTCAACAAGCCTGCAATCAAGAGTATACATGTACGACAAATAAATAATCTTTTTGTCTCTTTTTTAATGCATTCAAACAATCCTTTTTGAAAAAAAAATCAAGTTCATTTGATTTAATGTAATTTCGTTAAGATTGGACTAGTGAAAATATACGCATGTCATGATATTAATTATAGTATATAGTATATCGACATACCTAAATGTATTGCAACTTTATGCTTTTGATCAATGGAGTTCAATATCTATAAATTTATAATGTTTGTCTTTTCTAGATTTACATTTTTTATGATATGACACTAATTATTCATGACATAAATTCCTTACTAAATGCATTTGCTTTAATGCAGAAGGAAGATGGTGAAATATTTGATTGCGTAAATATCTACAAACAACCTTCTCTAGACCATCCTCTCTTGAAAAACCATTCCATCCAGGTAAATTAAATTTTTTTACCTCGTTAATAGTAATAGGAAAAACGTATTTTGGTTATCTAACTTTCTTTATCATTCTTTAACATTTACATAATAAGTATATATATCAATGATATCAATGTACAACTTAAAAAGTGTTGTCAATTTTTGTGTGTAGATATTTTATATTATATTGATAATTTTTTTTTTCCTGTAGATGGAACCAAGTTCATATCCAACTTTTACTGTATATAAATCTTTCTCAATCAATAAATTTCAAAACATTAGCATTGAAATTGATGGATGCCCAGAGGGAACAGTTCTCATTCGAAGAACTAGTAAAGAAGAACTAATAGCTTCTCAACATTTGATGAGTAGCTTCTCCAAATCTCTTCAAGCTGACGATGACTTGAAACTACGTGATGACTTGAAACTACATGTAAGTGCTACTTAATTTAACATCCCTATGATAAAAGAATTAATTTAAATTATTCATCAAAGAAGGAACATTATTTCTTAAACTTTGTAACATGATTCCTAGCTAGGATATAATATGTACATTATAATAGATTTTTAATGATTTCATAATTTCAAGATTCATTTAACGATATATGCCACATGCTGCATTATCCAACCATTGCAACGTGTGTGTGTGTGTATATATATATATTTAGTAACAAGGCCCATAAGGAACAAGTATAGCATAATTTGATACAAGGCCTATAACCAACATAATTAAGTTTATTATGTCGGCCTATGACGGGTGCAACTACTCCACCTCGCTAGCGAGGGGATGTGCATATTTAATAATATTTGTTATCTTGATTTATACTTTTCTTTACCAAACCAACATAATTATTTTATATAACATTGATAAAGTTTATTTATGTGATTAATTAAGATTGATGTTTAAAACCAGACAAGACATCACTTTATTTTCTTTATTTTTTGGTTAGTCCAACGATATCAACAAATTTTAATGTGTTACTCTTTTGCATTTCGGTTTATTAACAAATGTATTGTATTATTTGGCTATTTGCATATGTAGTGGGCATATGTTCATTCAACTACGTCGAGAGACATTTATGGGGCCAAAGCAGCAATTAATGTGTACGGCTTACGGGAAATTAAGTCACCTCAATCGACTCATGCTCAAATTTGGGTGATTAGTTTCAAAACTGGACTCCAGACCGTTAATACAATACAAGCTGGATGGCATGTAAGTTAATTTGTTATATAATAATCAACTAAAGTTTTTGATTTTCAATATATACAAGTGTCTCCATATATTATTTATGGAAATCTAATGAATGTATTAAATTCCGATAGGTATATCCAGAGATTTATGGTGATAGCCTGAGCCGATTTTTTGTTTATTGGACAGTAAGGGTCAAAGTTTTTACATATGCATAAATTATAATTTTATACAGCTCATCAATAAAAAATTAATTTAACTGTTTTTTTTTCTTTTTAAAATTGTCATGTTTTATGAAACAGGCTGATGGCTATAAATCAACGGGTTGCGTTAATCTTCAATGTCCTGGTTTTATACTTGTGAGCAAAAACATTGCCCTTGGAACAATTTTACCAGTTTCAACATATGGTGGCCCTCAAAACGAGATAATTTTGTCCATATTTCAGGTATAACGTATGCCCAACACATCTGTATTCATTGGTAAAAGTTAATTAGACTTCGAACACCTATGAGGACTTGTTAAACTCATTTGAATTCTTAATTTTATTTGCATGAGAAGCTTAACAACAAGTTTCAATTGAAATTAATTTGTAGGACCGATCTACCGGAAACTGGTGGCTAACAATGGGACCTAATGGCACGAGAATCGGATACTGGCCAAAAGGGTTGTTTACCTGGTTGTCTGAGAAAGCTCATGGTGTTATATGGGGGGGAGCAGCTGCAGGTCCGAAGAATGGGCGAACCCCACCAATGGGATCGGGTCATTTCGCCAACTTAAGTGATGGAAAGGCTGCCTACTTTAAGCAGACTGAAGTAATATATACGCCCGGTGGTGGTTTCACGCCCATCATTCCATCCGATCAAACCACGCGCCAAGATGCGCCAAAGTGCTACACAGTCACCGCACCTGAGAAAGTGCCTAATGTAGGATATCACTTCAATTTCGGTGGACCTGGAGGCTGTTAAGTATGTTTTGAGTACTTTCAGGCAATAATAATAACAACAATGTCTGATCATCTGCACATGTTTGAATTATGGACGCTACTGGTTCCTTTTGAATAAGATAAATTAGAAAGCCAAAGCAATCTATTCATGAAATTAATTTTAAGATTATAATCAAGTATTAGTATGTATATAGTGAAGAATATTTTCGCAGAAGATTGAATTAATAATACTTGATTCATAGTCGAGAATTCCATAAACAAATCCTGTTTTTAATTTATACCTAAAGCAACCACATCGCTGCTAAGCAACCGATATAATTGGGGACACGAGAGCTAAGAAAGCTAAGTTAAGGTCACCCAGCAAAACCATCTACATCTTAATTAAGCAAGGGTTTAAGTGATGCATTAAAGAAAACCCACCAACCAACATAGACACAGTGAGGAACATCTCAACCCACCAACCTAAATAAAGGTTAACCAGCAAAGCCATTAACTCACCGGAAGATATTCACATTATTATTTTGGGAAAATGTTAGACTAAGACGGTGTTTGGTTGCATGATTATAAAATTGATTTTAGGAAAAAATTTAGTTTAAAACTGATTTTACATTATTGGTTTCTGTTTTTCTGTTTGAAATGGGCTTGAGAAAACCAGTTTTTTGGAAGTTCAAAAGCTGCTTCCCAAATAAATTAGAAAAGAGGTCTTAAAATTAATAAAAATTGTTTATTTATTTATTTCCTGTGGATTCAAATTACATATATGATCGATCAGTTAGTCAATGGAGGATGACTTTTTTTTGTAAGCTAAGACATATATATATTTTTTGGTGAGAGGAATATCGGGAGCATAACTTAGTGGATCAAACTACATCGAGTGGAGTCCAACCCATACTTGTTCATAGAATATTTGTAACTTAATTTGGCAAAGACTTCCTTTGCTTGTCCATGATCAATGAATTTCTAGTCACCATAGAACAAGAAATACCATTTTTGTGAGATCTTCTATGTGGTGGAGCTAAGCCAAAGGAGAGATTCATCAATGGCCCCTTCCAAAAATAACACAAAACAACCTGCCGGAGGCGTAAGTGTAAACACCTAATCGAGCCACCCACAATGACCTTGAAACATTATAAAATGAACCTTAAGTGACAAGTTAAAAAAATTAAGTGACGAGAGAGGAGAAGAGAGGATGGATGCATTCACTTTTGGGCTCTCAGGGAGTACAATATTTCAGACGCTGATCATTGTTGGAATCTTGCTCTCGGGGATCCTGGTGTTCGTCGGGATCACACTTCTCGTGATCTATTGCAGACGGTGGTTCAGCCGCAGAGGAGGCGGAGGTGGAGGAGGAGGTGGTGGTGGCGGAGTTATCGCATTGCCGAACGGTGTGGCTTATCACCATCCACCTCCTTAATTAGGTGGTAGACGGATGTTTTTACGTGTTCATATATATTTGTTAGTTCTATAACAGGACATAAAAGGCTGTACAGATATCGTTCAAAAAGTTAATATTATGTATTATTTTATGCAGTATTTTTTTTTTTTATAGTACAAAGACACATACAGGCCAACAAGGCCAGAGACAACAACGGGCTAAAGTCTAGGAACCCAGCCCAATGGGTTGTAGAGCATATATTTTTTTTCAAACACATGCCATCAACAGGATTCAATAACCCCATCTTTCTACAACCCAATGAGCTGTAGAGTATTATTGTTGAAAAAATGTTAAATTCAGTTATTTTTATCATAAAAAACTCAGACTACACATTTTTTATTTTTAAATAAATAGTAAGATCATCTAATAAAGAATATACTTTAATAAAAAGTGTACATTGCTCTATTTAGAATTGAATGAACTCATTTTTAATAATAGAAATAAAAAAATTAATGAGGTATATATATACATCATTTAACAAAGTATATACTTCACTAAATTTCTAACAAGGTATATAAAATAAAACTGAGTGTCACAGTTGTTGTTTTTGGTTTTCTTGGTTTTTTTTTTTTCTTTGTTGGAGTCTATGATTCTCTTGATTTACACGTTTTCAAATTGACTTCACATCTAAAATCACGTTTCTCTCTCTGCTCTTGGTTGTTTGTCTTAAATGTTTTGATTATGTGCGTCTAATTTGCATATCCGGTTGAATTCAAATCATACATTTATCATTATGAAAAAAATTGTTACATCGTCACCATCCTCCTCCCCCGCGTTCCTCCTCCATGTCGCTGAGCTTGTGAAGAATGGAAACCAAGGCTGTCAACCCCATGTGTGTTTTGAAGACACTGTTTCATTCAATCTGCAGAATAGAAAAATAATAATAGAATTTTTTCTGCCATCTCCCCGTTCAAAAATGAGCACCTGTATTGGGTTATTAACATGGTGTATAAGGCTCCCTCTCCGAAGAACCCCCACAACGAACCCTAACGACCACCACCTGATCGGCCAAGGGTCCAACCCAAATGACTTCGATGGTAAAGAAGAATAAGAACAAAAAGGTCATCGTGATATTGAGTACCACCGGCGCCGGCAACAGCAAGCTCGAGCTTGAGCTCGCGAAGACTACTCCGCCGACCGGTTCAAGTCTACCGTGGCCTCGACGTTGGCTCCGCCAAACCCTCCGACTCCGACAGGGAGGAGATCCCGCACCACCTCCAAGACATCCTCACTTTGGACGAGGACTACTCTGCCGACCGGTTCTTTGACGATGCGAGGAGGGCCACCGAGGGTATTGGCTGCGATGGTGGTGGTGCAGTGGCTGCGGTGCCGGTGCGGTGGTGTGGTGATATACTGATATGCGACGGCAACAAAGGAAGAGAATAGAGAATGGAGGGGGAGGCAGTAAGAGAAGAGAGGTGGTGGGATCGAGAGTTTAGAAAAATTGTATATATATAATGGTGGGGTTAGTATGCTTATAAGATGTAGGTTGTGGGTATAAAAAGGTACTGGGGATAAACTAGTAGGTGGTGGGCGTAGCTTTACCCCAACATAAAAGGCTGCAAAGAGAGTTTACGTAAAGTTTATCTTAAAAATATTCTGAAGCATTATTTAAAAGAGTGCGTTTTTACACTCAGATCCGTTTTCAATCTTAATTCTAGTTATATATGCGTTGATAGAAAATTAACGATGCATATACTTACATTAACAAGGCATAGGCTTCAAAAGAATTTTTTTTACATTTTTTATAAATGAATGCAATTTATTGAAGTACATGATTCATTTTTTTATAAAAGCATGTACCCCATTAGATATGGTATACTATTTTAAAAAAATTCAAAACACATGTAATATGGAATTGAAACTGAAAATGGGTCTGGATGTAACATTATCCCTTAAAAAGAACGGTGTTATCATCATCATTTATTTTTATTTTATTTTTTATTTTTATTTTTATACAAAGGAACATTACAAAGTCCCGCCCTATATATGGACTAGTACAAACATTTGATCTAGTAACCACAAATTGAATTAAAGCTCATCAAACAAGCTTTTTACATGTATTTTCGCAGCCATGAAGGCTCGAAACCAGACCTCCCCCGTAAGGAGGGGCGTCCTTAACCATTCCGATAAAGTTAGGCTGGCCGGGACTAATATTATTATTATTATTATTATTATTATTATTATTTTGTTGATCGGAGTCATGGACTCTTGATTAAAATCGTCATTTATAAAAGTTTTTTTTTGTATTTTTAACATATTGTAGGAATTTTTGATATAATGTGATTTCAATAAAAATTGAACAAAAGAAATATTCACATAATATTAATCATCTGTCAACACGGAAATTTAACTCAAGCAATTATTTAGATTTACATATGTGTTTTCAGATAGATATATAGGTTTCATGAAAAGCCAAGAGTTATATGGATTTCAGGCTGTTTATGAAGGGGTTATTTGAATTTTTCCCGTTGATTTATTTTTACTTAGATTGGTCTTGTATATTTTTGATATACCTGGATGTACCCACTCACAAACCTTTCGCTTCATATTTTACCATCTAGCTCCATACGTGCTGCTTAGATCTTTTCTTGGGTCTAACTCAGTTTTGAAGTTTCAGGATTTGCTTAAAATTTCAAAGTATATTATGTACATATGAAGCGATGGAATTTGATCTAAAATGTATGGAAATGCAGGCTTCCAAATGCGAATTTAAGGATGCATTAAAGAAAACCCACCAACCAACATAGACATAGTGAGCAACATCTCAGCCCACCAATCTGAATAAAGGTCACCCAGCGAAGCCATTAACTCGCAATATGATATATTCAAACAAAAAGAGGGGGAATTAATATTTTATAAAATCAAATGCTTTCAGGATCCTCAATGTATCACATTGGATTTTTTTGGAAAATGCCAGACTCATTTCAGCCACAAATGTAATCCATACTTTTATTTATTTTTTTGATTCACGTAATTTTAGGAAAAAAATTAAATAGATACTCCAATGAATCATACAAATTTATTTATTGAATATGTAAAAAAAAAAAATATGTAATATTGTTTTCAAAACAGGGCTCGCATACTATTATGATCGGATGACTTTTTGGCGAGCATTTCTTATTCTGGTAAGAAGCATGTCTTGAGCATGACTTACTGGATCAAACTACATCGAGTGGAGTCCAACCCATACATGTTCATAGAATATTTATAACTTAATTTGGCAAAGACTTCCTTTGCTTATCCACGATCAATGAATTTCTAGTCACCATATAGAACACGAAATACCATTTTTATGAGATCTTCTATGTGGTGGAGCTAAGCCAAGGAGAGATCCATGAATGGCCCATTCCCCAAAAATAACACAAAAACAACCTGCACACACAAGTGTTTACTACTCCTAGACCGCCCATGTACAATGCCTTGAAACATTATAAAATGAACCTAATTAATTAAGGAGATAAAGAGACAAGAAAGGAGAAGAGAGGATGAGTAAGCGAGGCTCTTATGATCTTTCGTATTACTTTGATAATTAGTTGGCCGGGGAGTATCATCTCTCCGACGGTGATGATCGTTGGGATCTTGTTCACGGGGGTCCTGCTGATCGTCGGGACTGCGGTTCTCGTGATCTATTGTAGACGTCAGTTCAGCCGCAGAGGAGGTGGGAGGTGGTGGAATTGCGGTGTTGCCGAATGGGGTAGCTGATCACCATCCACCTCCACAGGTGGTAAACTGATGTTGTGGCCTGTTCATATATATTTGCTAGTCCAATGTATTATTAATTAATAGACATGTTGAAATTAATTATGGCCAAAAGTAACACAAAACAACCTGCAGGAGGCATTATAAAATGAACCTTAAGGAGATAAATTAAGAGACAAGAGAGGAGAAGAGAGGATGAGTAGCTTCACTTTTGAGCTCTCGATGAGGGAGTACAATCTCTCAGACGACGGCGATCATTGTTGGAATCATGTTCATTGGGGTCCTGCTGATCGTCGGGATCGCAGTACTTTAATTATCGTGATCTATTATTGTAGACGTCGGTTCAGCCGCAGAGGAGGTGGAGGTGGCGGAATTGCGGTGTTGCCGAATGGGGTAGCTCATCACCATCCACTTCCATAGGTGGTTTTAGCCTGTTCATATATTTTTGTTAGTCAAATGTATATTAATTAATAGACATGTTGAAATTATGGCCAACGTCGTTTATGTTGTCCAGACAGTTATAAATTTTGCGCTTTTTTAACATACTTCACTTCAGGGAGACTGTTCATCTCTCTATCAATGCACATAATATAGTTGTTTAATAAGTACTAAATAGTTTTTTTTGTTATATAATTATCAAAAAAATATATCTAAACCGTAAAAGTGAAAGAACAGTCCCACTTAAAAGAGCCCGCATTTGTTCTCCATCTCACTTTACTATGCAAATTTTATTTATTTATTTTTCATTACAGGCTACAGTTAAAATAGAGGTGGACTGTTTTGATATTTTGGGGAGAACGACCAATGAACGGTTCTGATTTTTTACATTTAGGGGTCCACCAGATCATTAAAACAAAAAGGTATTTGTGACGCCTGCGAAAACCTGCCGCCGCCAAAAGTGCAATTGCGAAACCCACTGTAAATAATATTTTTGGCTACGATTTTCTTACTCGTCGTAAAAGTTATCAAATATCTGCGACAACGTAAGGTTGTAGACCAAATAATTTTATTTGCATTAGTATTAGCTACTGCCGCAAATGATACTCTTTTTTAATTTGTAGTAATGGCTTGATTGGTAAAACACATTTTAGCTAATAATTATTTGGGCTTTGTTTTACATAGTCATTTCATCTGTCTTAATTCAAGTCTTATATATCTCAATAGTGTTAGATACTCATGTTAACAGTTATATGTCTAGTTAAAATAATTTTTTTTTTTACATTTTCTATAATTACATACATGATGTTTATTAGAGTATATATAAATTATTTTTTATAAAAATATATATCTAGGTATACTAATTTTGAAAAATTCAAAATATGTAGCTACTGGATCGAAATTGAGGTTGAAAAAACATTACACGTAACATTTTTTTAATTTTTATTTTGATAATTTTCCTTAGATTGACGATGGAAAAGTAATTTTTTTTTTACCTCTATCTGAAGATTCAGAACATGATTTCAAGAACTCAAACCACAACCTACCTCCCCGGCTGAGTTTTATGTTCATCAAAATTTACTTTAAATTCCGAGAAGTGTTGATAGCAAGATATACCTCTCTCAAAAAAAAAAAATTTACTTTAAATTCATTGATTGATGTAAGATCATTCAGATTATTTGTAGCGAATGTGACTCATAGCATTAATTTATCTGGGACAAGGACTCACGTAAGATGGATCGAATACGTTGTATCTAGATATTAATTTTTAGATGAGGATCTATTGGAATACAGATCTATACATATATTTTTTAGATAATTGACTTGTATAAATATGAATGCTATTAATTTGGATAATCAAGTGATATATTAAAGATATAAGATTTACAATTGAGATTTTAAGGCTTACTTTCTCTTTCAGATATTATACATAGAAAATTTAATGGTTTTATAAAATATTAATTATGATTGTGATAATCATACATGATAACAAATATGAACAATATACAATACAAGAGCGTTGTTACACATAACCTATGGATAGTCCCATGACCAGTCCCATATATCTTGTTAGCCTTCTAGCGAGGTATTTACCTCGATGATTTTTTTTACATTTATTGAAAATAAGTTCATTTAAGTTAAAATGGAGCGATGCACACTTTTCATCAATGCATGTATACATCATTAGACGATGTATGTTTTCTATTTTTATAAAAATTAAAACATGTAAGAACTGTTCGTGGGACTGTCTAGAGGACCGGCCTTAACATTTTCTATAATACAAATATACATAATTTTATAATATATGTTGGATTCGAATATTTTTCAAATCGGATATACTAATATCCATATCCACACTCTTGATATTTGAATATTAGATATTTCTAATTTTTTAGATTCAGATTTAACATGAATGTAGATTTTTTTAAAAATAATTGACGACTTAGTTACGTGTAAAAAAATTGTCTTTCTTGTATTCGGACATTTAATTTTATAGTAGTAGAAATATCCACACTTTTTATAGTAATATAGATTACAATCCACGCAATCTTTTTTTAAAAGGAAGATGTTGATGGATCATGTAAGATATAAAGGACCAGTTATCTTAAGAAGTGTAGCAATCTTGAAACAAAAAATAGATAGAGGAATAATAACCATGGCTGGTTCAGGTTTTATACTGATCATTTCTGTGTTGATCATATTTTTTTCAGGTAATCATGCAGTTATTGGGAGGTTGAACAAACCAAAAGAAGAAAATCAAAAGTTGGAGAGACAGCTAAAAATGCTCAACAAGCCTGCAATCAAGAGTATATATGTATGACCCACAAATAATTGTTTCGTGTCTTTTTTTAATGTATTCAAACAGTTTTTTTTTTTTTTTAAATCAAGTTTGATTAACATAATTTTTGTTAAGTTTGGATTAATGAAAATGTATGTAATGATATTAATTTTAGTATATTGACATCTCAAAATGTGTTTCACGCATCTTCGTGGTCTTGAATGGATATTTGTAATGATAAATTTACATGCATGTTTGTCCGTATCGCTCTAAATTAAATTTATATTTTCATAACAATAAACATTCATGCATATATAAAAATTTCTTGAGAAAGACTTTTGTTTTGATATAGAAGGAGGATGGTGATATATTTGATTGTGTTGATATCCACAAACAGCCTTCTCTGGATCATCCTCTCCTGAAAAATCATTCCATTCAGGTAAATTAAAAAATTTCACTTTGTTTTTTTAGTAACTCTAAAAATGTATGTTATATTTAATTATGGTACATATCAACTATTAATTTATTGTTAAAATGTGAGGTGCGATTTTTGTTGATATATATTTCGTAATATATTATTGATGATCTGACTTCCTTTTTTTTTAGATGGAGTCAAGTTCTTATCCAATTTCTACTATAAACAAATCTTCCTCCACCTATAAATTTCAAAATATTGGCATTGAAATTGAAGGTTGTCCAAAAGGAACAGTTATCATTCGAAGAATTCGTAAAGAAGAACTAGTGGCTTCTCAGCATTTGACGAACAGCTTCTCCAAGTCACTTCAAACAAATAGTGATCTAAAACTACATGTAAGTCCTACTCAATTAAACACCCCTCATCTATTAGCCTATAGAAAAGAATTAGTCTTTTTTATTTCATCAAAGAAAGGGATTTGTTTCTTTACATTGAGCTTTGTGACGATTGCTAAATTTTAATTTATCAAATTATATATTTGTTATGTCACGATGGCATCACAATATATTCTGGTTAATCCAACGATATTGCTAATTTTATTTTTAAGAGAACGATAGATCATTGTTTAGATCATTGTTACCCCATTTTACATCAAAGTTACAATCACCCAATACTGCTAAATTTTAATATTTTCTATTTTTACAATTCAACAAACAATTTTGGTACTAACCAAAAAACAATTCATGTTGTGTATTATTTACATATGCAGTGGGCATGGATTCAAACAAATATAAATAGGACAAGAGACTATTATGGGGCTAAAGCAACAATCAATGTATATGGCTTACAACAAATTAAGTCACCTCAATCTACTCATGCTGAAATTTGGGTGATAGGTTTCAAAAAGCGAGACACCAATTTCAATACGATACAAGCCGGATGGCATGTAAGTTCATTTGTTACATGTTTTGTAGGTTAATTTTAGGTTATTGCACAAAATCAATGAACCTGATGGTGATATAATAATTCCTTACAGGTACATCCATTGTTGACTGGAGATAGTCAAAGCCGATTATTTATCTATTGGACGGTAAGGCTAATGCCTCTACGTATGATCGTAAATTACATTTTCATATAGAACACACTATAAAGATTTGTTCAACTTTTTTTAATTATTATGTTTTATATGAAGCAGGCTGATGGTTATAAATCAAAGGGTTGCTATAATCTCATTTGTCCTGGTTTTATTCAAGTCAGCAAAAGTATTTCCATTGGAACATCCTTGCCGGTTTCAACATATGGTGGCCCTCAGAAAGAGATAATATTGTCCATATTTCAGGTACCCACTTAGACTTCAATATTTGATCTGAAGCCCAAAAACCTGACTGCACGACCCAAGCCCAACCCACGGACCAACCTAACTTTGGCCCGTGGACCCATTGGCAAGGGGGGTGGCCCACCCGTCTCCCCCCTTGATAGGTGGCTACCTTTTTTTAATAATTTTTTTTTACAATATATAGGTCAGCAAGTCGTGCTCTAGCTCGGTCAACCCGTTTCGGTCCATCCCGTGGGCCGTGGCCTAGGATTTTCCCAGTGGACCGGCCCAACCCGAGCCTGCTGCTAGAAAAGCATGCAGGCTTGGTTTGTATCGGGCCTGGGTTTCACAGGCTGGGTCGGCCTGGCCGTGCCGGTTCCCCATACATATATTTGTCTACATCATGTGTTGACAAAAGTTAAGAGATCATGAACTTTGGCGAGAAGTAAACTCACCAGAATTCATACAATTATTTGCATGATAAGCTCAGTTACTTTTAAAATTCCTTTGAATGTTGCAATATAACAAGAAGTTTTAATTGAAATTTGTAGGATCGATTTACCGGAAACTGGTGGTTAACATTTGGACCAGATGGCACAAAGATCGGATACTGGCCAAAGGAGCTCTTTAATTGGTTGTCCGAAAAAGCTAAAGGTGTTGTATGGGGGGGAGTGGCAGGAGGTCCGAAGAACTTGCAAAGCCCACCAATGGGATCGGGTCATTTCGCCAACTTAGGTGATGGAAAAGCAGCCTACTTTAAGCAGACTGAAGTAATATATACACCCGGTGGTGGCTTCACGCCTGTCCCTCCATTCGAACAACACAGGTTCCAAAGTTCGCCAAATTGTTACACAGTCACAATGCCTCAGAAATTGCCTAATGTAGGATATCACTTCAATTTCGGTGGACCTGGAGGCTGTTAATTATGTTTTGAGTTCTGCATCTAATCAATAATAATAACAGCAATGTCTGATCGTTTGTGGATGCGATCGGTTCCTTTTGAATAACATAAATTAGAAAGCCATAACAATCTATCCATGAAATTTAGTTTATGATGATCTTCATTTACTGATTATAATCAAATGTGTTGGAAACATATATATAGTTAAACACCCAAAAAAAACATATATAGTGATTAATATTTTCAGCTGTTGAAAGAAAATTCAACGAAGGCGTACGCAGAATTGAACGAACATACAGAGGTTTACAAATTAACTCTCACAGATCTAAAAATCTTAAATAGTAAATACATCAGATCAATGATATCACAAATCATTGTTATTTGGGTGAGGCTCCTCATTGTGGAGCTCTCCAACACTAATGCCGAATCCCAGACGCTTAAGGCAAATGACGACCATCACAATAAGTGCTATTGTCAATACAATAACAAACACAGCCACTATATAGGTCATCAATTTCCGATCTTCCGAGTCACCATAGAAACCCGAGGATGTAATGTCACCTTGGTCTGTATTGTTCGTCATCTGATCCTCTCTCTCTCTCTCTCTCTCTCTCTCACCTCTTCCTCACCTCTGCCTTCAATATTTCATTGATCTCCTCCCTTTTATAATCTTCATGCCACTCTCTTTTTGTGAGATCATGCATCAACCACTCCACTCAATCCCTTCTCTCACAGTCTCAATCCGAGGGACTAATTGAGCTCTCCATTTAAAGCATGAACGACACTTTCAAAACCTGAAATGGAAGTTCAACATAGCCCCGACTACAAAAACCCCAAAATAAAACTAAGCTTCTGAGATGGAATTCAAGAATCACAAATTCACCCACCAAAAATGAACCGCACAATTGAGATCGAAACAGAGACGAAACCAAAGCCCCAAACAGAGCGCCGAGAGCTCTATCTAAATCTCTCTTTTTCTCTCTAGATTTTTGTGACTTTGATAGATACAATGTAAATCTGTTCCCTTCATCTCCTGATAATGATCCTCTCGATACACATTCAAGACGAAAAATAAAAGATTCTACCATTCTTTTTTTTTTCAATTCCTTAAATCATTTGAAAAAAAAAAAAAAACATCCGGGTGTATCAAAAATATATATAATACCAAACTTGAAAAATAAGTCCAATTGATTCTTACAATTATTTGTTCCATTTAAAACTCCATGTACAAAAGAAGTGTGTTATGTCATATACCTCATTGCATGTTAGACACGACCCTTATACAACCTAATGCACTATGATAGTTCAGTATATACTACATTATCATATACAAGGTTGTAAAATGGACAAAGTGTATCAGCGCTCTTTAAGAAAAGAAAATTGTAAAAAGGTCCCTCCCTCCACTCACATAGGATACTGACCCACCACATGGGATGGGGAGACATATATTTCAGAATATATTTCATTTCATATAATAACATGTACTTCAATAAGAGAGTGTACAATTTAAAAAAAAAACGATGTGGGCTACTAATAGGGTCACAATAACGTTATCCTTTCCGCACGCTGTTACACCCAGATCCATTTCCGGCCCCAATTTTAGCCCTATATGTGTCGATAGATTTCGATGCCTATATGTGTCGATAGATTTCTATCGACGCATATGCTCACGTTAATAAATCATATGCCTTGAAAGAAATTTTTTATATTTTCTATAAATACATCCATGCAATTCATTGGAGTATATGCTTCATTTTTTATAAAAGCATATACCTTATTAGATGATGTATATTATTTTTAAAAAATTCAAAACACATGTAGACTGGAATTGAGGCTGAAAATGGAGCTGGATGTGACGTTATCATTTTCCTAATTAACAAACTCTCCTAGTAGCCAGTAACATTTGACATGAAACTCGCAAGCTCAATTGGATCAGCCCAGATCAATAGGGTATATTGCTTCATGTCAAACTAAATGATCTCATTTTACACAAATGTAAATAAATTAACGAGGTATGTCTATAGAGGTAAATGAACTCTCTCCAGAATTATCTACAGTAAGCCTGTCAATGGGCCAGGGGTCGACCTGGATCCAACTGATAAAAGCGTAAAATATCCAACCCGAAGGGTCCGAGAATCAAAATTGGTCGGGTCTGAGTCCCCCCCAACCCGATCTTATAGACCCGATTGTTTCAATTCAAATGTTATATGATTTTATTTATTTATGATCTAACCCAATACCCATAATCCAACCCAACATTTATAACTAAATACTGAATAATCATTTAAAATTTCAAGCATAAAAAAATGTTTGTCTTCATGTAAAAATAAAATAATCTAAACCCTATTGTAAATGCCTCCATAAAACATTAAAAAAAATCAAAATAATGAAAAACTATTTATAATACACTTCACTCTATTCTTATAAACTCTTTATATAAAAATAGAAATGAAAAAAATTCAAACAAAAAAAACATTGTTTCACAACCCCAATGTGCCGTGCTCTTTTTTACTAAAACAAAACCCTCCTCACCTTCTCCTCCTCCTCCCGCTTCCCTTTCTCAAACCCTTTATTTTCTTTCCCAAAAAAGAAGACGAGAGAGAAAAAAAATGTCATTGTTTGGCTCTTAAGAAGCCTTTTTAACCTCTCTCTAAGTCCGGCATTTCACGGTTCAACCTAGATCTATTAATGGGTAGACCCGGACCCAATAAAATGTGTAAAATTCCCTATCCAATGGACACAACAATTAAATGGGTTAGGTCTGGGTCCACCCCAACCCGATCCAGACCCGACCCGTTGATAGGTCTAGATGTGGATTACGTGTAACAAGCTCCTATGGATAAAAATGCCAAAAAAAAAGTTTTTCTTGTATCTGCACCATTTTTAGTAGTATTGATATCCATACATTTTATAGTAATATAGATTAAGTATATAATAAGGGCAATATTTTTTAAATGAAGGATGTTGAAGATGTAATATATAAAGGACAAGCTACCTCAAGAATTTTAGCAATCTTGAAACAAAAAATAGATTGAGGAATTCTAATCATGGTTGATTCAGATTTCATACTAATCATTTATGTTGCAGTCATTTGTGCTTTAGGTAATCATGCAGTCAATGGGAGGTTGATCTTATTGAAAGAAGAAGATAGAGAGTTGGAGAGACAGCTAAAGATGCTCAATAAACCAGCAGTCAAGACTATACATGTATGACCCACAAGTAATCTTTCATGTCTTATTTGAAGACAATTAAACATCTTTTTTTTAAAAAAAAACCAAGTTTGATTAGATTTAACATAATATTTGTTATATTGAAGTCATGTACACGTATGTCATGATATTTTTTTTTATTGGTATATGTCATGATACTGATATATCGATGTCTCTAATTGTGTTTCATTGTGTTTCATTTTATAAATTTACATGTTTGTCTATGTTTCTAAAATTTTAATAAATATTGATTCATACATTTGCTTTGATGCAGAAGGAGGATGGTGATATATTTGATTGCGTTGACATTTACAAACAACCTTTTCTAGACCATCCTCTCTTGAAAAATCACTCCATTCAGGTATATTAAATTCTTCACCTTGTTATTTAGTAAATAAGAAAATTGTATTTTGGTTATCTTTCATTATAATATATATCAACAATTAATGTTTTTTTTATCAGTCCTTTTTTATTTAATGTAAATAGTAAAAATATTTTTTGGTTATTTTTGTATATAATTCATAACATATATATTGGTGTGTTTTTTTTCTCTCTCTTTTTTTAGATGGAGCCAAGTTATTATCCAACTTCTGCTATAGACAAATTTTCCTCCAACAATAAATTTCAAAATATTAGCATTGGAATTGAACATTGTCCAGAGGGTACAGTTCTCATACGAAGAATCCGTAAAGAAGAACTATTGGCTTCACAATATTTAACGAACAGTTTCTCCGACGTTAAACTACACGTAAGTAATACTCAATTTACCATTTATCGCATGTCTAATAGTAATACTCAATTTATCGCATGTCTAATAATGAACTAATCTTGTTTTATTCATCAAAGAAGGGACCTTGTTTCTTTATTTTGAGCTTTGTAACATGATTCCGAGATAAGAGGACCCATTCATTGTAATAGGCTAAACGATTACAAGATTCGTCTAAAGATGCATACTATTATTACACTTGATAATTTATGAATTGTGACATATTTATTATATTATTGTGTTTGTTGTTTTGACTCGTATTTTAATTTTCTATACTATTCCAACATTTTTATTAAGCATTTATAAATTAATTTATTTATCTACTTAATTTGTATCATTGCTAAAAAAAACCATACCATTCAACGAGCGAGATATATATCTCATTATTTACTATTTAAAAAGAAAATCAAAACATATGCGGACTGTGTGAGGATTGTCCAACGGATTTTTATCAACATTATTCCAAATTTTAACATTTCATATTTGTACTTCAATGACCAATTTGATCATTAAAATATTAATTTTGTATTATTTGCATATGCAGTGGGCATATATTCAAACAAATATAAAAAGGCAAAAGGACTATTATGGAGCTAAGGCAGCAATCAATGTATACGGCTTACAGGAAATTAAGTCACCACAATCAACTCATGCTCAAATCTGGGTAATTGGGTTCAAAAGGGGACTCGAGCAAGATTTCAATACTGTACAAGCTGGATGGCATGTGAGTCAATTTGTTACATGTTCAATATATTCATTTTATATAGTATATAAAAATTTAATAAAAGCCACCTTTATTTATGAGACTTGATGATGTATATAAAATTATTTTATAGGTACATCCACGGTTGAATGGTGATAGTCAGAGTCGATTATTTATTCATTGGAGGGTAAGCCTAAAGCTTCTAAATATGATCATAAATTACAATTTTACAAAATACACATTCAAGGAAGTTACATTCAACTTTTTAGTTTTTTTAAATTGTTATGTTCTATGAAGCAGAACCATGGCTATAAATCACCGGGTTGCGTTAATCTCTTATGTCCTGGTTTTGTACAAGTGAGTAAAAGCATTGCCATTGGAACAACATTGCCGGTTTCAACATTCGGTGGCCCTCAAAAAGAGATAATATTGTCTATATTTAAGGTATTCATTGATAAAAGTGAGAGATCATGAACACCTTCTAGGACCAACTCATCACTTGATGAATTCTTAATTTTATTGGCATGAGAAGCTTAGCAACAAGTTTTAATTGAAATTTGTAGGACCGATCAACTGGTAATTGGTGGTTAACATTAGATGGCACAAAAATCGGATACTGGCCAAAGGCACTCTTCAACTGGTTATCCGAAAAAGCTCAAGGTGTTATATGGGGAGGAGTAGCATCAGCTCCTAAGAATGGGCGCACCCCACCGATGGGATCGGGTCATTTCGCCAACTTAGGTGATGGAAAGGCAGCCTACTTTAAACAGGCTGAAGTAATATATACACCCGGTGGTGGTTTCACACCCATTGATCCATCCGAACAAAGCCCGTACCAAGATGCGCCAAAGTGCTACACGGTCACTGCGCCTGAGAAAGTGCCTAATGTAGGATATCACTTCAATTTCGGTGGACCTGGAGGCTGTTAATTATGTTTTGAGTACTCTCAAATTTCAAGCAATAACAATAACAGCAGTGTCTGAATCATCTGTGGATGTTTAAATTATGAATGCTACCGGTTCCCTCTAAATAAAATATATTAGAAAGCCAAAACAATTTATCCATGAAATTTAGTTTATGATGAACTTTGTTTAATGATTATAATTAAGTATGGTACCAGTTTTGGTAACATATATAATCAAGAATATTTTTTTATTGAATTAATGCAATAGCTAGAAAATTTATTAACATAGTTAAGAATTCCATGAACAAAATACTCTTATTTTCAATCAAGCTCAAAGAAACAACATCACCCTAGGCAACCAATGTAGTAATTGGGAAAGAAAAGCTAATAAAACAGGGGATTCGGTATTGCATTGGTGCCCCGCATGCAAGGTTCATAATTGACAACATGGAGCGGTGGAGCAAACGAGGGTAACAAGATTGAATTGAACGTAAGAGGATTGATATGATGCTTGCGCGTGCAGCGCGTCCGACATGCAAGAATCTCCATGTCGCGGAAATGTGATGTGATTTTGAAAAAGCCACTGCCAGGATGGTCTACATATCTTCAGTCTGATGAGTATCCGGGGGGGACAGAGACCAACCCTTCTTCATGAAATTCCATGATTGAAGGGCGTGCGCAGAATAGACAAACACACAGAGGTTTACAAATTAGCTTTCACAGATCTAAAAATCATAAATACAACATAATGATTTACAGATCATTATTATTTGGATGAGGCTCCTCATTCGGGGGCACTCCAATCCTAATGCCGAAGCCCCGACGCTTTAGGCAGATGGTGATCATCGTAATAAAAGCTATTGTTATCAGAATAACAAAAACTGTCACTATAATCATCAATGTTCGATCCCCCAAGTCACCGGAGAAATTTGAGAATGAATCCTCATGATTTTGGTTGGTAGTGTTCGTCATCTCCCCTCTCTCTCTCTCTCTCAATACCTTTTCTCTCTAACCTCTTCGTGATCTCTGCCTTCATTAATTCATTGATCTCCTCCCTTTTATAATCTTCATGCCACTCTCTTTTTGTGAAACTAAAAGATGAGTTGTAAAACGTTCGATTTCATTAGTGTGTGATCATCAAACACTCCACTCAATCCCTTCTCTCACAATCTCACTCCGATCGAGGGGCTAATGGATCCCCATTTGAAGCGTGAACGACTTTCAAATCCTGAAATGGAAGTCCAACATAGCCCCAACTACAAAACCCCCAAAACAAAATTGAGCTTTTGAGCTGGAATTCAAAATTCGCAAAACTCACCCACCAAAAATGAACCGCACAATTGAGATGGAAACAGAGACGAAAACAAAGCCCCAAAAACAGAGAGAGCCAAATTTAGAGAGCCCTATCTAAATCTCTTTTCTCTAGATTTATGTGTTAAACGACTTCGATAGATAGAATGTAAATATGTTTCCTTCATCTCCTGATAATGATCCTCTCAATACACATTGAACACTGAAAAATAACATTCACTTCATTAGATATTTGTTTTTTTGTTGTTTTGATTGATAAATATTTTTTTTCTTAGTTAAATCTTCACATATAAGTAGGTGACAAAACTTTAAATCAAGTCTTCACTAAAGAAATCGCCTTTGGTTTTTTTCAGTATGTTGCTCTGCCCTCTACTCATCCTCCTAAGAGGAGGTTCGATTTTTATTAGATATTTGTTTCAACGTCATATATAAATTTTACTATTCTTTTTCTTTAATTGCTCGATTCGAGTATTGAACATTATAATGGAAGTAGATCCAGAGTTGCATGGTGATAGTCAGAGTCGATTATTTATTTATTGGAGGGTAAGCCTAACGCCTCTAAATATGATCATAAATTACAATTTTACAAAATACACATTCAAGGAAGTTCCATTCAAAATTGTTATGTTTTATGATGCAGAACCATGGCTATAAATCAACGGGTTGCATTAATCTCATATGTCCTGGTTTTGTACAAGTGAGCAAAAGCATTGCCATTGAAACAACATTGTCGGTTTCAACATATGGTGGCCCTCAAAAAGAGATAATATTATCCATATTTCAGGTATTCATTGATAAAAGTGAGAGAACATGAACACCTACGGACCAACTCACTTGAATTCTTAATTTTATTCGCATGAGAAGCTTAACTACAAGTTTTAATTGAAATTTGTAAGACCGATCTACAGGTAACTGGTGGTTAACATTAGATGGCACAAAAATCGGATATTGGCCAAAGGAGCTCTTCAACTGGTTATCCGAAAAAGCTCGAGGAGTTATATGGGGTGGAGTCGCAGGAGGTCTGAAGAACTGGCGAATCCCACCTATGGGATGGGGTCATTTCGCCAACTTAGGTGATGGAAAGACAGCCTACTTTAAGCAGGCTGAAGTAATATATACCCCCGGTGGTGGTTTCACACCCATTGATCCACTCGAACATGGTTTCACACCCATTGATCCACTCGAACAAAGCCCGTACCAAGATGTGCCAAAGTGCTACACAGTCACTGCGCCTGAGAAAGTGCCTAATGTAGGATATCACTTCATTACAGTGACCTGGAGGCTGTTAGTTTTGAGTACTTTCAAGCAATAATAATAGCACCAATGTAGTCTGATCATCTGTGGATGTTTGAATTATGGATGCTACCGGTTCCTTTTGAATAAAGCAAATTAGAAAGCCAAAGCAATCTTTCTTCTGTTTTTTTTAGTTGGTAAGTAAAATATGATTTCTTCAATTAACCTTTACAAAAGTGTAATAGTATCGAAGTAGCAGAGGCTTAATTTAGCCAAGAATCAGAGGTCCTTGATAGTATTTCCTGATTTCGGGCATGGTGTTAGAATCCTCATTTGCAAAGGTTGAGAACTCTCAAAAACATTCGAAGGATCAAATAGAATGGATTCCATTGGAGATTGCCAAGCAATTAACTATTTAGAAGCATAGTGACAAAGTTAGTGTACATTACATTTTTAGTGTCTATTCATATCGATATATAATATGTGATCTTCTTGGACCCTATCGGTGAGAAGGAGTTAACTCTACCAACTTGTCAATAGATGATTTGATTATGATAAAATTTTGTAATTATGAAAAATACAATAAACCATATATTTGGATTTTGTATGCATTAAATGCACAGTTGGATGAATAAAAGTACATTCGATCGATATGTATGGGAGATATCCAATCAAAGTATTTTCCAAATATTCAAAAAAAATTGAAGTAATTAATTTGTGATTATGGCTTGGGAGAACAACGGTAAGCCTGTTAACGGGTACAGTTCAAGCCACATTAGAGTAGACCCAAACCTGACCCGACAGCAGAACTGAGTCATGTCCAGGACCTGCCAGGCCTTAGGTAAAATTGGCCCGAATTAGAAACCCGACAAACCCGACGGATCCATCCAATAACATTTGTTACAGTAGTAGCTAAGTATATATCATCCTATTCCTATATAATATAAAAGATTTAAAAAACATCAAATATAACACCACTTTGGAATTTCAAATTTCAAGCGCAGGTATCTAAAGCAGAAAATATGACAAACCGCATGAAGGTTACTTAATGAGGCATTGCTTACATAGAGGCCTAACACACACCTCCCGATTTTATAAAACAAAAATCTTAAAATATCAATATTTATCTTTGTAAAACCCCCACATTCAAACATACATCAACAATTTAATTATCAAGTCTTGACATATATATTGGCTTCATTCATAAGCTGAACCTTATATAATCAAACCAATTCTTATGTGAAGTTTTTAACCTATCAACCAACGATAACAACATGCCCTTCAAATCAAATTTGTTTAAGGAGATCAACAAAACTCTCACATTTCAAGAAGAGATTGGAGAGTGATGTTTCCTAAAGAGGATAAATACACACACACATATTTATAGATAGAGAGAGAGAGAGAGAGAGAGAGAGAGAGATGCCGAAGAAGAAGAGGTGAGGCTGAGATATGTGAGTTGAGAAAATCCTAGTAAGTTTTTTGAGTTACGGTAATGGGTCAGTGGGGTGGGTTGGGTTGGGTAGATATATGTATTGTATTAATGGGCCGAGTATATATCTACAAAAGCTACTGATCACCTGAAAAGCCAGGGACCAAACTACACATGTACTTCAAATTCTACCACCTGTAACCTGGTGGGCTAGGAGGCACCATTTCGACACCCTCGAAGCCGCCGCCTTCATGTCCACCTCCGCCGCCTCGACGTCGTTGGTCGTTGGGGCAGCAAATGGCGGTCAACGCCATCACCAGGAGCACCAACAGTAGCAACAGGAAAGCGTAAACGATCGATGGGGGGGGATCCCCCCACTCATGAACGCGATCGAAGGAGGCAGGGTGTCCCATCCTTCCTCCTCCTCCTCCTCCTCTTTTTATAGGAAGGGTTCTCCTGGTGTTTTAAGGTCCTCCTTATGAATGTCTTATTATGTTGTTTTAAGGTCCCACATTTGCATTTGCGCATTTATTACAGTACCGCTGAAGTTTGGTTCAAACGCATTTACACTTTATACTATTTTGGCTTTCTGTGTACCAGCTTTTTTTTTTGCACTGAAATAGCTCATACTCAAAAGCTTGGTCCAAACGCATTTACACTGTATTATTTTTGCTCTCTGTGAACTAGCTTTTTTTTTTTGCACTGAAATAGCTCCTACTAAAAAGATTGGTTCAAACGCATTTACACTGCATACTATTTTTGCTCTCTGTGTACTAGTTTTTTTTTGTTTGCACTGAAATAGCTCATACTTGAAAGCTTGTCATTGACACTTTAATATTTTTGCACTCTGTATACTAGCTATTTTTTGCACCAATACAGCTCAAACTTTTTTTTTTTAGAAAATTAATACAGCTCAAACTTACATTGCAACAAATCAAAATTACAAGCTTAGTGCATACGCATTAAGACGTACTATTTTTGCGGTTAATAAGTTCAAACTTATAAGCTTGGTCCAAACGCATTTACACTTACTATATATTTTGCACTCTGTATGCTAGATATTTTTTACATTAACCGGAAAACAACTCAAATATTTTCAAATTGGTCTGCATGTGTGTACAGCTGATAGAGTTATTTCTTATACACAAACTGTTTAGATCGAGGAATAAGTTATTATGAGGTTTATACCTATTCCAGGAACAGATAACTTTCTCAATGGAATAAGTGATTTTATGTTTGATTGTGTTTTTTTTTTATTCTCATTTAAAAATGTAAAAATAAAAGTTGAGTTATTTAATTTGACATGTGGACCCTATTGATGTATAAGAGGTGATGATAAGTGATTTGATGTGATGAGATGTGATTTTTTTTTTATGTGATGGTGAACCCCACCTTCCATGGGAATATATAAAATGGGTATAAGCTTATTACAAGGATTACTTAGAATTGTTATACTCTCTTATAATCATTTATATTGACAGAGTAATATCAAGTTATACTTTATAAACAAACAGTTATTTTCCTCAATCCATTCTTATACCACTCTTGACCTCCTATCTAAACGGGGAAAAAAGAAAATTGTCATGCCATCTTTGCATGGTTAGGTGATGCTAGCTGGGTACCAGGTTAATATAATTAATGATAATAACTGACCTTCTGGTTTGATGTGGGATGGGTGGCTTTTTCATGTAGTGTTGTTGTTGTTCATTAAAAAAGTCACGTGATAAAGCATCTAATACATTCTATTTGTATCCTCTGACATAATAATTTATATGAGCATGTTTTTCAGTAAGTCACAGCTCAGTTTATTGTCTTTGAAAAAAAAATTGCAAAAAAATATCTAATAAAAATTAAAAGCAGTTGCTTATTGGTGGATGCTTTTTGATCATATTTACTTATAAAATCGTCCATTTGGTTGGTTAAATACTTAAATGTTGTCAAGCATCACACATTTATTAAAAAAGAAAAATTTTAAATGCACACAAAATGTTCACGTTATAGGACACAGTCATCACAATTTAAAAAATGAAATATAAATACAATTTATATTAAATGCACCTACTCTCTTTGGGAAAAAAAAAACTCAAAAACATGGCATTAATTGTATTTCAAAAAGAAAGTGTTTCACTGATAATATGTTCCACTGAAAATAAAGAAAGTATGTGGACTATAATTGAAGCTGATAAAATTATATACATTTTTGTTAATTTATTGCTAATATATACTATTTTGGGCTTCCTGGTGTAGATAAAAAAAAAACCCGGCATATATCATAAATGGGCATAAAAACAAAGACTTTAAAAGAAATTATCTGACTAGATGACCTGGTTGTATTCAAACCTTGTCACAGATTGTTACATGTTTTAATGTATTAATCATGTAATCTAATGTGTTCACATATATATTAATATATATTTTGTTGTATGAATTGTAATGTTTTTGTTATTTATGCCCACAAAAGTTATTTCGAGAAATAGATATGCCATTTCTTCCTATGCATCTGTACATGCAATAAAACGTTTCCCAAAAGGGCTATAAAAAGAGAGGAGAGGAGAAGAAGAAGAGAAGACATAGGAGAGAGGAGACACTGAAGGATGGGTCATCCAGCAGCATTTGATAGATCTCATGAGTGGGGGGAACAATTCTCCATCACAGCTTTCATCGTCGCCATCTTGTTCATTGTGTTGGCGTGTCTGCTGGTGGTGGGGACCATCACTCTGCGCCAACCTCCGTAGACGTCGAGACGGCGGAGACCGCGACGGATTTGATTTTGTCAAGATAGTGGCTCGCCATCAGCGGAATAGGTGTAAGATTTTTTTTTTTTTTTGCTTGACTTTAGGTGTAGTTAGTATGGTTTTGTGTTGAAATTGTTAGAAATCGGGACAATGGAAGAAGACAGAACCGGTGTGAATGTTTCAAATATCAACAGAGTTGAATGCTTTTAGACAGACTTCTTATGGTTCGATAAAAATCACGAGTACACCAGGGAATGATAAAGTACAGCTTTCAAGATACAATGAAGCCTCCACTTGGTCTTAAACACAGAGTGTGTACTCTCTGTTTCAACCTCTTAGAACTCTTTGTTTATAGGATTGATAATGTTAACTCGTAATACAAAGGAAGAGAGGATGGGTTGTTGTTGTTATGTTTTGTTTTGGATTTAAGGGTCTCAATTTGTAGGTAAAAAAGTGTCTTTTAGTTAAAAAAAGACGCTTTTTCATGAATGGGGAGTTACAGTAACCGTCCGATCGGTGATTTACTGTTTCCACACGATCATGCGGTCCAGATCATCCATCATGAGATGCATCCCTTCCGATGGCACCTCCTGATCAATGTAACCACTAACTGATCAATCCAACGGTACACGTTACATCTGAAAGGTCTTCCATCGGACAGTCCAGATTGCATCTGATCAAAACGATCTCCACCATCCAATTAGCCAAAAAGAAAAGGCTCCAGCTCCTAAATGTGTTAACCGTCCAATCGGTGATCCACCATTTCCACACGATAGTGCGGTTCAGATCGTTCATCATGAGATGCATCCCCCCCTTGATTAATGTAATCACTAACTGATCAATCCAACGGTGCACGTTGCATCTGAACGGTCCTCCATCGGACGGTCCAAATTGCATCTAATCAAAACGATCTCCATCATCCGATTAGCAAAAAAGAAAAAGCTCCCCAACTTCTACCAATGATGTGCACATCCCAAGTGCGCCTCTAAAAAGCCCACACGTCGCGCAAAGGTCCACTATATGGTGTCCATCAAAAGAGCTTCATTATAGTAGAATGAACTCTCTTTATAAATCCTCAAAATATTTTTCAAACAACCGATGTGGGACTAAAAGAATGAGACCATTTTTCATCCTCCTATAGAGACCACTTAAACCCAATTTTTTGAACCCAACTTTTAAAAATATCCAACAGAAATGAATGTATCATGTAAACATATTATTAATAGTAATTCAATTTCTTTTTGTGTTTTGCAAGTGATTGATGTGGATGAATTTCTTGTTTTTTTTATTGTATGTTTTTTTTTCCAAAAGGAAGAGGTGAACAAAACATTCACAAAACCATCACCAGACAATTTTTTTTTTTTTTTGGTTAGTTTGTTTTCTTTTTTTCTGGTACCAGTAAATCAAGAGGGAATCCCTATTGTGATACTGTATTGTATTAATTTTCAGGAAAGTACTTACAAAACTGGTATATATCCTCAAATACAAGAATAGGTGCTTTAAGCTTGGAACACAGAGTAAAACAGAGAGTACAATGTTTATGTCTTCAACTATCTTGTTTTTTTTTTGGCTTTTCGTCCTTTGTTCTATGATTAATTAATGCATAGCTCGTTCATGATGTGGATCAGGATTTTGAATAGGATATGAATGCAGTTTGATACTCTCTTATACAAATATTAAACTGCATTTGTTATCATGTATCCTAGTTATCAAAATGGATTTATGAATACCAAGTAAACTTAAGTTTACCAACTAGTGAATTGCATTATTTATGACAGAAATATACCCTAAATCACATGTTTATGTCATATAGTCGACCAGGTCTTATTATGTCCATGTATGATACATGTCAGTTGCTTTTTATCTACATCAGGAGGCCAACAATGGTACTAGCAATAAATGAACAATGGGGTTTTTGGTTGGGTGAGGACCAGGAATCATGTGGGTGGGTTGATTTTACATCTCAAAATACATTTTAAATTTTAAACTATAAGATTTAATTTGAATATTAAACTCTCATAAAATTCATAGTTTTAAATTACAGTCTCATCTTATAAAATTGAGATTAAATTAAAAACTAAACAATAATATAATTCAAAATTTAATTTTTATTTTAATCTTACCACTTAACATTTTATCTCAGTGTTATCTATCTCAAACTTAAAATTTGGTTCATTTTTAAAATACATATTCATATATAAGTGGAGTGACACCGTCCAAAAGGGTCACAATAAACGTTATTCAAATAAAAGTTTGTCTGGGTTAAACATGACATATAAAATATTATTTTTAAAAATGACCTTTGGTGAAACACAGTTAAGCATCCACAAAAAAGGTTGATATCCTCTATTTATTTTTCTGTACTTGTTTTGTGCTTTGATCAATCAGACAGTCGTAAATTCATCAAATAAAATTGGATCTATTTATCCATTCATGATTTGATATATTTATAATCGTTTAATTTTAATTATGATGATGTAACAATTCCACAATAAAAATCAAGTAAGATATAAGTAAAAAAATAAAAAACAAGCAAAGGACAAACCCCCACAAAAAGATCACAAAGCATTATAATTTTATTTATTATTGATTGAAACTGAAAAAAAATATTAACAGCCACCAGGACCACCATAATTGAAATGGTATCCGAGCTCACCCAATTGATCAGGTCTGGAAACAGAGTAGCATTTGGCCTTATCATATACGCTCTGTTCATCACTATGAAGAGGTTCGAAGCTCCCAAGAGAATAAGCTATTAGAGTCTGTGTAAAATAAGCTGCTTTTCCATCACCTTCACTGGCGAATTGACCAGACCCCATTGGTGGGGTTGGCTGGTTCTGATTAGATGATGCTACTCCTCCCCATATAACTTTATTAGCCTTACTCGACAAATCAGGGAACAGAGATTTTGGCCAGTATCCAACTGCTTCTTGAACTCTACCGACAGTTAACCACCAGTTTCCTGTATTTTCATCCTACAAATTTCATTTTAAATCTGGTGCATCAATATACTGAGCATTCAACAAATAATTAAAAAAAAAAAAACACTATCTTTAGGTCAACAATTACAACAATTGTTTGATATATTAAGAGTGAATATTGTTTTAACATGCATTTACTCAATTAAGTGATCACAAATTTGCAATGATTACTTTTTTCAAAGTCCATGTTTGGGTAGAAGAATAAGCTCTTGTTTGGAACGGGAATATAATTTATTATTAGGTATACATTTATCCAAGTATAAGTGAGTATAAATAAGAATAGAGTGATTTTGTGTTTGATTGTGTTTTGAATTATTTTCGTTGGTAAACGTAAGAATAAATGTTTTGTTGTTTGGGTAAAATGTGAATAAAGTATGGATAAAGATTTATAAAATGTGAAAAAATAATTATAGTTGATTTGACATGTAATTTATAAGAAGTGATGACAGTTGATTTGATAGTGGGCCCACATATTCTTTGCGTGGAATAACCTAGAATAACTTTAATTCCAATGGTTGGTTGGGATCTATATATTACTTTATACCAGTTTATTCAGACATACTTTATCGGTGGTTATCTGGAGTTTCCAAACACCCTTTTATCTTTTATCCGAGGTTATCCAAGGTTAGCCAGGGGCTTATTCCCAAAACAAACGGGGGTTAAATGATTTAATAAGTAAAAAAAAACATGTTTGAATAGAAGGAATATGCAAGTATCGGTGTGTAAGAATGGGTGAGAATAAGTTATTGGTTTTCCAAGTTCCTTCTGAAATTCTATTATACTCAATTTATTCTATTACCCCCCGTATGTGGTGTGACATTAGGTTATTCGCTCCTGATAGCTATACTGGGATAAATAATGATCCAGACTGAATAAGCGATTTTTTGTTTGGTTGTCTTTTTTGTTATTCTCATTGGGAAACGTAAAAATGATTTTTTTGTTTGGTTCACCTTGAATAAAGTGATGATAAATGGTTGATAAGGGATGAATAAGAGTTTATGATTTTTTAAATGACAATTATACCCCCTGGGAATAGTGTGAGAGATATATGATTGATTTGATAGATGTGACAGTTTTTGGAATCTGTGTGAGTCTGTTAGGTGAGATAAATTTTTTAAAATGACAGATAAGGGTATTTTTATCCATTGGCATAGATAAGCCTTGATAAGCAATTCACAATTTCCTTAGAATAGTTATCAGGCCTTATTCTAGCTTATCCAGACATAACTATCGGGGTTTATTCTATCAAAACAAACAACTTTTTTTTAGCTATTCTCATCTATTCTTCATTATTCTTGCCTTATGTTCTATGCCATACGGGGGGTTAGTGTAAAAGTAACCACATGTCAAATTATTTATCAATAACTCTTACATTAGAGACTCACGTGTTGAATTGTTTTTTTATAAATTATTATGCACATCTTATTAACTTTTTATTCACATATATCTATTATGAACAGAATAACAACAACAACAAAAAAAAAACTTTAATTATCATATTTTCTAATAACTATAACTAATAATACAACAAAATAAAAAATGATTTATTTATTCTATTTTATTTATCAATCATAACTTATTTCATGTGTAAAAGAGGGATTAATTTTTTTTATACAAAAAAGCATAGTCCAATCAGTAATAGCAGTAGTTGAACTTTAATCAGTATTGGTTGACAATCAGTAAATGATGTGATGGGTACCTGAAATATGGATAGTGTTAACTCATTTATATGAGCCTCAGCTGATGAAACTATCAATTCCATACCAGGACTAATTCTTTCGTGCAATTGTACAAAACCAGAACATTGGAGATTATAACAACCAGTTGATTGATAGTTATCAACCTGTTTCATAAAATATAACATGTTTTAGAAACAGTTGTTTAAGAAAAAAAATTATCATTTATGATAAAAAATTTGATACACACCGTCCAATAAACAAAAAATCTACTCTTTGAATCACCATACAATTGTGGATGTACCTGCAAAAGAAATTAATGTGTCATAGATTTGGTAAAAACAACTTATAATAATGTTTGTTATCCGTCCCATTTATTTGTCTAATTTTAGAAAGAGAGAGCAATTATAAAATTGATAGATTTTTTAATATTTAAAATTAAAATAATCAATCTTCATAATTTTACATGTTAAGAAAAACAATTGTTGATTAAAAAAAATTCCAGAGAGTATATAACAAACTCACATGCCATCCAGCTTGAACGGCGTTGATCTTGTTTGGATCTGCCTCTCCATTTATTACCCAAATTTGAGAATGAGATGATTGACCTGTTTGAATACTAGATAAGTTAGAAACACTCATTGTCGCTTGAGCCCCGTAAAATTCCCCATCATGAAGTGTGCCAACATACGCCCACTGCACATTCAAATTTTTTTTATTTTTTTATGAACCATTCAAATAATGTTGAATATTTATGAATTATGTAAATAAATTTTATGAAATTTTAAGAAAATAAATCATGGCAGAAAACGTAGAAAAATAAATATAGGTTAATAATTAGGGGTTGTTAAATTGAGCATCGTTCTTACTCGGTTGTTTGCTGCTACATCACTAAAGACTTTTAACAAATTTTTAGAAGTCACGAATTCTTCTTTAGTGATTCTTCGAATAGGAACAGATCCTGCTGGGCAGCCTTCAAATTCAATCCCAATTTTATGGGATTTGTTGATGGATGAAAATTTATCAGAACCTGGATAATTACTTGGCTTCAGCTGCAAAATAAAATGCATATAAATATCAATATATTATGGAAAATATATTATTTGCATGCACAAAGAAGACATCACATATATTTTACATATACACACAAAAAAAATATTACTCTATAGTCTATACTGTAAAAAAATATATATAATTGCATACACAAAAATTGCACACTACCCATTTTTTTTACATATACATACGTTAGTATCTACTTACAAATAATGAAAGATGACCAAAATGTTTCCTACAATTACTAAATGACAAGGTGAAGAAAATTAATACAAATAAATGAAACGATGGTTAAAGATAACACCATGTATTACTATTATTATAATTACTATATATACTTGGTCAGGGAACCATGCTAAATAAAAAGAGAGGAAGAAATTAAATGACTCACCTTTTTTTTAATATGATGAAATTTGTAAACATCATTAACAAGGAGAAATAACAACAGTTAATACCTGAATGGAATGATTTTTTAACGTAGGATGATCCAGAGAAGGTTGTTTGTAGATATCAACACAATCAAATACATCACCATTTTTCAACTGCACTGAATCAAAAGTTTTTCATTAGTAATTTTATTCAAAAATATGTTTACACTAAATAATGTTAAACCATGTAAATCTACTAATATGCTGCTCCATTCATATACATCGAAATGAAACCCATGTGCTTCACATAGTGATGATGACAGAAGGTACATGTTTACTTGTTCTATCTTAATAAAAATATGCCAAAAACTAATCAAACTTGCTCACTTTTTTTTCTAAAGAAAAAGTGTTTGAATTCAGTGAGTCTGAGAAGAAATGATGAGTCACGGTCCCTACCCATATAGTCTTGATTGCAGGTTTATTGAGCACTTTGAGTTGTTTCTCTAACTCCCAATCTTCTTCTTTTGATGGGATCAACCTCCCATTGACTGCATGATTATACAAACAAAGTGTGAATACAACAGAAATGAATATTCTCAAAAAGTAACCTGTCATGTTTTCACTAATTCTGTAAGCTGATGTCGCTCATTCTTCCTTTATATCATTTCAGAATAACAGGAAATGGCAAATCAATTATGATTTTATTGTTTTTTTAAGTTTGTTCTAAATAGTTATGTTGTAATAGTGTGCATTTATAGACTTTACTCTTTTTTTTGGCATTTATCAGGATTAAAAATGGAATGTGTGGTTGTTCGAATCAATACAAATCCTTTTGCCATTATGTATTCATTACTTTCCTTAGATTGCAATACATTAATCGTCGGAAATATCCCACATTACAGATCATATATTCTCAGGTTATTTCTTCTTTGGGAATTCATGATAATGAATACCCACGTTGGCCAGAGGAAGACTGGGGGGGGGGGGGGGGCTTGATCAGAGAATCACTAACAAAACTTCGGTTGCTAATTAGTTTTTTTTTTTTTTTTTTTCAATTTGACACACTCTTCTCCAAAATATGCTATTTATTTTTGTAACATTGCACACGCATGATATATTTAATAATATGTCATTGTTGTAATCTTATTGAGATAAAAAAAAATTTCATTTTATCACTTATTGTATCACTTATTATGATTTGAATCTAACTTGAGGAGTATTTACCAGACTAGTGAGCAAGTAGAACATTATAATAATATCATAATCTTTGCTATAATCCAAAATAGTTAATCATAATATCCTAACTAATAATTTTTTTTTGTATTTCCATATAAAAATAAATGAGACAGTTTCTCTATAATTTTATTGCTGATGTATATGATTCTTATTATTAAATATGATTTTCATTTATATTAATGTAAGCAATAGATAATCAAAATTATCAGAATATCACTAAGACGTTACTATTTCATTGTTTTATTTGTGAGTATCAATAGTTAACATCAGATTTTAAAAACTATGGTGCATTTAATAATATATGACTTAGATCTATCAACAGGTCGGTTCGACGTTCAAACCGGGTCAGGGTGGACCCAAATCCAACCAAACACAGGGTTATTCAACCCCAATGAGAAGGAAGAATATAATTCTCAAACGACATGAGGGAACTGGCTTGAAACCATAAGGTGAACTTTGACCCGCGCACGGATAGACTAGAAATACCTACCGGACCACATGGGTCGAGTGGTAAAGGACCCTACGGACCATAGAGAATCTTGTCATGTGTCCGGACCTGGTGGACCTGAGTGTGACCGTGTTTGAGGGCTTTTAATCAATGATGATGTTTAATACTTTTACAAAACAATTTATAAATATTAACTCACAATTTATAACATTACATGTATTTAAAAATATCTTAAACTAAAAACTGAAAAGATTTAACACAAATTAATACAAAAAATATACAACCCAAATCTACTCCTTTTAAGTCCTACCAAAAAAACAAAACAAAATTACAAAAAATTAAAAGTACATTGTCCAAAAAGTGAAATAGGTAAACACAAGTTGCACAACCAAGTGACAGCACACTTCAAATTAAACAACCGTTTTTGGAACATGACATCCAGAGTCCACATAAAATCCGGTTCGGCCCGTGAAAACTGGGCCCAAGCCCGTGTGCCTATCTTACCAATGGGCTCGGGCCGGGCCGGGCCAGCCCAAGATCAAACAAGCCCACTGGGCAAGGTTCGGGCTCCGGGTCGCTTATGGGCCCAAAAAATAAAAATAAAATTCATGAAGGGTTAGAGGACCGCCCTCCCTGGTGGTGATTCCAGGAATTCTTACAGATGAGGTCGTTTAAAAAAATAAATTCTATAAAATTTTTAAAAAATTTACATTTATTATATATTTATAAAAAACATAAAAAAAATTTTGAAAATAGAATAATTGACATTAATAAAAAATAAACCATCAAAGAAATGAGATAAAAGATTTTCAATATATAAATTTTTACAATTGTCCTCAATGAGATTTGATATTTGAAATTGTTACATGATAATTTCATAAGTATAGATTTTCTTCGGAAGGAGAATAATATTGTTATGCAGTTAATTTTCTCTTAAATAAAATGACAAAATCTGTTAAATAAAATTTTTATAAACATAAATATATATATACAAAAAAAACTAATCAACTAAAGACCCAAATCAAATCCATGATTAACCAAATAGACAAGTTAAGCCGGACAGGTGAAAGAAAGAAGGGAGTAATGTTAAAGGGTTTTATTCATTATTCATACATGATTAAGCAATGATGGAAAAATTTTAGATTAACATGTGGTAAAAGAATACGAAAGAAGAAAAAATAAATCAAACTGAAATCCACCACTAGATACCTAAAGCAAAGTAAGAAGACGAGATCGGTGATCGATGGCGTCATTGATTAGTGAGTCCGCTGACTAATGGAAGACAAAGGGTCCCCACGATTTTTTTTTAATAAAGTGGGTAGGGTTTGATTGTTTAAAAAAATTTGATGGACTGCACCACAACATATGTGTCATCCTAGCTAGTCCCACTTTTTTTTAAGTGGGGTTTTGGGTTAATGTGGGGGTAGTGTGATGTTTTTTTAAAATTTGATGGAGTCAATTGACCCCACAACCACACATGTGGCGCCGTCCTCCAATAAAATGGGGATAAGTGTTCCCCCTTCCCCATGTCGTGGCGGGGGAGGGGGGACACCTGCATGGCTGCATCCTCACATGGGGGGCACAAAGGAGGCGGCCCTGAGTGACTTGGTTGCCTGTTTTGAGGGTTGTATGTGCATCTCTTTGTGTCGAGGGACAAGAGTAATATCATCATTTTATCATGTTAGGTTCTTAATCACACCTAAGGGTAACGACAGGTGATAATGTGCATAAATCGCCTGGAAACATGGGGTTATAAAAATATTAACAAAAAAATAAGGGTGGATATGGATGTCTGGTGTTTTCAGGGGTAAAATGAATTTAGAGCGCTAATAGACTCACTCTGTTTTGTAGTCTCATCTGCAGTCTCAAATACTATGATAGCACAATATATATTACGCTATCAAAGTGTGAGATTCTATCGTAACGTGTGACAATTTTTTTTCATTTTTTTTTTTAAAAAATACACTAATATATCTCAATGTTTGTTTCATTTTATATAAATATATAACTGAATGTATTTCAATAGAAGAGTATATGATTTTTTAAAATAAAAAATGATGTGAACTGTAATTGATAAGATTGTACAAGAGCAGGAGATATCATTCTTCATGCATTTAACCGTTTATTATTTTTGCCGAATGAAATATTTAATATGAAATATAAACTGTACTAAATTGGGAAATTGTACATAATGCTCAAATTCATAATAAAATCACTTGTACTGAAATGAAGAACTGGATTAGAATGAAAAACTTGTCTAACCAGCAATGGAGCAGATCACAGAAATTACTGGCGGAGATTAGATATTTCGGGGAGGCTGCTGGATTGGAGAAAGAGAGAAGAAATGGAACCCCTAGAAAATTCAGTTTTTTTGTTCACCTAGATTGTTTGGCGTGGGATTTTAATGGGCAGTACATATGGATCAGTTAGTGGGATTAGGCACGGGCCAACATGTTTTTTTTTAATGGTGTTGTTATACACAGTTTTGCATACGGTTTAAAATACAGTTTTTTATATCTCATTTCATATTGTCCACGCTTTTGTCGAGCCAGCGCACACAGCGGGCTGTCCGGCGTAACTTTTATTTTTGACTAGGTATGCATCTTCTATAATATATATATATTTATATATATTTAATAACAAAAAGAAAAACAACAAACCCAATTCATTATAGATTCCCGAAAAAAAATGTCTAAGAAATAAAATAAAATGAAATTCCTAGAATCACTCTAACATCCATTGATCCCAAACGTCAAAAAAAACGACGCCAATCAAACCCTCCAAATCCCCCTCCCCGTCAATCTATACAACATCAAAACAAAATCACCATATATACACAATCCCCTCTAGTACTCATCAAACACCACCTCCGGCCCCGCCCCTCCATGTTCCCCCCATCCGCGTCGATCATCCATGATCATCGAATTCATCGACACGCGCTCGGACACCCTCCACACCTTCACCGACTTGTCCAGGCTCCCGCTGTAAACGATCCACCGCGCCTCCTCCCCCCCTTGATCCCTCTCCACCGCCAAGCACTTCACGGGCCCCGTATGCCCCGTCAGCACCGACAAACACGCGTGCGCGCCGCCCCCCTCCCTCCTCCACACGCATATCGTCTTGTCCGCCGACGCACTAAACACCATCGCCCCCGCCGCCGCCAAGCACAGCACCGCCAACCTGTGCCCGCGCAACACCCCTCCGTGCGACAAACCCTTCTCCTCCCTCTCCCAATAATTCACCACCCCATCCGACGACCCGCAATACACCACCTCGGCCTCCGCATTCACCGCAAGCGCCGTCACCGCGAACTCCTGCCTCAACAGCGTCTGCGCCGCGAAATGCTGAACCACCTTCCCACGCTGTACTTCCCTCCTCCACGCCTTCACCGTCCCGTCCGCGGACCCCGTGAAGACCAACCCATCGAACCCGGACACGACAGAATTCAACGCGTCGTCATGCGCGTTGATCGACTCCAAGCACTTCGAGTCCGAGAGGCGCCAGACCTTGAGCGTCTTGTCCCAGGAGCCCGAATAGAGCAGACCCAGATCCTCGTTGAGGCTGAGACACGACACGGCGTCGAAGTGCTTGATCCAGAGAGAGTTCCGGTTGCGCCTGACCTCAACGTAGTTGCTCGGCTTGAGCGAACTCTTGAGAAGGTCCTTGAACTTGGGGAGGCTCCCCAAGCGCCTGTGCACGGAGGGGTTCTTGGAGGAGGCCCTCCACACGCGTATCTTCCCGTCTTGGTGTCCGGTGAAGATGCGAGAGCCCGAGATGACGATGGCTTTGACTAGGCCGCTGTTGGACTTGAAGGCGGAGTACTCCTTCTGGTGCTTCCAGACGCGGATGTTCTTGCTGTCGGAGCCCGTGTAGAGGAGGTCGCCGGAGGCGGCGAGGGAGTATATGTGGCCCTCCTCGCGGACCAGGGACCCGATGAGCCCCGTCGGAGGGGACGAGGAGGAGGAGTCAGAGATGGGGTTCATGAGGGAGGTGGGGTAGGACCAGGGGGACTTCATGAAGGGGGAGCCGATGGTCCAGGGGGACATGTTGTAGGGGGAGCTCTCGACAGAGTAGTAACCGTTGCTGGGGCTGGCGGAGGTGGTGGTGGTGGTGGCGGAGGCGCTGCTGTTTCTCTGGTGGAAGTCATCGTAGTCACCGTCGCCTGCGTTTGAGGCGGAGGCGGCGGTGGAGGAGATGTTGGGATCGGAGTAGAGGAGGTTGCCGAACTTCGACGTGGGCCGATGCGGCCCGGCCGAGGCTCTGTCGTGCCACATGGTAGGGTTAGAATAGGAAGAAAAAATTTGAAAATGAATTTTTTTTTTTTTTTAATTGTGTTTGAGAGGGGAAAATAAAAGGGTTATGAAGGGAGATGTTGAGGGGGTATAAATAGATGGGAGAGAGAAGAGGAGGTTTTGACACGTGTACGGTTGGAGGAATCTTGTGGTGGTGTGGAGACGCGGTGGAAGGCGTACGGTCAGTGGAAGGTAATTGTTTGTTGAACCGATTTTTTTTTTCCTAATTTAAGGTGCTTTTCGTTTTTTATTTTTTAAATGGTGGGGTTTTTTTTTTTTTTTTTTTTTTGAGAGAGATTCTGGAAGAAGGAGCAATGGAACATGTGATAGTCGTGGAGAGAATGTGGTGTTTGGAGAACTTGTATGGATTTGATTTTGACTGACTGTTTGACAATGTAGACTTTTTGTAGCCTCCATATATTATTTGTTTTATTTGTTGCGTTGACTGGACGCTACCGAACTGGGGACCGATGGTAGAGCTAGGTGGTAATACGACTTCAAGTGGTCAACGCGTTCATTGAGGTTTAGAAGCAATTTATAAAAGTACGCCGTCCAATTTATGTCATCACGTGAGTTGAGTTGAGTTGATGTCCTAATTATTGTTGTCAAGGGTTTAAATGTAGATCGTATTAATGTAGCAGATTAGTTATCACAAATCAATGGAAAAGATTTAAAATGCAGGTTCTGTCCTCTCACACGTGAACCAGACTGGGAAGATATCGGGCAACAAGGAAATAAATGGCTAATATCACAAAATCATGTTTCGCCAATGGTCCTAAAGAATTTGGGCAAATTGCTTCTTTTAGACTCTCAAATAATAATCAAATTTGTTACTCTTGTAATTTTTAATAGTGAAATGATAAGATACTGACATCATTTCCCTACGCTCCATCTTATCACCATTCCATTAAATGGATTCTAATTATTTTGTTTATACTAACAATGTAATCAATTTGTAAAAGAAGTACACTTTGTGTGATCCAATAATAAAATGATCGCGCGCGTGAGTGACAAATTATTAAATACCATTTTTTTTAAACTACCTATGCAACTTTAAGCCTTGTTTGGATAGCATAATATATGATGACTATGAAAAAATTACGATGAATGAATCTAAGAATATGTTTGTTTATAAGGAATAAACGGTATAACTATATCAAAATATAGTGAGAATAAATTATTATTTGTATTTCAGATTTCTTTGAAATTATGTTATTGATTCACTCAATTTATTTTATTAGTATAAATGGTCAACATGTAAAGTTGGAAGGTCCACGTGTCAAATGAATTTTTTTAATTTTTTTACAATTATTTATTTACATCTTCTTTATTTTTAATCAACAATTATAAATAATCAATCAAATAACAAAAATATAATTATTACATTTCTCTACAAAAATAATTAAAAATAAAATTATTATTATTATTTGACCTTCAAACGAGGCTAAACAGTTTTATATGACCTCGAGAAGATTTCCAACAATCTCCTGACCAGCGGCAGCTCTTCACGCGTTTGGGCAGGAACAAAAGGTGGTTCTTTTTGCATCATATTATTAATTTATCATATTTTGAAATATGTATGACATAGAGACCACGTCACACTTTAGGCCCTTAAGTTGGTGAGGACCAAACCGTTGCCCGACACGTGCATGGCACTTTGCCATATTATCACGCTAACGTGACGTGAGCGTTGCATCGTCTTTGCTAAAAAGGAGCAGCAAAAAGTCCACAAGTTTGGCTCTGCCGCCTATGCGGAGGGCACCTTTCATTATATTATTTAAATGGAAAACATAATTTTCATTTTTCCACCAAATTTGGTTCGTCAGTCACTTGTAAGGGGTCATAAAAAAGAACGCGGCTTGAAACCTTGGCCCGGCCTGTTTTCAGGATGAATCGGGCTCAGGCCTCCCTTCTGCGGCTCGGTCCGTAAGCTTACGAAGGACAATTCAATAAATGAGTAACATATATTTTTTATTTGAATTATAGTTTAATTATACAAATTATTGATATTTATGTAGGTGTCAACCTAATTAGGTATATGTAGTTATTTATTCTTTCAAATAATTAATTCATTTAATATATTTATTTTAAAAATTCAATAGATATAAATATTTTTTTAACATTATACTTTAAATTTTGTGTTATTTTAACATTATATACAAATGAACAATTTAAAATTAAAAAATCAAAAGAAATAAGATGTTTGAATTTTGACCCGTATGCGCACCCGTGGGCCCGAACCTAAGCCCGGCCTGTGAGGCCCGTGCTCCTGGGTAGAGCTTGTGCCCTGTTTTTTGGCCACGGGCTGACCCGTTGCCGACCCCTAGGTCAGTGGTCACGGAAGAGGAAACTATTATATTATTATAATTTGTAATGGTCAGAATAACAAACTACTATCATTTTTAAAAAAAATCAAATTTATGAAAATAATAAATGATTAATAAATGATATAAATTTTAAAATTGAATAAAAAAAAATTTGAATTTCTTAGTGTACAAGATTTTCGCTTAGCTATTATTTCAATTTGATGTATTATACAAATAAGCCTTTATTTAATTTGACGTATTTATACAAATATGCCCTTACATTGTTACACAGACCTTTCAGACTGCTTAGCGATTCGTGCAAATTTTCTAAAACTTATATTACATCAAGATGTGTAAAAATTATGTTCATGTGTAAGCACGAATTCTCGTATCCTCTTAAAAACCGTGGTATTAGTCTCATCCGAGTCTTACATACTGATGGATTTTAGTGATCCGTTTCAACTATCAACGAGATTGACTTCTTTTAAAAATACAAAGTATGTAACAAATTTTTACTCTTTAAAAAAAATCACGTTATGATTGGGGTGAGTTACCCCACCCTAATCCATTCGATTTTATGAAGTCATCCATTATGTGACAGGTCGACATCACAGAATCGAACTAGTTACAGAAACCTAAAGCCCTATCTACGGCCTATTCGACTTTGTGTTTTGAACAATGTGTTCGTGTGTTATAGCATTCTCAATAAAATGATATCTTCAAACGATGATGTGTTGTTCAATATCATGAAGGAACAGATCACGTGATGTAGGGTTTCGATATCTCTACGTGATGTCGTCTATTATGTCACATGTTGAATGGGCCGTGGAAAGTGCCTTATATCTCTGGGATCAGTTCGATTATGTGATGTCAATATGTGACATAATGACAATATTTTAAAAATAGAATCTTTAAATGAATTAAAAAAATGAATGAGTCAAGGGTTATTGGTTCAATTGTTGGATCAACTAGATTTGAACCATGACATAATTATAATAATAATTTTTTTAATCATTATTATTATATAAAAATATAAAATATTTTAGAAAATCTTTGCATAAATGTTTTACTTAACATTATAATTGACGATTTCACAAAGTCGAATGGGTCATACGAGAGAGTTAGATTTATATGACATGTTCGACTCTGCGATGTCGAACGGAGTATATAACTGATGACTACACAAAGTTAAATGGATCGCAGAGAGGATTTAGGTCTCTGTGACTAGTTCGACTATGTGATGCCGACCTGTGACATAATAGATGACTTTACAAAGTCGAATGGGTCAGGTGGATTCACCTTTTAAAAAAATTATATTTTTATTTTTTTAAAAAAAATCATATTTTTATTTTTTTTGAGGGGTGGGTTGAAAAATTCTGAGGTGAAAATATTGGTGCCCTTTTAATTTTTTGAGAAGGATGGGATAAATAACTACGTGGATGAAAATATTAATACCGTTATGATATAATTTGAATATGCCTCGATGATTAGTTTGGTGAGTTTTGGTACCATGGTGGACAAGAAAGAAAGAAAAAATTTAAATGAATGCGACAAGATCAGATCATGTGAAAAATATTTCGTATTGTGACGCATCAGTAGAAAATAATTTAATCGACAAGAGAGACATCACTCGTAACACTGCAGTCTGATACAGTGACACTGGTTAGTTGGCTCCGAGCCCTCTATGCATCAAGTATGAACAGTTTTGATAAATGACCCAATGGAAAACATGGACACCCACTGAAATATCATGAGACATGTCTAGATCCTCTACATAACATAGAGCTAGAAGCCTAGAATCTCCTTGAGATAAACGTGACAACAAAATCATGTATATAATAATAAAAATATTTAATTTGTAACTAATATATGCGTGTGTGTTTATACATTGTTATTTATCTACCTGTCATTTACGATGGACAGAGCCGGCTGAGTGGGGGCTACTGCCTTCGCTCAAATTTTTAAAAAAAATGAAATTCGTGATAATATTCTAAATTTAATTTTTCTAACCTTTACACGTGTACATTTTCTTTAGACATAAAAATGTGTGTGTGCAGAGAGAGAGAGAGAGAGAAGAGAGGAGCAATTTTTTATTTAAAATTTAATTAAAAATAACCCTATCACCTTCATTCATGATGAAGAATATATAGCTAGGGTGAATCAAATTTACAAGGGAAAGTGAGATGACAAGAATTGGATGATTTTTTTGTTTAATTGATGTTTTTTTAGTAAGATTTATATATCTTTAGTATTTGTATTATTAAAATTTATATCAACTTAGCTAGACTTACCACTCTGTATATGCTATTATGCATGACATAACTATTACAGTAATCATAAACAATAAAAAAAATGAAATAAGAAATCTAATACAGCAAAGTTGGAAAGAACCTTGCTATAACTAATTAACTGAATCTATTTTTAATTCTTGATGTTTTATTTACTTATGAAATTTGAATTGTTCATTTTTATTATCTAAAAACAAAAATCAAAACCTAACTTAAAATACAACCAAATCCATTATAACCTCAATCAAATATGAACCTGATCCAAACTAAATCAAACTTGATATTGAGTTAGGTTCAGATTAACCACTTTAGGTTCAAGGGTCCCATCAAATTTAAATTTGGATTAACCTTCTTAAATAAACTCTAAATTTGGAATCAAATTGTACTCCAAACAGCCTTATGGTTGCAGTCCTAGATGGGAGTGTGTTTCAGCAAAAACGGCGCCGGTCTTGGCCTCTCAAACGATAAAGAAAGAACACGGTTTCAAAGTCCTCCAACTTCCTACGGTTGATGATTTTTTAATGTATCTAATTAAAGACATAACATCCGGCACCGTATGACGTTTTTATAATAATGTATTTATTGACATGACAGCTGGCTAACCATACGAAAGGTGCAACGTGTCAAAGTCAAGAACGTAACGCGTCCTTGTTTTCATGAATGATAACCCCAACTGTTTACATTTCTATTTTGAAAGAGACAACTGGATGAGACGCCACGTGTCACAAAATGTGTGGATACATTTTCAGTCTTGCCTATGGTTTTGTAAATGCCAGTCGATGCTTTGAAACACACATCTCATCAAATTTAATAAAATGAGCAAAGCCATGCAAACAAGTCCAACGGGAGTACGAATTTCCAAATCGAATGAAGATTGTAATCGAAAAATGAATAGATGTTAGAGAGAGGCATGTGAGGACAGAATTTTTTTTTTTTTTTTCATTTTTGAGAACAGTGGATATTGTATTTAAATAGATCAAAGCATACGATATTGAAATTAAACTTATTTAGATTCATGATGTTGATTGAGATCTTGTAGAATAGACTCTTTCAATCTCTCTCTTTAATCCTTTATCCACAGATTTGATGGAGAAATCTAGGAGTGATTAGATGAGAGTGAGTACCCTTCTTTTATTCTTTTTTAATGTTTTTCCATCAAGAGTTTAACAATCAGAATCACGATCATTGAAACCACATACTTATTTAGAGGATTGAAACGATTAAGAGAACAAGATAAAAATAAACATAAATACTATCTTTATAACATTTTTTATATTGCACAGTAAACATTATGTGGTTAAATATGTACCACTATTTTATTATAGCGACCTAATTTTGATTTAGCCTCGAAATAATGTTGATTTAATCTCAATGAGATCATCTTATGACCACTATTATAGGACTTATACAACATTTTCCACTAATTCAAGTCTTCATATATGATTTATTAGTGTTGTCTCGTACCTTTTGATCCATTAATTTTTTAGGAAATAAAAAAAAGGGATTACGACGTTACAATATTGGAAAACACATGCAAGCAAGAAACAAGAAGACATCTAGACAGAGAAGTGTTAAACCTGGTAAGATTCAATTCTGTCGAGCACCACGAGTCACCTTATTATGGTTAATGTGATTATGTGATTTGATACTTAATGATGAATTTTCTTGGGGAAAGGAACAAATGGAGACATTTATTAGGAGTTTCTTGTGCTGTCCTCCATTGACCATTTGTCGTTTTGTGGTCATTTTCACTTTTAATTTTTTTTTTTTTTTTTGAATGTACACACTTGTTTAATTAATATATTTTTATTTGTGTAATTTGTATTTACAAATAGACACGTGCGCGCTTCCGAAGTGTAACTTCACTGGGTTACAAAGGTTTTCCTAACATAGAAACAATAGGAAAGCCCATGACATATTTGCTGAACAATATTCAACCCTAGTTTATCTTTATTTTTTTATCAAAATATATATTATAATGTATGTATACTTACTTGTATGCAAATACATTTATTTATATATATTTATAAAAAATAAAACTAAAAACAACATTGTTTGTAAAAAAAATCATGCATGATTCCACCTCGATTCTTGTTAACAGCCTCAAATACAATTCACACCCGTTCTTATCTTTAAAAAAAAATACAGTATATAATTATATATATTTTAATAAATGAAATATATATATTCAAATAAATTGAATAAGTTTATTTTTGTATACTAAAAATGTTTATATTGCGTTAGAGTGAGTGCAGTTAGTTAACAAGGTAAATGTGACCCGGCGGTGTTGTAAAAAAAGACAATGTATAACAGTACAAAAAATAAACACTTCAAACTGGGTGGTCCGGGTCAGCCCGGTTTGACTGGGACAACCCGGTGTATCGGGCTTGGGCTAATATCTTCTCGATCTCGGGCCAGCCCAAAACATCCACCTAGTCCATACCTACCAAGAAGGGCTTTTATAACAATATCTGAAACACAGGGGGGTATTTACGTAAATTAAAATACGAAGCGTACATATAAAGCCTCGGGTCTGTGCTGGACGGGGCTTCTCGGTTGTTCTTCAGCTTCTGCGGATGCCGTTCTCTCATCTCTGCTTCGCCAAAACACACTAATCTTCCCTCTTCGGAATTTTAGGACAACTTCGAAACCCTAATCTTCTTCAATGGAGGTTTTGAATGAAACAGTGCTCCGATTCTGAATATGTCTCTCGCGGTGGCCGTCCGATCGAGATTGGCTTCTCTTCTGCGGCCATGGCTCCAAGAGGAGCCCAACATGGAGATCAAATTAGGGTTTCTGAGATCCATCGTCACTGTGAAGGACCTCGTATTCGACGTGTCCGTCCTCAACGCGGTCACGGGAGGGTCCGCTCGCTTGGCCTTCGAACGAGTCAAGTTGGAGAGTGTGACAGTCGGGTTTTCCCCATGGTCTGGTCCTGCCTTAACGGTCGAAATCGAATGCGTTGATGTAACCCTCGCTCCGAGGTTCGGTCATTCTTTGAAGTTCTTCAAAGCCGAAACATGCATATAATCTGTCTAGTTCCTTGTGGATTAATTTGAGTAATTTTTTTTTCAAGGGATATGGAGGAGCAACCACGCCCGCGAAACTCATCGAGTTGGACTGATTCGGTCACGAGAGAGAAGAGAGAGACCATTGCTTCCCTTGACCCAGAGGTGTGCGTTGACTATCAACGTTGATGGAGTAGGCTTTTAGTGTGATATATTCATGATTGACCTGACATGATTCATTTTGGGCAAATTTGTTTTCTTTATTTTTGTCATTTTTTTTAGTTTTGAAAACTAGCCTAGTCATTTGGTGACATACAAGCGTATGTGGTTTGAAAGTTAACTACTTGCCTGTTCAGTTGCTGAGAATTGCCTTTTATTTGTTTTGGTTTGTACGATTCTTGCTCGCTCAATTGTTGAGGTGGGCTTGTCTTTTTGGAAAACCAGGGTGTATCTTTGCATGACATGATTGAAAGAATTGCCACCAGTTCACCAAGCAGTTGGTTGACGACTGCCATAATCAATACTGTTCTGAGAACATCCCGGCTACAGATACAAGAGCTTCACTTACAATTGCTACTTGATGACTCCGATGCCTGCTTGTTGAAGGCAAAAGATCTCAGGATGGAGCCTCCACCTCCATATAGAAGTTGTCTATTCAGAGGGATCTTTGGCTTATTCCTTTTGCCTGGAAATGAGAGCTCTTTTGCGGTCAGTGGGGGGATGCTGGAGGTTGGACTGAAGGCAGGGTGCCTCATAAACTGCATAACTTCTTTGAGAGATATTTCTGTTCAAGTTAGACTGAAGGATCTTTCACCTTCTGGTATTGACATTCGGTCACAAAAAAGTTATTTTGAATTCTCTCCAGTAGATATCCTTCTTCTCTCAATAGTCTTAGATATGATTTCTCCGAGGGAATCCGACGGTGCTAGAAATGGTAGGGAGCTCTGGAAGATAGCTGCACTGAAGATTGGTTATATGACCTCAAATAGCAGTGCTCATCTGTACAAAATAATTAAAATTGCTATACAATGGATCCGTTATGTGGATGCCTATGAGTCATTGATAGTTCTAGCTGGATACCCTGCTACAGAGCAAACACCAGCCAGGGGATCCACTGACTGGAAGTTTCCTAGCAAAATTAAACATCAATGGAAGCTGGTTGGTGAAATAGAAAGTTTTTTGCCCCCTGATACTATTGCCCGGGCACGGTGTGTAGCACGACACAGAGCTTTTATGCACTTTCACAGGGGTGGCCAGAGAAAATCAATTAATGTTTATGCCAGATTCCTGTGGAGAATCTATGACCTGATTTTGCTTGTTTTTAGAGTCATGTACTACATGTTTTTCGTGCTCATAAATTTCATCCTGTTCAGAGCATCCTCAGTGCAATTCGTTGCTAATTCCGCTGGCTTCCCTTTACAGCAGTGTATTAGTCTAAACCTTGGAGAAATTTATATCACTCTTTATCCCATGAGTACTGAGTGTGGTTCAATTACATTAGCATCAGAATCCGATACTAGACTTCCTCCCTTGTTAACTTCGTTTTGCCTTGTAATAAATTTTTTTTGCTTGTACCACACCAAGGATAGCGCTTCACAGTCTACATTTCTAGCTTTTGGAGATCTTAAAAGCTATTCATCTTCTTTGTTGAGAGTCTCACGACTGCAGAGCAATTGGAGAACTGAAACAAGTCCTTCCTTTGGTGAATTTATGCTTGATAGTGGTGGTGTGCGGGAAATTCTGCAAAGTGAACCTGCTCCATTGTATATCCATCAAAAGGTGCAAAATTCTACAAATTCCATGAGCCGCAATACATGGGCTTCTGTTTTGCAAACTCATCTAAGTGAAACATGGTTGACATGGAAAACTGTTAACCAGAAATTTGGAGAAAATAATGATGAATACTTCAAGCAAACATTCCTTCTTTGTGAGATTAAAAGTATTGTCATGGACCCATTTGTGCATAGGCCAGAATTTGGGCTCTGGAAATGCAGCTTGGTCATGGGGAGATTAAACTTTGAATTAGATCATTCCTCTATCATTTCCATAACTCAGTTGACCAGGCAGTTTCAACATGCTAATCAATGGATTTCCAGCATTACAAGTCCAGAGGTTCTTCCAAACACTGCTACCTGTTTTGAGGAGCAATCTCAAATTGCATTGGAACATCAGCTTGAGTTCTTAGCCAATAGATTGAAGATGGTGATGCTTAATATGATCCCTGAGAAAAACATACGAATGGGAATGGTCATAGCTGGTCCTACTATACGGATATCTATGCAGACAGCCAAACTGCTGGAATGGGACCAAAGGCTTGTCACTACTCAAGGTTTTGATGATTGCTATTTCACTGTAGATCTGGCGAGTGCTGAACTTGCTGTTTGGCCAACTTCAAAAGATGCTTTAATCAAGAAAATGAAATCAGACGAATCAACTACTAAGAACGTTTGGGTGGAGGGGCCAAGGACAGTAGAAATAGCAAAAACTGGATCACATGAAAAGTTTATGTCTCAAGGCCGCATCTCGCTCGATGTTTGTTTGGAGCTCACTGGCCTTATCGCTCGTTTAGTTGATGGAGAAGGGATGCAACAGTGCTCTGTAATTGGACCATTGTCAATGACTATCCAATCTTCATTGTACAGGTAATATTAAATATAATTTCACTTGCCATTATTCACCATCTTCCACTGCTATTTGACTTTCCCCAGATTCATTATCTTATACCATCTAGCGATTTAAAAAAGAGTGTGTTGGACAGTTCTAGGATTTCTTATGCTAGAATGTATCAAGGATTTGTGTCCTGGTCTCATACCAGAATGGTCCTGGAATTTGTGGCACAGATCTAACCTGGATTTTATGTGTGTTATACATGTTTTATGTAATCTTCTTTCATTCATCGTGATGGATGATCAAGAAACACCTTAATGGCTTTTTCTCCCCCTGAGGATGGATCTATATTATATCCTCCAAACAAAAAGATTCTTGTAAAACCTTAATTTGTAGTTTTTTTTCCCTTTTGTTAGAAATGCCTGAATGCCATTTTCATGTAACTAATCAGCCAAAAAGATGGTGTGTTGATCAGTTGTAGAAGAGACTAACTTGTATTCTTCATGTGTGTCTAATTATTCTTCAAGTTTATTTACTATTTAGATCTATTATACATCTAATATCTTAGTCTTTTGCCAAAGGTTAGGACCGCATTCTCCCAGCACCCTGCTGTATGCAGAACCACTTTTGTATATCTAATATGCTATATATTTGGGATGAACACAAGTAGTGAGATGTCCAATTATGAAAAATCAGTGTGATCTTTTATGAGTAAACAAAAGTTGAATGCTGATCATAGCTTTTCTCACTGTATGGATTTTCCTGGATTTTTTCAAGTACCCAAATAATAATCACTTGTTGGCATTTAAAAATCCAAATCATGAGTTTCTATTTTCTAACATTGACTGAAAAAAAAAAAACTATCCTGCACTTTCATTGTTTCAGGCAGAAAACAGACTAGTAGGCTGGCCTACAGAATATTCTGGAATTCAGTGCAAAATTGAGTCATGAGTATTTGTTTTATCTAGGAGCCAGGCTTTTCATTTATCTTACAATGTTTTAGAATTGTAATTTTTGTCATACATGGAGAAGTTTTAGAATGTGTCAATGTAGGGCTTAAATACCACAGTCTTTTCCTCCATGAAATGATAATATATTAAAGGTAAAAAAATGTAATTTTTTGTTTTTTTTCATTACACTTGTGTAGTTCTTTACTCGCCAAAAAAAAAAAAAAATGTAGTGTAATTGAGAAGTCTGGTTCCATCCATTCAAGGTTGGCCTTTTGGATCAAAGTGTGATCCTTGATGATATGAGATGATTTTTAACAATTGTTTGTCGAACAAGTAGAAGAGGAGAATAAATAAGGGGTCATGATTTAGCATTGTGCTCCCTCCCTCATTCTTTGTCATGCTCTAGTGCTTTCTTAAACTTGCTTTCTCCTATCTATGGTAATGATGTATGAGGATTATGTTATAGGGACCATCTTCATTCATTCACGTCAGACACGAATTCTTTCTCAAATGCTTTAAATCTGGTGGGGGCAGGCTTCACGATTCTGTCATATATGGATGAGTTGCAGTTAATTTTTCAGGTAATTCTATTGTTTGTTTTTGCAATATTTCAATAAAAAAAATTCAGTTCATGATAATGCATTACCCCATAATCAGATTTTAAGAAAATGTAGATAAAATGATCCATATACGATACCATTTGGTGGTTCTGTTACTACTGGTATAAATTTTCACTTATGATGTACACCACTTTATCATCTCAAGAGGATTTTCTTTGTATTATTTACATTATTAATGCTGCATTTCGTGAAAGTATTTGATGTTCCTGTGCTATGTAATAATGTCAGACAGTTTGGTAGCCAGACGTGGACATGGTGTCAGGCAAGACACCTCCCAAATGCATAATACAAGAGTTCTCTAGGGACAATTGTCCTGGTGTCAGATATATGATGGTTATGGAATAACAGACTTGACTCCAACCCTAGATACAGGAATAAATATTTTTTATATGGGTTACCTGCAAATGTCTTTCTGTGCTTATAATATTTGCATATATTCTGCATCCTACTGATAAAGAATCTGGCAATTCCTCCTTTTTGTTCTTGACGAGATATCTAATAACGGGACTTGATGTTTGGTGTTGTGCCTGCTGTACTCATCTTGGCCATCTGGGGACTTGGTCCAGGTTCTCTATAATGACCAATCACATTGCATGCTACAAGTTAGATTCAGTGAACAGGATGTGCATCTGTGACTCTACAATTAAGTTACATTTCCTTAACAACTTCCATAGCAAACTGTAGAAGTAATAATTGAAAGTTTGATAGAATAAAGAAAAGTTTAAGAAAATCAATCTGTTTTTGTGCCATAAAGGATCAACTACATAAGACAATTCATCATTTATATAATTAAAGGTGAATATAGTAGGAAAAAGGAAGAATATGACATGGTATTTGTTCACTCAGGACCTTATGTGATAGGCTTCATTAAAAATGTATTTACAGTCATGAGAAACAGAGGAATAGATATAATTATATAGATATCATTCCAAACATTTACTAGGGAGCTATGATTGGCGTGAGGACCGCATGTAAAGAGCTTAGATAATTTCTTTGTTGCTGTGGGTCTTGATCAAATGTGTTCTTTATGTTCTTATTTATCTTAGTTGGCTATAAATAATATTTTGCTTATATGTAAGATGATGCTCTTTGGTAGGTGACTGATATATCAGTTGGAGCTAAACTGGTGAAATAGAGGAACATGTCAGTGAATGCTAAATTGGTAAATGTACAGACCTTGACATTGGAGTATCAAAAACATAAAACATTCATAGGGCAACATTGGTCTTAACCAATTGTGGGTGCATTAACCTAAAAGGAAGTGGAAGATCAATTTTAAATAATACTACAGATGATGGAAAACAGAAATCTGAAAATACCATAAAGGTGAAGTGGTTCCTGTGGGGACATAAAAGGGCAGGGAAAATCTGAAATTTTCCATTTTCTGTTTGTTGGTATCATGTCAATTTTTACACCTGTCCAGTCAGTGTCAGTTAATTCCTTCTCAGGATCAAAACTTTTCCTCATTTGGCAATGAATATGGACTAGACTTGCACATTCAGATTAGACAGTCACTTTTAGTATTGTGATGATAAGTTAATTGTTGATGTAGTTTCACGTGCGACTGTGTGAGATCCTTGATTATGTGCACATTTTTTTTTTAACTTCTTAGGAGCATAATATAAATCACATGATAAAAAATATAGTATGTACTGATTCTGTATATTTTGGGATTTGCTTTTAGGCACTGGATGGTTTGCTTTCTGCATTAGCATCTGACTTTGTCGATCTTAGCATTGATGCTGGTGTTTCTTCTTTTAAAAAATATATGACATCCGCTAAACGTCGTTTTAGGAACCCAGTGGAATCCAAAGTGAATGACAGAACCTCGGTTCCTAGGAATGCTCATATAACAATCAATGCCACTTTTGATCTGGAGCCCCTGGATATTTTGTTAAGCAACTCCAGAAAAATCCAAATCATGGACAATCCTTCAAATACTGATGGTGCTTCCACCAGTTCTGTGCACTATCAGTCTACAACAAAAGAGGATTCGAATTGGGGGATGCTTGCGTGTCCACATTCAGGAATAAGAAGCTCGGTTCAAAATTCACACTTTAATATTTTCTGGGAAGGAAGGACTTTGAAACTGTTTTTAGAATTGTCTGGGATCCAGTCAGATATATTTGGTGACAGGAGTCCAATGGTTTTATGTACTCACCAGCGTGAAGCTAAGGATCCACATGGCCAATCTTGTAGTTGCTTATATGAATTTTCTCTTTCAAAATTCTCCTTCACCTTATCTTATGGCACACATGGGGATGCAATAGATGGTTCTAGCATTTGTAGCTGGATGACTTCCTCTGTTGTGGAGGGCCCTCAATTGGAAACTATTGGTGAAAGCTCACAGGTCCAGAAATATTCTCCTACTCGAACATCAGTTCAAGATCAATTGATTACTGCAACTGCTAGCACGTCGACTTCCGATTCTTGTCTTCTAGTCAGCTTTGGGCTTGGTGAGATTGTTATGGCTAAGCCCTTTATTAAAAATGCTCTCAGTGAAGTATGTCAACCCAGCAAAAGTCAATTGTCAATTTCCATCAGTGGAGACTCTTTCATTGTTGATTTCAATATCCAGGTGCTTTATCTTTTTATGCAATATTAAGAAAAATAAAGATTAATTTCAAATTTATAATATATTAGTTACATCTTGCCTTCTATAGTTTCTTACCGAATTAATGTGTGGGGTTTTTTTTATTTACTCCTGTCAGCCTATGACATAATTAGGACTCATGTTTGGCCTATCATTTTTTAAATTGAGCTAATGTTTTGTGATAAGACCTTTCTTTTGGGATTTCATATGAGATGTATGAGCACTCACTTTGGCTCATTCTAATAAGAAGTCAATATGATGCTATTGGACAGGTTGTCCATGTTTTTCTTGAAACAGCAGCACTGGCCATGTTTCTGCATTGTTTTGGAGGTTACATTCAATGCATAACGGTCTTTCTATCATCGGTGCACAAAGAGAAAAAAGTTGAAAGCATTTTGTCTTCTGCCAAAGACAAGGTTATGCGCAGAAATCATAGTATCAGGGAGCAGGTCGATAGTACTAAATCTAAATCCTCCATGTTTCCCTCAAAATACAGTGAATTCCTCAAAGGAAAGAAGTATAAAGATCTTCTGATAAGATTGTCCCAGTTTTCACTTGCACTTTCTGTTGTGGATGGATGTGGTATTTTCCCATTCACTCCTCTTTAAACTAATCTTGGTTTCAAATAATTCTAGAAGTTCATCTGTTTTTGTTTGTGTCTATCAGGTGAGACTCAGATATTTGTTGTAGAGGCTGAGTTTTATTTGAAAAGTGAGGGTAGTAGCTCTCCAAGAACATTCTTATTGGATATTCCTCGTTTAAGTGTTCTTTTTCGTCACCTAAATAAAGGTATTGCCAGTAGAAAAGTGATTCCACGTTTTCTTATCTTAGCTCTCACAAATTGAATGGATTTTTTTTAACTTGGACCAAAATTGGAGGTTGTAATAATGGACAGTGCACTACCAATTATTGTTGATGCAGATCTTACAACACCTAAGGTTCAGAATACAATATCAGTAGAGACAAGTAAGCCTTTGACAAAGGAAAGTTATATCCTCAGATGTCTATCTGCTTCAATTAATGCTGAGAAGCAGATGCCAGTTGGAGTAGTGGATCCTTTGCATATGAAGAAGGACTGGGAAGGCAATGGCTCTGTTACTGGTTTTGATATAAGGATCACGTTATCTGAAATTGAGGTACATAGGACATCAACATTTTTATTTAGTTTCCATGGAATTTCTGTAGTTTATTCTTCTCTGGAATCACATAATTTTTTCCCCAAATTTTTTCATTTGGTTTCAGTTGCTTTTGGCTCTGGTTGCACCTTTCTCTGGGACTTATGAGGCAACAACTGATATGAGCTTGAGCCAAAGTTCAAATCCCATGAACCGGGAACATGATCCTGGTTTAGTTTCTTTGGAGCACACTATTCCAGATGGTATTACATTGAACATTAATATATATGTGATGCAAAATTTTCTTCTATAGACTTAACCAAAATGTGAGCTTTGAACTATAGGTTCCATCGTGGCAATTGAAGATCTTCACCAGCACATGTATATTGCTGCTAAATCTGTGGAAGGGAAGTATCAGTTAGATGGTGTTCTTCATTATTCACTTGCCGGAAAAAGGGCTCTCTTTAGGGTATTCTCCAAGTCTTCAATACAATAATATGCACCTTATAGTTGCTGTGCTAAATTTTTTTAATATAGGCACATAAAAAACTAGTCTCTTTGGCAAATATCTAGCTGGCTACATGCTGAAATGTGACATTATTTTTACCCTACCCTATTATATTGTGGAGAACCCTGCATCCAAAATAAATTTGGATTTATGGTATTCATCTATGAGAATTGTGCAGACTGATGATCTATGATGTTTTTTTTTTTTTAATTGTGCTTAGTCTTAAGATGTCCCAAAAAGTGTGGTATGATGTTATTAGTTGGTTGAGAGACTACATATTGTAAATTTGATGGTAAACTTCTCACATGATCTCTATGAGGATTGTATAAAGCTTTCCGAGTTACCATGCCAATAAAGACATGCTTAAGCATCCAGGTTTCAAGCCACATAAATATTGCTGTCTATTATGTCATTCATACCTTTAATTCATGTTGACAGTTGGATAAGGGATTAAGTGCAAATTAACTGCACTCCTTTCTTATCATTTTTTTTTCATGTTTCCAAGTTTTTGTTTGCTGAGATAAGATGTGATTTCTTGATGAATATCTGTAGGTTAGGTATACTTATCAACGGAAATGGAGGTCAACAATTTCTTGGTTTTCTTTGATATCATTGCATGCGAGAAATGACTCTGGTGAACCGTTACGTCTGAACTTCCATCCAGGAATGTCCTTAGTTGATATATCTAGCAGTGACGACAGTGGCTGTGCTCTTTGGAGAACAGTAGCTTATAAGAATAACAATTTTGAGGATTCTACTAATTCAGAATCTTATGACCCAACTGCTTCAAAAGCTTTTTATCTTGTGAACAGGAAAAATGATTATGGTGTTGCTTTTGTTGATGGGTTCCCGGAATTTGTTAAAAAGCCAGGGAATCCATTTAAGGTGAAGCTCTTCAATGATGTCCCGCTGATGGAAGAATCTGTTAGACTGAGTGTTCCCAGTACCTCCCCTGATGAAAGGAGGGAAACAAGTGATCAGGGGGATTCCTCTTTGGTGGATGTGACACCTTCTTTGATGCCTACCTCACATGTTAATATTGTTATTGACAAGGCTTCTTTGACCATCTTTCATGAAGTTCCTGATGCAAATGACAGATTTCCGCTTGTCCGGGCATGCATCGACAATACCCAAGTCATTGTACAGACAGTATCATCTAAATTTCGACTTATAAGCACATTCCTGAGTTCAGTTCTCTACTATGATTCACAGAAAAACATTTGGTAGGTACTTTTATGAGCCTACCATTACACAGTTTTATTTTCAAGTTGAATTAGAGCTTTATTTCAGTTATATTTATTCATCTATTCTTTTTTTTTAACTGCAGGAGGATAATCATTCCCCCAATTCATTCATCCTTTTTCCTTAGCTACAGATTTGCACGTCAAGGTGCAGCTAATATCCATCAAAGAGTGCCTGTTCATTTATATTTTAGGATGGGACAGGTGAATTCTTCTCTTGGTTTTTTTCCCACCATCTGTGTATGCTCATTGGTTACTGTATCGAAGTTGTAGGTTCTCAGATATCACCTTATTGCACATTGGCAGGTGGATATATTGCTTACTGAACTTTCAGTGGATATACTTCTCTTTCTGGCTGGTAAACTGAACTTGGTGGGCCCATACACAGTGAAGAGCTCAATAATTTTTGCTAACTGCTGCAAGGTTGTTATGCTAGTGCATTCATGATGTAGGAAATGCACATTGTTGTTGTTGGTTTCTTTAATGCAGTTGGGTGACATATATCTTTTACTCCTTTTTATCAAGGCATAAAAAAAGAGTGTAATGATTTTTCTATCTGAAAAAACTAGGAAATGCCCAAGGAGAATGCCAAAGAGTAAGGTTATGCAGTCCTCTTGAAGATATATAATTGCCAAAAGTACCTAGCTTCATTATTGTTTCATATTCAAGCCTTTTTTTCTTTTTTCTTTTACTTCATTACATTATTTCTAATTAGCTCTTCGTAACTTGGCTATGCCTTGCCAACCGAACTTTGATTAGCCGGTTGGCACCTTGCCCCCGCAATGGAGGTCGTCAGTTCAAATCCTACTCTTGCCACATTTTTTAGGATGGCACCAATTTTCTGAAAACAAAACTTGCCTATGCCTTTGTAGTAATATCTCCTATTGCTTGCCTTTTTTTCTTCCTTTATTCAATATTAGTATTTGATAGGGTTCTAAAGCCAATGAGTTAACAGGTTGGCCTCATTCTGTTTTATATTCCTTTCTAAATTTGTATATTTATTTGAATACTCTAGACTAGAGCTTGTGAGGATTGTTCAAATTGACTGTATGTCAATGAGTAACATGATTTTGTTTCATGGTTAAAGATGCACTTAAATTCAAGATCTCTTGAGCTTCAGTTTACATTCTAAGTATGAGTTTCTTGACCTGAGAAAACATTTAAACTTCACTGTACATGAGATTTGACTGCACTTGGGATTGTTAGTGCCAGGCATTTAATCCATGGAATGAGGACCAAACAATAGATTAATGGCACAAGAAAAATTCCACATGCATGTCTGTGTTTGTGTGTGTGTGTGTGTTATTCTTGTAAATTTAAGTGATTTTCAGTTAGTTTTTTCGATGCACAGAGTTCATTGATATATTTGGCTCAGATTTCCATCATTGCAGGTGGACAATCACACTGGCTTAAGCCTTCTATGTCACTTTCAAGATAATCAAGAGGCAGTTATATCTAGAAAACATTCGGCTTCAGTATTCTTAAGGTACACTTTTATAAACATGAATGGTTGGTTCCGTTCTTGCATCAGAATGTGTTATATTGTTTAGAAAATCATATTTGACAAAACATTAATTATCTTAAATGAACTGGTCCAAGTACGCTAACTTCATCAGCGAACCATGCCCTGAAATAGGACAATAAAGAATACTTAACTCAATCTCAGTGTGCTTTAGATATGTTTGATATGGCGTTGTTTTGTATTTTGTAATTTAACAAGTTGGTCAAGTGTGTCCCTGTGAAGAACTGTGTGAATCCTCAATTTTTTTTTACTTTTGAACTTGTATGAATGCATCTCACTTGTATTGGAGTCATCATATAGGTCTGTTTCTAGGGTTTGTACATCTTGTAACTATATAAGGGACCTTTCGGCCTCCATTACTCAATACAATATTATTCCATTTGTTTCTTCTACTTGTTAATTCATTGCCCAACGACTACCCTGATAAACAAAGTTTTACGTAATATAAAGAAGAATTTAAAAACAACAAAAATTCCAAATCATTGGAATAAATTGAGGACTGCACCTAGATTAGGGGATATATTAAGATTTTGTCTACAAAGACTGCTAAATTAAGGTTCTTTGTGTTTGAAATGTCATAAAGGACTGAAAAGTTATATTTCATTGCAGCTTGCACTTCTTTAGAAATATAGTTCTTCAGTATTGAGAAGACTGATCAAATTTGATAGAAACTTCTTTAGTGTTTTTTCATCTATTATATAAAAAAAAGTCCAACTATTTCTAATCTATACCAGTTATCGTCTATGAATAATTTTAGCTGTTATAAACTTAATATGTGGAAACGCAGTTAAGTCAATGTTAGACTACATAATGCTATATATCTCAATCTAAAGTATAACAAGTATTATTTGTCTCATTTAAAAATGATAAGATTATTATTGTGTTTCTGAACATTCTAGTCTGACTCTCATACCAGGTTCTGCAAAATGTAGATAAAAAAGTATCTCTCTATTGTGTAATGATTAGTGACTCTTTTTACTTAGTATTTATGATATTATGCAATATAGAAATAATAGTCAAATCCATATGAAATAAGTTTTTCAATTTTTTATTTTTATAATTTCAAGAATTTTGTTTCTCTGATGTATGCCACCAAAGTGGACTGCATGTTGTTGTTCTTGATAGGAAAATATTTCTCCTGTGTCTCCAACATGTTCCCAACACATCCTTTGACCCATGCATCAACACTGACACTGATGTCAACACCGACATCAGTGGCATGAACCTTGGTTAAATGTTAGTCTTTACCTTTTTCTTGTTTCAAGGCATGTGGCAGTAGCTGATGGGCTTTCTGAAGTTCGTAAAATGGTGTCTGTTAGTCTTGCTGCAAGAGAACATTTTTCAACTTCTCCAATTAATGTTTCTCTTGAAAATGCTCAAGTACTTGCATGGAGAACGCGTGCTCTATCTCTGAAAGGTAATCGTGCTATTTTTGACCATTCTCAAATTCAATTTGTACACAATAAAATGTAACTAGTATACCTGAAATGCTTAATTCTCTTTTTGCACCTATTGATTTTCTTTCTAATGCTAATGTGGCATTTTCCTTGATGGGCAAACATAAAATGTATAAATTTCTTGAATAAATTGGGCAATATTCTCCATCTGAAGATTTATGCTTTAGGTCATGGTTAGATATTGCCAGGACTGTTGCTATCAAAATGACACACTTTCATATGAATCCATAAAACAACCTGGTATTAGTTGTTACTAATTCATAGAAACATTAGACCTAATCTACATTCTGTCAGTGTCCATGCTCATGAAGTTTGGACTGATAGGTCAGTTAGTTTGTTGGTATTTTAATGTCCTTATGTTGTTGCAAACTTCTTGAATGGGATAATATCACTTTAAATGAGAGAAAATTCCGTCGACAACAGTCGTATTTCTAGTTTCTTGTATTATTTATTTATTTATCTCTACCATGTGTTATATCTACATGAAGGAAGAGCTAGCAGGTTGTATTAATGGATCGACACTCATGTCTGTCAAACAGGATAAAGTAATAGAGAAACAATTCTAGAATAATGTTACATTCTTGAGCATATCTATCTTTTTGGGAGAATTTCAGTATGAATAGTTTGAAATTTTCTGAGATGATGGCTTCACCAGAATTGCATGCTTCAAGCTTGCCAGGACAATGTTTTTACCTTAATGTAGACTATAGATTGAATGTTGAGGATGATTGTGTGTGTTCAATAGAAATGACACCTTTTCCCAGTGTTTAAGGTTTTACCAATCATTTCCACACAGTTCCTCCTGACTTATTACCCAATAGAATCCAGGTAGAGGATCTTAATGGGGGCCATTGTATGAAGTTCCATTTCTTATAGGGATGCTTTTTTTTTTTTTTTTCTGAAATGAGTTTGACTTTCTTGGAAGGAAGTCATGAATGATCTAGTCTCCAATCTGAGGAATTCATGAGAGTCAATAGCTGACTCATAGAACTAACTCATGAGTCATGAAGAGGACATGCGTGTTTTTTTTTGTTGCATGACAGCATATTGTTTCATGGGAGTTGTGCGACTTTGTTCAGTCCTTTCTAACCTTTCTAAATAATCAGGCAGAATTATAAATTTCTAGAACATTTTTTTTAATGTAGTTTATCCATAAATGATAGATTTCATTTTCTGGTTTGTTTGCCTCATGTACCCAATTGCAAGTTTTATTTGTCTATTATACTAGATTTTACATGTGTACCACTGTATGATATTCTAGCCTGCCAACTTTTCTTTATGGCTGAACAATTGTGGCTGCATTAAAATGCTAATCTGTATTGGTGTTTGTTTTCACGTTTAAAGAATTCACAGTTTCGCACTCCTGCTATTCAATAGCTTGCTTTTCTTGAAACTTCAATTAACGTATTTTTTAAGAAAACAATAAAAAACTTTTTTTGAGGAAAAAAAAAAACAGTAGGAATCTTACCACCGTTATATTGCATAAACTGGGGGACAACATATTATCATTAGTTACCGTCTTGGTTCATACTAAGTTGCTTGTGTCCTTTGTTATATTTGTTATTTTGTCATTTATCAGACCATGCCTCTCGTCATCTTTCTCAATTTTCGTAAATTCTTGTCAGCATTAAACCTCTACAAGTTAAGAAGTACCTTGCTTAAGCAAATTAGATATGCTTTAAATATAATCTTTTCTTTGGTGTTGAACAGATTCAAGAGTTTTTCCTGGACCTTTTATTGTAGTAGATGTTTTGAAAAGAGCTGAGGTATTTATGAGATATCTAATTCTCATGATGAATTGCTTCTGAATATTTATAGATACTTCATATTATTTTTATGTATCATTCTGTTTTTGAACAGGAAGGGCTGTCAGTTGTGGTTTCTCCATTGTTAAGGATACATAATGAAAGTGGGTTTTCCATGAAGTTACGTTTTCGACGCACACAGGAGACAGAAACTGAATGTGCTTCCATTAATCTCCAGAAAGGAGATACAATTGATGACTCTATGGCTGTATTTGATGCTTTTGACCTGCCCAGCAACCAAAGGAAGGCATTGATGTCTTTAAGTATAGGTGAATGTTGATATTTGCTGATTCATTGAATCTTTTTCCAATTCCGTTGTTATATAAAGCATATATATAATTTGACCAACTTTCCTTCACTCTTAAGGCTGAAGGAAAAGTCCATTAGTTATGGTCTAACAAAAAACATAAATGATGGGGAAAAACTATATTAATTTGACATATTATAACCCAATAAGTGAGATATCGTCAGGTCGTTGAATATAAAGGGACTTGTGAAGTGTCTGTGTTTCATGTGAAATGTCAGGACCCTCCCTGGTGAAAATTTTCACTCTCATTTTCCTTATTGCCTAGGCTGGCCCTAATGGCCCCCACCCACCCAGGGAGAGCCCCCCAAATCCTTGGGTACAAAATCTTTTTTTTTTTGTGTGTGTGTGTGTGTGGTTACAATTTTTTTCTATGTAAAATACATTTTGGGGGATCATTTTAGAAGTTTGTTTCTAGCCTCACCTAGCCCGCTCGCACTAAGGGTTAGCCCTGTTTATTGTTGGGCATATATCAAACTGTCCCTCTTTTTTTAGCAATAAGATCAATTTCTTTGTCAAAGTGATGCTACAATCTCCTTTTCTCAGCAGCATTATTTAGCTTCTGCTTTATTTTTCCTCTTTGATTACTTGTAAAGCCCCTTGATTTTTTTTTTGTTTTAAAAAAAGGTAGATGTTTGCTACCCGATTTCATTACTGAGTTCGAATTGAAAACTCTAAAAGGGGGGAGAGTAAAGCCCCCTGATGAGAAAGATCTTTTTTCTCATAGTGTTTATGGATTATTTATGTTGGCTTCACAACCAGTGTCTTCGGGTATCTTTCTTTTTGTTATAGGTGCATCATTTTTCCTTAAATGTTCTTAGGTTTTCAGTTTGCTTCCTCTGCAGGGAATTTTGTTTTAACGTTCAGACCTGAGATTACAGAGTACTCTGAACTGAACGTTGCAAATGTTTCTGTACACTGGTCAGAAGATTTAAAAGGTGGAAAAGCTGTTCGGCTATCTGGGATATTTGACAAGTTAAACTATAGAATCAGGAAGACTTTTGGTGTTGAATCAGTGAATTCTTCTTTCAGCACCGTACACTGTCCTATCAGCATTGGCTGCGAAGTCTCAGATATGCATTTCCTTGTTCAGACAAATGTAAGACATGTCCCTATTATGCAGCCTCAAGGTAAGGAAGATATATATGTTCCTAAGGCTTCACCCATTGCACTGCAAGTACAGAGAGAAATTACCATTCTTCCTACAGTACACGTTGGCAATCTTTTGCATACAGATATACATGTGCTTTTGAGTGAAAAGCATCCAGGTAATACTAAACCATTTCCCCCCATCAATAAATATCATCTGAAAGAGAAAAAAATATTTGTTGTTTTCTGCAGATCTACACGTGACCAACGGTTGTGATCACATTGGAAAGCAGGCAGTCATATCATGTGGATCAAGTGCTGATTTGTATGCAAATCCAGCTATAATATTTTTTACTGTTACATTAGTTGCATTTAGTTATAAGTGCAAGCCAGTTAACACTGGTGATTGGGTTAAGAAAATACATAAGCTGAAGCAAGACATTTACTATATTGACATAGAGTTGGATTTTGGTGGTATTTTCTTTGCTTCACTAAGATTATCACGTGGAGATAGAGGCATCTTAGAGGTACCGTACGTTCTAGCAATACAAACACTTTATATCATTATTTTGTTTTGTGGTGCATCTTGTTAATATCTTCTCCATTATGCTTTGTTCTTCATTATGGTAGATCTTTCAAAAAATTTCTGTTGATCAACTTACAATCTCTTATATAGGCTACTATTTATACTTCATATATGCTGGAGAACAACACAGAGCTTTCCCTGCTTTGTTTTGCTGCCCATCAGAAGCCTCTCTCTAGGTAACTTGTATGCAGTTCATGCCTACACAAAAACCAGAATTTTCTGAATTGGCAAGTTATACTTCTATGCAGAACGCTAGCTGATAGAAGTGGTTCAGACCTCCCTCCTGAGCTTGGTTGCTTTCTTCCTCCCAAGTCTTCCAGATCATGGTTATTGAAGTACGTGTCAGGGTTGTTGACCAACTACACCTCACAGTTGCATGATTGCATCTATTACTCCATTTCTCATATATATATATATATATATATATATATAGTAGTGATATGGCACAGTCCGTGCGAACTGCGTATATACATCCCTTATTGAGGTATATGCGTCGATAAAGAAAACATATGAGCTCATTGAAGCATATACCTCACTGCGCTATATGCTTTCTTTATCGACGCATATACCTCGATAAGGGATGTATATATGTGGTTTGCATGGACCGCATATTATCATTTCACTATATGTATATATCAGTAAATTGTATTTTTGAGCTGTGCGATTTCTATTATTAACATCCCTTTAATTGTATTTTGACTTTCACCAGATCCAACAAGGTCCTTCTGAAGTGGTTGGATGAAAAATCATCTGAAGCAGTATTAGACTTGGATATGTTATCCAGTTTTACTGAACTTTCCTTGGAAGCTCCAAACAAACCTGGTGGAAATCATATTGTGAAGCTGGCTGTGTCACTAAAACCATTTAAGTATGATGTTGTTGTACCATCAAGACTGGTAGTAATTGTTCCAAGATACATTATTTCTAACGAGTCAGGGGAATCTATAATGGTTCGCCAATGTTATTTGGAGGTTTGTTCTAACCCTTTAAAATATTTTTCCCCTTTAGTTATGTTATCCATTGTAACTAGCTATATAATATGCTGATGATATCTGTATCTACTTGTGATAAGGATGACATAGATGGGATGACACCTATTGGCAGCAATCAGAAAACAGCATTACACTTGTGGTCTAATACTGGCAAAAGGAAGGAAATCAGTTTGTTTGACTCCATCTTTAAGAAGCATCGGAATTTAAATGAAGATTCCCTCATATTCATTCAGTTTTGCCTGAAGGAAACTGGATGTAGTTGGTCTGGACCAATATGTGTTGCTTCACTGGGACGATTTTTCTTGAAGTTCAGGACACCAATAGTTTCTCCTGGATTCCGACCAAGTCTATCAAGGGTATCAGACAACTGGTTGACAAAATATGCAGCTGTTCATACTGTGGAAGAAGATTCTAGTCTAGTTTTGCACTTCTATATGCCACCAAGCAATCCTTTACCTTATCGGATTGAAAATTGCTTATATGGTACATCTATTACATATTTTCAAAAGGTTGATCTGCCATCTTTTACTTTCCTCAATTATTAAATTTAACTGTAGACTGCTTATATAAGAGAATTTTTTTATATATAACTTTAAACACACTAATTATTGATTAATTCTATATTATGATTTAAACTTTGTAGGATTCAATGGGTCTGGAAATGGTAGCATCTGGCAAGTCTGTAGATTATGTTTGGGATGACCTGAATTTGCCACATAAGCTGGTCGTCCAAATGGCCGGTATGTGCTTCTTATTGACTGGTCTATTCTGACTCAACTTATTTTTCATGCTGATTGTCCTAAGAGTCTTTGCCTATTAAATACATTAACATTTTAGAAACTTGGTGTTAAATGATGGATTGGAGCACAACTTACTGATAAAAAAATAAAAATAAATAAATAATTAATCTTGTATCATTTTAAATGGGTTGGTGTTGGTTGTGGAAAATGAATGTCAGCATGATATGGCGCTTGACCAGCTTAAGAGGTACAGTGCCAACAACCCCCCCCCCCCCCCCCTTTTTGGTGGTGGGGGGGGGGGGATTTCTTTTCACCCCAGGATTCCTCTAAAAATCCTGATTTCTACAATTTTTGGTTTTCCATTGTAAAACAAACTTTGTAGCATAAATGAATAGAAATCTACCTCTCAAAATAGTCCCCATGCACTATAAAAAAAATCCCTCACTTGGTTTTCCTGTTATGCCATCAACAACCACCCAAAAAACATGAGAGATAGAGATGCTGTATGTCACAGAAAGATGCCCACCATCTAAGAGAGTTGATGATGATTATGTCACACTTAACCTCTTTTCTGACCATCAATCCAACAGTAATAATTAATCCATACCTATCAATCGGTGGTTGGCAAAGACAATGGGTAAATAATTTTGTACAGGGAGGGAAAAAGGGTAAAGTGTCTCAATGGTATACTTGAAATTTTTAAAAACTTGGGGTTTTAGTACACTTCCCCAGGGGAATGGGATATACCTCACTCTGCCTTAATGGGATAGGTCAACTTTGAGTTTTCTATAATTTTCCTTTTCAGTATTCACCTTAAAGGCATAACGTCTATGTAGTTTTTATTTGTTAGATGGTTATGATAGACCATGCATGCTTTGGTGAATTTTGAATATAAATAAGTTTAAAAATGTTGTATACGGCTAAAGTTAATGTATTAAACATTTTCCTTTATAGTAGTTTTAAATGTTATGCATATAACTTATTAATTATACTTTTAAGATCCTTACCTCGTAATTGCTATTTCCATGTAATGCAATCACTTACCTCCCAAAAAACGGAGGAACAAAACTTCTATGTTAAGGTAGACTCGAATAAAAATGACAAGTATACCCATAAATTACTAATTTACTTAATACATCTACAATAAATGAAATGTAAAAAAATAATATGTGAGAAAGAGGAAACATTCAGAGCAACCCACCTTTTCAACATATTCTATACTCGCCCTTCGAAGAGCTTTACAATTTAAGAGGGTTCAATGCCTCCTTGGCTTCTAAAAGCAGGGAGATTTGAGGCATTAAGGCACTCTAAATGTTCAAGCCTTTATGTGGCTCTATTTTTATGAAAAGCTCCTCACCAAAGTTTACAGATCCTAGTGGGCTCTGGAAAAACCTACGGTATGCGGGTTTTGTAGTGCCCTGCGGGAATCTTCGAACACCCATTCCTTTCATTTCTGGCAGCCAAACTTGTATGGAGGGTGCTTGGGGAGACGACGAGTATCAACCACTACTTCTCAACATGTGATCAGTTGTGGGAGGTAGGGAAGTGCCTTAAAAAAGGGAGACCGAAGTAAAAATCTCTCCTCATCCTGACTGCGGCTTGGGCGATTTGGCTTGCAAGGATTCAAGTTGTGTTCCGGGGTGATAGCTTTTGTTTGAGAATGTTGGGATACCATGGAGAGATTCATTTTAGATTGGGTCTTTTCTGTGTGGGCGAGTGGGATAGACTCGTTATAGAGGAGTAATTTGATTGTTTTTTCCCATGTGGGGGAGTGTAAGTGTAGACATCTCTTCATTCCCTCTTTCTTTTGCTTCTATATGTTTTTTGTGTTTCTTTGGGCTATGTTCTACTTAACTTTTCAACTTGCGAGTGGCTTATCTGTTGCTTCAAAAAAAAAAAAAAAAAATTCTATACTTAGAAATCATAATATCAAAACTTACCATCCACAGGTTATTTTTTTATGGATGGGGGTGGGGCCGTGGGGGTGGGTTCCATTCATAAAAACTTTAATCAAGTCATTTGAGCCTCTTACTATAAAACTAATTGAATAGGAATAAAGATAAGGTGGTTAAATTGCATTTTTGTCCACCCAAATTGAATAACAAAAAGATTTATCCTATTCTAAGGGTTATTTGGGGCCCAAACCAAACAGGTACTTAGAGTGCATGTCATGATGAGATGTAATGTTGCTGAACATTTTATCTGGCACTCTTCATTGGACCACCAAGTTGTCAGTGTTCATGAAAAAACTGTTGATATAAACAGAAGATAGTGTAAGTAACTTTTCATGTGCGTAGAATTGTATTTGTGGGTACTGAGTGTTTTTAAGATCCATATGCGTCGGTGGGTGCACAAGTTATATCTTGTGGATGTATTTTTGCATATGTACCAGTATTAATTTCCTTTTGTGGGGGGCTACTATATATTTTTCAGTTATCTCCAACACCCCGCCCCCCTTCTTCTTTTGTTTTCAGTAGAGGAGGTATCAACTGTTGGTCCAGCTGGTCACCTGGGGCAACATACACTACTTCTCAATGACAATCTTTCCCCCTGTACATAAATTGCAACTTGCGTTATGCTTTCCCTGTTGTATTGTTCTATTTGTATCGCATGTAACATAGTTTCATATTATGCATTTAGTGGTAGGAAAGTCATGGTCCTTGCCTAGGAGGAAAATCTATTATTACCACCAGCCAAAATGATGAGAATGCCCCAAAGAAGGTTTTGCATAAAATTAGTATTAGCAAATTGTAATTTTTTGGATTCTACCTAACATTCTTATATGGCTCGTAAAAAGCAATATGTGAAAGGGATATTAGTGTTTAAAACATTTGATGACAAGTCCATCTAATTCCTTATTTCCTTTAGATATCTAACTGTAAAGATGCTAGCAAGTGCATACCATATGCCTTGGTCATTCCCTAACAAGAATCCCATTGTTCCTCTTAATAAAAACATTTTGTACACTGATCATGTGGTGTAATTTACTTCTATAATCATGGTGTGTTGTTTATGATGTGGTTATAAACTGGGGTTTTGATATTTCATGAGAGAATTTAGGGTGTTTCTTTTCAAGTTTAGACTTTAGAAACTCTGCTAATTCTTATTTTACTGTGTAGATATGCATCTATTACGTGAAATCAACATTGACAAAGTCTGTGATTGGAAACCTTTCTTTAAGTCGAGACAAAGTAGAGGACTGGCACTGCATTTGCCAGTGAGTACTAAATCAAGAGATCAAAGTAGTCAAAGCTATGATGAAATAAATGCAATGGGATATGAGGTGTATGCAGATGGGCTTAGACGAATACTACGGATTTGTGATTTTGATGATCGTCGCAGGGAGGCAAAACTGCTCCATCCAAGTGTGAAGTCCCAGTTTAGAATCTCACATTTCTCAATTCGCTTGCTTGAAAACATTATCCAGGTTAATCTTTAGCTTTGCTCCAGATACTTTATGCCTACTTTTGTAAAATTTTCTTCAAAGTGTTAATGTGCAGTTTAGAATCTCATAATGTAGCATAATGCCTTGGTTCTCTCTAGTTTTATGAATTCCAACATTGATGTAATATAATGCCTTGCAGTTTAATGATGCATTCTCTTATCTGAATTTTTTACTATTTCTTGTTGGTGGCGAGTGACTTGACAATATCTCATCCTAACCTACTTTTCTTGCCACTTTTAAGGATGTAGATTCTTCTGAGGCACCAGTTTATCCCACAATCATATTTGCAAGGGTTACCAATATTACTCTAGATTCAGTGCTCACTGATCGAAATAAATTTTATGAGATTAAGATACAGGTGCAATTTTTGCATTGCATTCTTTGAGAAGTTTGAAATCTTCTACTCCTTGATGTTTAATGTTTCGTTTAGTATAATATTTCGCTTTTGAATGATATTAGTCACTGAACATTGATGAGAAATGGGAAGGGGCTCCATTTGCTTCTCTACTGCGACGGAGCCAAGTATATGATTCTGAAGCGAATGGGAATATCGTAAGGATTGTCTTCATCTTGCATGCGACCAATTCCAAAGTTAAGCAAGTTCAATATTCATCCATCGTATTGCAGGTAAAATGCATCAAATTGTAAACATTTAGAACTTCATATAGATGTCTTTTTCCCTTGATTATAGCCTTTGCAAACTGTGAATATATGAAAGGGCACTTGTATTTCTGAGTATTGTGTTTGCACACACACACTCACACACCCCCGATTTCTGCTTCTAGTTTACATGCAGAGTGGATAATAATACCTTGTACTGCCATACAATTCTCTTGTAAGTTTCAATTGCTATGAACTAGTGCATGAAGATGAAATTTTTGTAGCAAACAGTTGCTTTTTTATTTGTGACCTGGGTGGAAAAACAGCTGCCCTGCTTCACTTCATGTAGATTATATAGGTAAGAGAGAGGATGGAAGTGATATTGAAATAAATAAAAGATAGGGTGGCATCATTCTTAGTAGTGATACAATTTGTTAATTCTTAATGATTTTTGTAGTATTCCTAACAAGTTAATTACTGAGACCTAGAAATGCATCGTCTCGTACATATGGAATGCGCACACACACAATGCGTAGATTTTCAATATGGTGCCGATAGCAGATTGACAATGTTCTTTGGGCATGACAGGACCCACACTGCCTCTGTTACAGCTTGCTTAGTAAGGAATTTTCTTATATCCCATGACAGTGATTCTCTTTAAATACTGGAGAAACTAAACAAGATTGGTTGGTCTTACTCGTGCTAAAATGTTGAGAAGGTTTTGGTTGGAAGGAAACAATTTGTCTAATTACGATGTATTTTTCACAGCCAATTGATATAAACATTGATGAAGAGACGCTTATGAGGCTTGTTCCATTTTGGAGAACCTCCATTAGTGACTCAAACACAGAGAGTAGACAGTTCTATTTCAAGCACTTCGAGATCCACCCAATTAAGGTTTGATGAACTTTTGGTCAATGTCTTATGGCAATGTGATGGGCATGCTAATTTTTTTTTTCCGTCTATATTTTTGTAAAGATCACATTGAGCTTCCTTCCTGGGAGTCCAAGTTCAAGTTACAGTTCAACAACAGAAGCTCTAAGAACACTATTGCATAGTGTGATTAAGGTATTTTAGGAAACTCAGTTGCAAACCTTTTTTATTGCCTGCAATATATTCACTGTTCTGTACACTGGAGCATAACCATGATTTTCTTCTTTCATGTGTCATAGATTCCTACAATGAAGAATAGAGTTGTAGAGCTCAATGGTGTACTTCTCACTCATGCCTTGCTGACATTTCGTGAATTGTGTTTAAAGTGTTCACAACATTATTCATGGTGGGATTTTTTTTTTTTTGTACTCTCAATAGAATATGTTAATCTTCATGTTGATTGGCTGTAATTTCCAGGTATCTTCTGAGGGCCGTTTATATTGCAAAAGGAAGCCCACTGCTTCCACCAACTTTTGCTTCTTTATTTGATGACTCAGCTTCATCCTCTCTTGATGTGTTTTTTGATCCTTCAAGCGGATCAATCAATCTTCCTGGACTCACCTTAGGTATGAGATTCTTCCTAGCAATCATTTTTCTTCTTGGCTAACTTTTCAAATGCCAAATATTCAACATACCATTTTTGTGCAATCAGTCATTCATTATCAAGTCCAAAGCAGAGCTCATAAATCATTAAGCACAATGATAAGTGAAGTATCCCATGATTAATATTGTAAACCAAGTTTTTAAATAAACTTGTTTGTTTTCTATACTCATGTTTTACTTTGAATACATCCTATCGAAATTCAAATATCTAGCATGATGCATCATCTACTACCTGGGCAACTCCTTTCAGGATGGCATGTTTTCTTGTCCTTCTGCATGAATAGACACAACTCTGAATTCTTCTTTCCTGTTACTCTTCCCTTCTTTGAATAATGTACTAATAAAAGTCCATCAAAAACTAGCTTAATTTTAATACAATAGCCTTATATCATCTCTATGTTATATGAATTCTCTTTATCTTCTGTTAAACCTAATCACACTTGTTTATTCTGAGCATATGATCATAGTGATCCCATACACTCAGATTTCTCTGAATTTTTTTATCATCTTAAAATTTCAGCGTTCTTGATAAATGTGATGTGACATTGGCCTTTGTGAGAATTAGGTCTCATGCTTCTACCTTTAAAATCTATTTTCATGGAATGTCAATATGTTTCGCTCAGGACACAGGAGAACATATTTTTAACATCATATTCATTGTAATCATATGCAATATGAATTCTTTGTTCCGTGGATAGGCATGTTCAAAGTCATTAGCAAGTCAATTGATTCCAAGGGTTTTCATGGGACAAAGCGGTATATTGGTGATTTGGGACAAACTGTAAGCATGATATTCTTGAAACTTCAGCAGTTGTTATAATGGGTGTATAATTCTGCAGATAATTATAATTTATCATTTTTCTTGTAGATGAAAAAAGCAGGTTCTAAAGCCCTTTTTGCTGCCGTTACGGAGATTTCAGATTGTGTTGTGAAAGGAGCAGAAACAAGTGGTTTTAATGGCATGGTAATCTTCTTTCGGTCTTGTTACTGGGAATTATGGTTCTCTGATGTGTTTAATGCATAAGGATTTCGCATCGCAGGATTATGTGCATTTCATTTGAGCATTTCATGATTGTAATTATTTTGATTTATTTCCAATAATTTTGAATGTTCAACAGTGGACCGGTTTCCACCAAGGAATAATGAAGTTAGCTATGGAGCCTTCATTATTAGGTATTGCAGTTATGGAGGGTGGTCCAGATAGAAAAATTAAGCTTGACCGCAGTCCTGGGGTTGATGAGGTAATCTTCATCTTCATAAAGTTTGCTTTACATTTTTTATTCTCTGAAACTTTTGGTTTACTCTTGAACATGTATGAGTTTATCACATTAAAAAGTCAAGTAGATATGTAATCTGACGGATTTGTTCATTTCTTCTTTTAATGTGTGAAATGCAATTCAGTTATATGTTGAGGGGTATCTACAAGCTATTTTGGATGTGACTTACAAACAGGAATATCTCAAAGTAAAGGTGATTGATGACCAGGTAAATGTCATATAGCTTATATTACATATACTATCATTTTCCATAGATAAAGTTTTATCAAGACATCTTCCAGTACATATGATGATACGACAACCAGAGTACGAGAATTTCCTACATCATATTTGTCTAGAAAAGGACTCATGTTTGCTAAAACGCGAATATGGTATGTGCATGCTGCAAATTTTGAAGTATTATCATATAATTAGGAGCACTTATATAGCTTATGACCGATGTACTCATCTAATTTTCATGTGTACTATTTTGTATCTATGCTGGTATCTTTACTGTTATCTATGCTGGTGTCTTGAAATTTTTATTAAATACAACAGAGAGGTCTGAACCAGGTCCACATAGATATACTTTACCAATCTTCATAATTTTGTGTGCGTACACTGGTATCTATGCTGGATTGAATGGGAAATCAAGTGATTCTTTAACATCATTCAGCTGCTACTGATGTATAGGTGTTACCAAGTCTTGTTAGTAATAATTTTCTTCACATGATTTCCTGGCTTCAAATAATTGGTAACATGTGAAAAACCGGCTGATGGTCATTTCTTTCACCCATATCAGCTTAAATAATTTCTTAGAACTCATCATTTGTAAGCATATTTATGATTTGAGTAATTAGATTCGATATAATAAGTTCTAGCTTTATGGCCAATAGTATTTATTATAGTTCTGGCATTTCTTTAGATTTTATGATTAATTAAATGTATGTATGTAATTGTTTCTCATGGAAAAGATTCATTGCGATGATATTGATTTGGTCATGTATTGATCAGGTATTTCTTAAAAATTTGCCCCCAAACACTGCCCTCATAAATGAGATCATGGGACACACAAAAAGCTTTCTTGTGAGCAGAACACTGTTGAAAGGAGAAACAACAACTTCTCTTCCTTGGCGTCATCTGCATATGGACAACGTGAGCTTTTCCCGTTTTGCATCTTTATATGTTCTTATTCATTTTCCCATTAAAGGACATATTTTTGTATCTGTTTAAGATGTCATATTCTTTCTTGCCTCTTAATAACATAATGACCTTCTTAAAATAGTGGAAGAATTAAACGTGCAACTGAAAGAATTATATAAACAGCAATAACTGGTTAGCGCAACAAAATCAAACGAAGGCGTCTTGAATCTTTTATTAAATACAACAGAGAAGTCTGAACTAGGTCCACATAAATATACTTTTACCATTTGAAGCAGCTAAAAGTCCAATGCTCCTCCATGGATACATGGACTGCAGTGACTGATCAATCGAGTGATTTGCAGGAGTGGAATCTTGGACCGACGGTGCTCACTCTATGCGAGCACCTTTTCGTGAGCTTTGCAATTCGCATGCTGCGAGCACAGGCGGGGAGATTATGTGGTGGCATCGGATTGAGAATGAGACCGGAAAAAGATAAAGGCACCCAAGACAAGCTGGAGAAGCTAAACAAGAAGTGGGTGGTTGGTAAATTTGTATTGTCGGGCATGGTAGCGTATGTTGACGGGCGGCTGTGCCGGTACATCCCCAACGCCATTGCCAGACGCATTGTGAGCGGATTCTTGTTGAGTTTTCTTGAACAGAAGGAGAAGTGATATTTTGTACATGAATACATGAAATGTGTATATAGCCACGTCGATGTATAATAGTAGCCACGTCACTTTATAATAGTTGGATTTCTGTAGAGTGTCAATTTTATAGAGATGTAAAGGTGAGGACATGGGAGGGGAGGATGCATCTATGATTGATTAATTTTTGCATGGTTGATCTACCAAGCACTTTGGATGTTCTTATTTTAGTATTTTTTGCTAATAATTAATTGTTAAATGAAATCTAAAACTAAGTTGACTAGTAAAATAGAATGGAAAAAATAACTGTAATTTTTTTTTATAGATTTTATAAAAGACTTCTAACCGTTTTTAGTACTTAACAAAAAAATAACACAGAAACAGTTTTGGTACATCCACGATTTTACAAATCCTTCAAAACCAGATTACGACGAAAGTTGTTTGTGGAGGGTTTGTTAAAATTACGTTCAATTTAGCGGAGCATATATTTCATTTTCATGTGAAGTTATCCATTTCATTTATTTTTATAAAAGTAAAACATGTATAGATTTTTCGTTTTTTTTTTATAAAAATAAAACATGTAACATTATTCACATATAAGAATGTACCCCACCCACAAAAAAAAAAATGCCCCAAAGCTTAATAACAATTCTTTTGTGTAACCAATAATAAAAAAAAAACAATTCTTTTGTGTTATATAAAAATTTTCCACAAATCTTGTATTATTTATTAGGAAAATGACTAAAAAAAGTCTCTCAAAAGCTAGAATTATCCAAATCAGTCATTTTTTAAAATTATACATAAAAAAACTTCATTTTATAATTTTGGAAACACAAAAGACCAATCTATCCTTATGCAATTAGATTTTTAATACATTCTATATCTCTTAACTTTGTTAAATTATTTCACCCTCTTAATTTTATTAATATAGTTCGACGTTTTCATATAGATCAATTTTTTTTATTATAAATTCTTTGTGATTAGGTGGATTTTGTGAAATATATACCAATATAATTTGAGTTTTTTATGATGAACTCCATTAAATGTTGATGTTTTTTTTTAAAATGGATATGTACTAATGATATCATAAAGATACGTAAATAGTAAAAAAAATTAAAATGTGAATAAAGATTCAGAATACTAAAATATCATCTGCTGCATTGGAGAACAACACATATTTAAATTATATATTATAATTATACACAATGAAAAATGATAAACAATATTATGTAAGATATATATAAGAAATACAAAGTATGATATATAATAACAAAACCTCTGAAAAGATTGATTTTCATCATGTACAAAAATATTATTGTTTTGTAAAAAAAATAAATTTTTAGTGTGGAATAAAGAGGGATATTAAATATTTAATTACATATGGACAGATTAGTCTTTTGTGTTTCCAAAACTGTGAAATGAGATTTTTTTAAATATAATTTAAAAAAATCACTGATTTAGATTTTTCAAACTCTGAGGAGAATTTTTTTGATCATTTTCCCTTATTTATTCGGGTAATAGGCGCACCAAAGAAAAATGCGACCCCTCAATCACGCTCGAAAGATAGCAAAAACAAATTATGAAAACAATGATTTTGTTTGGGACCCAATTAAGCAGACATCCTGTATTGGTGTCCACTTCGGACAATAAATGCAATCTCATTGAGTCCACTCCACCCCAATTCATCTTTGGCACTCATGCGTAAATCTTGTCAATTATATCTAAAAGAATATTTATATTGGCTACGAATTTGTATCTAGAAAAATAGAAGTTATATGTTTTTCATAAATTCAGAATCATTTAAAAGCGGATAAGAATACCAGTGTATAAAAAAACTTTGAAAATATCAGAATCCAATATATTTATGAAATTATATGCATAGTGTTGTTTAAATTCAATTATTTATGTTATATATGATCAGTCAATCCTGAAAATTAAAAAAAAAATACATCCTTCAAAAGACAAAAAGACGACATTCTTTGAAGTCTTATTTTCCTAATTTTTTTGAAGAGCATTATCTCTTATTCCTAAAATGTATCTGATCATTCTAACTAGTATACATATTTGATATATCAATTATCTTTAAAAAAATTCATACCTGCTTTGAATTAATTAAATGTTTGTATTTATTTCTATGTCTTTTGGATATGAATATTATATATATATATATATATATATATGTTATCAGAATCTGAATTAATATGATGCCTCGACTCATATGCACCTCATGAAGCCATTAATTCTTCAAAGAATAATCTTCCCCAACCATTAAAAAAAGAAATCTTTAGTTTGCTTGATGTTTTGCATTAGTAGTGTCTGGAAAGTGGAAAAGATTATGTTAACTCATTCTGGAGAGAAGATGGATTCAATAGTAAACAGTTTTTTTTTTTTTTTCAAATTTCTTTATCGGTTTATCCTTGCGTCCAAATTTGTGTGTGTGGGTTAATGAGAGGCAACACTGAAATACTGAATGAAGGCTAGGATATAAACATAGAAACAGACAATTTATTGTGTGATTAGTTAAATGTGTCCACATGGCCGTAACATGGACCATTGAATGAAAATCATGAAAGTCTTGGATATCCTTTTGGACTGATTCACCATTCTCTAGGTCAACAATAGTGCACAGAAGTCTGGCATGATCAATTACTTGTGCATCAAGGAAAACCCTAACCTGTTGTGCCCCAACAGTGGTGCTAGCTATTTATCAGCCTTATCTGGAACAAAGAAAAAAGAAAAAAAGAAAGCTACTCTTGGTATTGTGTGTGAATGCATTATGACCATGAGTCAGTTGAGTGTCTCATGGTCTTGGAAGGATGTGGATTGAAATAGATTGTATTATCAAACTGGATAGTGATCGAGAGGAAAATTTCCCAGATAACAGTTCTAGTGTTTCAAATTAATAAGATAGAAAATGTCAGCCCTCATTATAGAGAATCTTCAAATTAATCAAGAGCTAGTATAAAACAAAAAATATAGACCATATACCTTAGAAGTGATAATGTAACATGTTATCCCATAATTGGTCAAAAATTATGTTGTATTTCTCAAACATTTCAAGTTGTTTTTTCGGGTAAAGCTAGCTCCATACATTTTCATACACCATTGGCGTGCAGTATATGCAACATTCCAATAATTACCCTGTATCAAAACATGTTGTAGGTGAAAAATTGGTTAACACAGTCCTCTGGATTGATTCTAATAGGTACTTTTGATCCATGTATAATCTATTTTGGGTTCATCTTTATTCAAGTTTGTCTAGTACAAGTATGAAGTATCACTGTATAGTTAAGTGTGTTGCACTATAAGGGAAACAATAATTAAAAGTTTCAACTCATTATATTTAAGATCTAACCTATGCCCCATATTTCATGTGCTATTATTTTGAAGTTGCAAATCACTTATTCTTGTTTATTTAAAAGCTCCTGTTTGTTTTGTAAATAAACAAGTGGATTAGATAAAAATAGATTTTAATATTAAAAAACAAGTATAACATGAATAAATTATAATTAATAATTTACATGTTTGTTAAACGTATAAGCTGAAGATTATAGATTTTAGATTAAAATATGAAGTTGCTGCATGTTTGTTTAAACTTATTAAAACTTATTTAAATTAAAAACAGCTCAAAAAATAATAATATGTAAGGTGGGGAAGAAATTCTTTTGAGATTATATATAGCATATAATATGTTTTAAAAATTTTTATTTTGCACACTCATGCCTTTAATAATTTTATTAATAATATATGTATCTATTTTTTACTATTACACCAAAAATCACCGAAACCTCATTACATCTTCTCAATTGTTTTACTATTACAAATAATACATAATCATTTTTTTTTTATAATTTCATTTGTCACTCAAATTATTAAAATCTGATAATGTAAAATTTGAAAAAAATATTGTAGTGAACTATTATTTATGTTAAGTGTCGATTTTTTAAAAAATATTTATAAAATTAATTATATATGTATAAATCAACTTATATATCAAATATAAATCAATTTTTCACTTCTACAATTTAAATATATTTTTTATAATTATACATTAAAAAGTTGTTTTACAACTTATTAAACAAATATTCAATTCTGCTTATTTTCTGTTTTCAAACATGTCCATTACTTATTAAAAAAGTTATAATCTATAATCTATATTATGTTATAATCTATGATCTATAAGATGCAACAAACATGACTAATTATCTATTGATAAGTTACAACGAAACCCGCCATCCATATTCCAATAAAACAAATAGAATAAAAAAATTATGTATACTTTGAAAAAGTAATGTCAATGAAACCGTGAATCATTTAATTAAATGGGTTGTTTCGGTTCATGTTTTGCCTAACTCATGTCGGGCATTACGTCGGTACTGCCATGCTGGGTTGGTTTATGTTTAATAAAAGTTGTACAGAATAATCAACGATCCAAACTTGTCAACGTCCGATATGGAAATTTAATTTTCTCCGCCAATCTAGACACGCCACGTCATCATGTCTCGAAAGTCAAATTGGGTCGTGAACGTAAACACCGGAGCCACGCATCAATGAATTCCTCGCGGGGGTAAAAATGTCATTTTCAAAGAGTGAAAGACGAGTCTCTCTCTGGTCAAAGACGATAACGCGTCATTTTCTCTTTGTTTAAGCTCTCATAGCGGATTATATGACTTTTCATTTTTTTTATTGTTTTAAAATTTTGTTAGAATCCAATTATAGTAGAATTATTAGTAAATATTTTATTAGTTTGGATAAACTAATTTTTTTATTAGTAAGTTAAAAGGAGCTGAAAATAACCTCTAACCCCATTTGTTTCAAAAATAAGAGATTATGCATGCAAGGGAATGATAGACTTATCATTTAAACAACATGTTTGTTTAATGTAGGTATCTATGAATTATAACAATTATATTTGGTAAGTTAAACAAACTATGATAACTATACGAGGAGATTGAAATGACTTATCCACATGTTTGTTGGCTATTATTTGAAAGAATTTTTCATGGAACCGGGACAAACAGGCGGAGGTAACATTCCCAGCTTGACTATAAAGTCAGCCACGGGAGTCCCTCCGATATATATATATATATAAAAAAAAACTTTAATTTTCTTAAAATATAAAAATTAGTAAAAAAAAAACCAAGATAAAAAATAGCAATCCATGTGATATCACTTATTTTCCAACTACTCTCATGCATATAATTTATACCCAATAAATTATCCATGAATCCAATAGAGGAAAAATGACAACTACCTTGATTTAAAAATATTACATAAAAAAAAACGTAATCAATTATGAATTACCACAAAAATGATCAAGTAACAAAAACTTGATCAATTTTATGAATTAAACTAGTGTAGAGTAATCACAAAATCAAGTGATAGCATCGTAATACGAGTAACTAAATTGATTAGAATTTTTTGTTATCACATATGCAAACTTATAATTATATTTTAATGAATATCATACTATCTATGCGGATTGTACGTAACAGTGCTTGATGGGAGTGGGGAAGTGTTTTTGGTTTGGGGAAACCTACAAAAGTCGGATCTCGGTCGTTGTAACGGAACCACTTTGTGGCCCCCTTTTGCCCGCGTCAGCCACCGTGTTCAATAATTCTCCTGCTCAATGTATGCTCGACTGTACATACATTTTTCTACACTTGAGTTTGCTTAGTCAATTATTCTATTAATTAATTCCGGGTAAATCATTATAAAAATTCCATTAGTGATGAAAGATTGTAGGTTCACATTTGTGTTTGAAAATCACATCTAATTTATGTTGATGCATAATTGAATTTTTTAAATCTCTTCTATTTGAAATCATCAAGATACCTTTTAAAGAAAAAGTCAAAAGAATCAAATCAAAATGTAATGCAAAACTGCTCCATTATTATAAATCTTCACAGCCAATATTTCCATAAGCAATTTTTAATTGAATGCATTTCATCATCTAATTTGATACGAACAACTTCAATTGTCTTTAAAAAAAAGGAGTCAATTAGGATGCGTTTGACAACTGTTCAGAAGTACTTCTGATCGACTTCTCCTTCTGCAGAAGAAGAAGTGATCGTATTTAAAAACCCAGTAACTACCATTTCTCCTTTTATAGAAGGAGAAAAACTTCTTTTTTCAGAAAGAGAAAATAACTCCTTCTATGGGTGGAGTTTTTTCACTTCTGCAGAAGTTAAAAAAAGTTAATATTTTAACAAAAATACCCTTATGAAATTTTAGAAATTCCCAAAAAACCTTTTGCCCATGTTTTGGGTAGAATTAAGTTATTCTATGATTTATGACTATTCTAATATATAAAAATAAAGTGATTTTTTGTTTGACTAGAATAACTTAATTCGAAGGATTAGCTGGAATCCAGTACCATTTTATATCAGTTAATTCTGGCATACTAATTCTTATTTATTCCAGCTTTTCAAACACCTATTTTAAAACTATTCTTGTTTATTCTTATTTATTATAGCCCTATTCTCGAACCAAACATGGGTTTTAGGTGCTATATAAAACAAATTTTCTCTTACCTATCTCATTAGGACACATCTAGGATCTATTTTAGATTTGTTAGTTTAGGTTCTTTTCTATTTTAAAAATAAATAAGTTTGTTATTATCTTTTAGTTTTTAGAATAAATTTGTTAGTAATATCTACCTTTTATTCAAAAAAAAATTTGTTAGTATTTTAATTGCTAAGATTTGTTAGTTTGATTTTGTAACCAATTATGGTTATAAAAAGTTTGTTAGTATTTGAGATTTATATAGATGATTATATTATTTTATTTATATTGATGTATTAAGATAATTATATAACATGGGTGCAAGAGTATTTTAAATAATTCATATGATTTTTATTACAAAAATGTTTTTTAAAAGCATTCATCAATATATGTTCTCAAATAGCTTATATTTCAAAAATAAAAAGTTCCTTCTTTAAAAATAATTTTTTTTAAAAGAAACTTCTTTTGAAATATACTTATAGATAAGTTGTCAAAATTATGCATCAGAGGGCCGAAGCTTCTGTAGCAAGAATTTCGATACACCCAGACGTGATAAATTTTCAAGTCAATGATCAGGTGACCGGTCAGTCGTTGTTGCATAACATCTTAGCCTAAAATATCGAACACATTAGACATACAAATTTCAAAGTCGATATTACAATTATACCCATTATTTAGAGACGCAGGAAAAAAAATCCGCAGTGGCAGCACAACCACTGCCATTAAAGACCCTCTCCGTCTCTGTGACTCACATTAAAGTGGTGAACCCCAGTAAGGGCATTCCCGTAAATTCACGTATCCGTTGCCAACCGAAACCTGCATTTCTAATTACACCCTCCAATCAGGTCGTCAGGTTGAATCACAACCGTTGAACCCGACGAACCTTCTCCCCATATTTATTGTCGTCATTTCACAAAAAGGCGACATTGCTTCCCAAAGTCCTCAAATTCCGAAGAAACCGATTTTTTGTTTAATTATTTGTATTTATTATTTCTTTTCGAATTGAAGGCCCAAAATTTTTCGTTCAGACCCTCTGCGAATTCAGGCAGCGAAGGAGGCTGTCCTCTGATCAAATCTCCACCGTCCGCTCGATGATCCGTCTTCAACTCCTCCTGCTCTGCACCTCTCTCGCTTTACTCCTTCCCCTGATCTCCGCCGCCGGCAACCAATCGTGCGGCAACAAAGGCGTCCCCTACCCCTTCGGCTTCGCCGACGGGTTTCCCATCCGCTTAAAATGCTCCGCCCCGAACATCACAGTCGGCGGCTTCAACGTCCGGAACATCACGCGGGATTGGATCCAGATCGATCTCCCGCCGTCCTGCACCCGTCCGATCAACGACACGTTCCCGCTCTTCGGGTCGAACTTCGCGTTGACGGGGCGGAACAACTTCTTCCTCAAGAACTGCTCCGGCGGCATCAACACCACGGGATGCATGGTCCAGCCGGATCTGATACAGAAGAGGTACGGATTCAGGGGCTGTAGAGATAACGGCGAGGTGAACTGCTTCCCTGTCACGAAGGAGGGGTTTGTGACGAAGGATGAGATCGATAAATCGGGGTGTCAGTTCTTGTTCGCGGCTACGACGGTCGATCGAGCTGAGAATGGGCAGGCGGAGTCGATCGAGCTGAACACGGCGGAGCTCGGGTGGTGGGTGACGGGGAAGTGCGCGTGTTCGGCGAACGCGGATTGTGTGAATGGTACGGCGACGGCGGACCGCGGTTTTCGATGCAATTGCAGGGATGGTTTCGTCGGGGACGGGTTCGGCGCCGGTCGTGGTTGCGTGAAAGGTAGGTCAGTCGGCCTTTTTTTCTTTTCTTCTTTTTAACTTGTTTTCATTGACTTGACTACCCTCGTTGATTTCCTTAAATGGCGTTACAGTCGTTTCATCTGTCGACGAGTTTGTTTGATTTAGTGAGGGTATTTTAGTCATTATTTGATATCGCGGTAGGATTTTTGGCGGGGGGCGGCCGCCGAGTTTTTGCGAAAATATTAAAATTTCGTTTGATTTTGATTTGATTTCAGCTTCATCGAATTGCAATCCTTCGAATTACTTGAATGGAAAATGCGGAGGAACCACTAGAATTGGAGTTCTTGTTGGAGGTAATAATAACAAAAACATCCAAATAATTTCATAATCACAAACAAACCCAAATTCCAAAAATTACAAACAAAATGACCTCTCCAGGCATCTTCGCCGGAGCCATCCTGATGTCGATCATCGCCCTCGTCTGCTACTGCATCCGCCGCCGCTCGACTTCCTTCCGCATCCGCAAGAGCGCGAGGCGCCTCCTCTCCGAGGCCGCCGTCAGCAGCTCCGTCACCCTCTACCCGCACCGCGACCTCGACCGCGCCACCAACGGCTTCTCCGAGAAGCAACGCATCGGCACTGGCGCGTACGGCACGGTCTTCGCGGGTCGGATCGGCGCCGACGAATGGGTCGCCGTGAAGCGCATCAAGCGCTTCGACACCGACAGCACCGACCAGGTCATGAACGAGATCAAGCTCTTGTCCACCGTCAGCCACCCCAACCTCGTCCGCCTCCTCGGGTGCTGCATAGAGAAGGACGAGCAGATCCTCGTCTACGAATTCATGCCCAACGGGACGCTCGCGCAGCACCTCCAGAGGGAGCGCGGCTTCGGACTGCCATGGACCGTCCGATTGACGATCGCGGCCGAGACCGCGAACGCCATCGCGCACCTCCACTCCGTCGTGCACCCCCCGATATACCACCGCGACATCAAGTCGAGTAATATATTATTGGACTATAACTACAATTCGAAGGTCGCGGATTTCGGGCTTTCGAGGCTCGGGACCGCGGACTCGGACCTGTCGCTCGACGCGTCGCACATATCGACCGCGCCGCAGGGCACGCCCGGGTACCTCGACCCGCAGTACCACCAGAATTTCCACCTGTCCGACAAGAGCGACGTGTATAGCTTTGGAGTGGTCCTCGTGGAGATCATCACGGCCATGAAGGCCGTGGACTTCGGCCGGCCCCCGAACGAGGTGAATCTGGCGGCGCTCGCAATCGATCGGATCGGGCGGGGCAGGCTCGACGACATAACTGACCCGTTTTTGGAGCCGAACAGGGACGCATGGACGCTGTCGTCGATACACAAGGTCGCGGAGTTGGCCTTCCGGTGCCTCGCGTTCCACCGCGACATGAGGCCGTCGATGCTGGAGGTGGCGGGGGAGCTCGAGCAGATCAGGCTCAGTGGGTGGGCGCCGATGGAGGGGAACATCGTTGGGTCGACGGGGTCGGTGTCGTCGTGCGAGTCGACCCCGTCGCGCGTCACGGGGAAGTCGGTGACGGTCGAGACGGGGCGGACGTTGGTGGTTGTTCCGATGGAGGTGGTGGAGTTGAGCAGGAATTCGCCGGTGTCGGTGGAGGATCCGTGGTTCAGTGAGCAGAGCTCGCCTTCGACGAACAGCTTGTTGGGGAATCCGGTTCAGTAGGGATGGCTTTCGTTGTGTTTATGGTCAGATTGAAAATACGAGTGAGTTTCTGTGTAGTGTTTCATGTGTTGTTTGGTGACTTGAGAGTGTATAAAGTGGAGCAAACAATGTAGATTGGAGGAAATTCAAAGAAAGAACATGAGGGTGTGAAGTGTGAATTTATACAGAGATAGATAATCAAAGGTTATATAAACTTGTTTTAGCTCGGACATTTCAATTTGTATATATGAAAAATAAAAAAAATGCACACAATCAAGTGAATTTTTATTTTTTGATAAACTACAAGTCTACAACTTATTTGAAATCAATTTTCAAAAATTATTTTTCACATAAAACTACTATCAATCATCTTTTTCATAGAAGTTACTTTCATCTGGTTTTTCATTAGTATTATTTTGTTGACTTTTTTTTTAAAAAAAATTAAGGGTTAATTTGTTTGTAACATAGGTTCAAAAGATGAACTTTTCATCTTTTAAGAATATGATTTTGATAGATTATATGAAAAATGGTTAAGAAAATTTTATCTAAGATGTTCAGAGATGAGCATGTACTGAAAGATTTTAAATATCATTTAACTGAATATTTAAATATAAAGAATGAAAATTAATGTTAAATTGATCCTCTATTTTTCATATGAATCAATTAAACCACACGAATTGTTTAACCTAAACCATTATTAAAGTAGACCTTTATTTGTAAAGATGACATAATATTTGTGTTAAAAATTTTAAAGTGAAAAATATATGTGCTTTGACTAGATTTTTAAAGTAAACCACAACAAGAGATAGTATCTAGTCAGTGCTAGATTTCATTAGAGCGTGTCAATCTTCAATTAAAATATGACATATGTGTTATACTGATTGGATCTCATAAATAGTAGGATATACATGGGGCTGGTAGGTCAACTATGATTAATTCAAGACTTTTTTATATATATATAAAAAGATGAGCTTTGTTATACTCCATCTATTTTACAATATCAGATACAGTGTTATGTAACTTGTTAGATTTTTTCACTCACTATTTTGAAATATATATCTTGTTGGATAATTTTATATTTTTTTATAAATTATATCATTCAATTCATTAAAATAATTTTTTTTATATATAAAAATAAATACACCATCAAATAAAATATATGATATTAAAAAAAAAAAAAAGCATGCCGGTCTGCATTAAGGACTATATAGTGTAATATTATGTTGAAACTAAAAATATGGTGTTTTATCGGGCCAAGTCAAGCCCGACCCGAGTTTCCGGCCCTCACAAGTCACAACCCGTCCGGTTCAATTTTAGCAGGGCCGAGACATTTGGATTCGATGAAGGGTTTAGGGTTTTAAGCCTTTTCAACAGATTCCACATTTGGACGGTGAGAGAGAGAGAGAGAGATGCAGTTGCAGGCCGTTTGTTTCTCTCATGGACTTCCAAGTCTCACCTCTTTTTCCCTGCAGAAGCGAAGGAGCATTGTAAGAACCTCTAACTTTTTGTTCATACTGCAACCGAAAAGCCCCAAAATTTGAACCCTCTTTTGCTCCCAATATAGTTTTGAATTCGATATGTGTTTTCTTTAGATTTCTTCACATACAACCATTTCAAATCGAACCAGATAAATAAACAACAGTGGGCATAGAAGGAAGTTTTGATTTTGGATTTCCATTTTTTATGAGGTTCACGTTTTCATTTTGTCGAATACAGGATACGCAACGGTGTTGGTCGGGGAAGTCCGCGGGTATTGTTTATCTGGTCTCCTCTTGTGAAAATTCATTGTAAAGTTTTGATTTTTATGTGAAAATCAATATGGGTTTATTTATGTTTTGTTTTCTTAGGCAACAAAACAAGGACTTTTTATCTGCCCAATTCGGATTTGGGAACGGCAGCTCATGCTCCATATTCAGGCACGGAGGGGAAGCTCGTTGAGCAGGAGCCGTCTGATGTGAGGGCAATCGACAGCAGGGAAGCCTTCCATGGAAAGTCGGGCTCCGTCTCCTTTTGCGGGCTGACTCACCAGGTTGTGGAAGAAGGGAATTTGGTCTCGGCTCCGTTTGAGGATGGGACAGGCTCGCTTGTGTGGGTATTGGGTCCAATCGCCTTGATTTCATCTTTGTTGCTCCCACAGTTCATCGTCGGTGGTGTCATTGAAGCGGTTGTCAAAAATGACATCTTTGTAGGTTGGTATTATTTTATATTAAGTTTGGAATGATATAATTGAGTATGCTGATTCAATGCCTGTCCCCTGTGTGCGAGCTCGTGAGACATCAGATTGCAACCCACAGTCTGAATGTGAAATTGACCCAGGAAAGATGTTTGAGTTGCCATTTTGAAATAAGGGTTTGTTTTTGAGCTCTTATGCTGTTGACTGGAGAAGGCCTCATATAAAATTGAATAATATTTATCTTAATGTTCAACATCTGTAAGCCCCGTATACCTTTAAATAGCCTGACACACACACAGTTGCTAAATGATCCAAGTTACCGACTGATGTCATTTCTCTTGGTCAAACTGGGGGAAGTTTTATTGATTAATTCACACACTTCATTTGTTAAACATGTATTATAAATATTAAATAATGTGAGAATGATCTCTGATAGAAATTTATGGTGTCATGGGATTCTTAAAGTCCAATTCTTATTTATTTTGGAAACCATCTATGTTGATTTGGCTCGAATATCTATTAACATGTATGGACATTTTACCAGACCCCATCTATGGGAATGCTCATGTGTAACACTATCCTTTTTTTTTTTTTTCCCATGTGTCTTAACCAAGAGCATTGACCAGGGATCATGGTCAAATTTTGAAGCTTATTCTTCTTAAGCATTTATCTTGCTATTATATTTATCTGGCTAACTATGAGCCTTGAAATGTATATAACTATATGTCTTTGCAGAAATCATTGCTTCAGTTGCTTCAGAAGCCATATTTTATGCTGGTCTGGCTACATTCTTGCTCGTCACCAATCATGTGCAGCGGCCATATCTTCAGTTTAGTGCAAAACGGTGGGGTCTTATTACGGGCCTGAAAGGATACCTGACCTCTGCCTTTTTTACAATGGGTTTCAAGGTGGTTGCTCCTATTTTTGCTGTCTATGCGGTTTGGCCAGTGATTGGTCTACCAGCCTTAGTGGCTGTGGCTCCTTTTCTGCTTGGATGTGGTGCTCAGTTTGTCTTTGAGAAAATTCTTGACGGGCAGAGGTCATCTTGTTGGCCCTTGGTACCAATTATTTTTGAGGTATGCCCATTTTTCTAACTTTTACCTATCTTGGATTGTTATCAACTGGTATTTCCACAAAGTGGCTTATCTTAAGCATGATGGTGTTCTATGATTTAAACCACAGAATGTCAGATAACCTTTTCCCCTTGGTGTTCCTTTCCTATAACTATGACCTAGTCTGCTTTTTTTTTCCTTATCAATTTCTTGAAAAATGTTTTGCAGATATACAGACTTTATCAGTTGAACAAAGGCGCTCATTTCATCGAGAAGTTGATGTTTTCAATTAGAGGGAGATCAGCCATGTATCCAGATGTGTTGGAAACAAGTGGTGCAATGGTTTCCATGTTGGTTCTTCTACAGGTCCTCGGCCTTGTATGCTTATGGTCCTTGGTGACTTTTCTTCTCAGGTTATTCCCTTCCAGACCTGTTGCTGAGAAGTATTAATGTTAGTGGTGAATTTTGTAAAACTGCGCTTTTGTTGGCCATGAATTTTGTAAACCAGATCGTGTAACGAATCTATAATATTAGCTAAAAAACATGGGCAAGAATATTCAATAGAAATTTAGTTGAACAAGGCGTCCAACAATTTAGAAAATAAAAATAATGAAATTCTCTTTTCGTATTTTCTTCAATTGGATTCTCTAAAAAAACATGGATTTGTGGATTGAAGAAGAGTTAGTGACATGTTTATTATGAGGAAGTTTATTGTTCTTTGAATGTTATATAGTGACACTTATCTGTTCTGATATGATTATTTAGAGTTGTTGATGTAGGCTGTCCCTACATTCAAATATTCTATAGTGTTACATGCCTTTGTATGTGTACATTGTGTTGCATGTGATTGACATGCATGCCTGAGGTTACTTTGCTTTAAAGCGATGTAATTCTTTTTATTTTTCATTTTTTTTCTTAATGAGACGTGACTTCAGAAATTTTCATTGTCAAAATCAACAGAAAACCTAGACCACAGGCTAGGGAGAGTCCCGTGTACATTACGTTTTCCTTTTTATGTGTACGTCATGCAAAAGTCATAACATTTTCCTTTTTATATATGCCTACTTACACAAAAAAATATATTAAATTCTCCGTTTATCAAAAGAAAATGTTAGTCACAGTACATTCTACTGTTCAAAACTAAGGGTGGTAAAGGATCCGAACGAGTCGAGCTTGATCTGTTCAAACTCGGTTTGTTTAGTATCAGACTCGGTTCAGGATCAAGTTTAATTTCGTGTTCAAACTCAACTTGTTTAGCTTGTGAAATGCTCGGTTAAAACTCGGTTCGGCTCGTTTGTTAAATGAGCCAAGTCGAAGCTTGAATCAAGGCTCGGCTCGAGCTCGTTTAGCTCAAAAAAAAAAAATGTTTAATATTTGAAAAGTCACATTTTATAAATTATAACACTTTATACATATGAAAATGACACAAGCTCGGGCTTGGCTCGGGTTTTTTGTTTCTCTCTTTTTATGTTAAATAACGAGCTTGGGTTTCGCTCTGATTCTGCTCGTTTACAAATCGAGCTTTAAATATTGTTAAAGTTTGACTCATTTGTCTAAGCGAACGAGTCCGAACGAGCTTTAACCGATCGAGTCGAGTTTGAACTGCTCGACTCATTTGACCACCCTTATCCAAAATGCATATCATACATATTTTTCATAATTTTTAAAAAATCATATACTTTATCTAATAGTTTATGCATTTAAATTTGATAAAATGTAAAGTATATATTCAAAAATGAATTGAATGATATCATTTATTAAAAAAATAATTTTTTTATTAAAATATATATCTTATTACAGTGAATGGAATGGGTTAATAAGATATATAAAACTGCAACCCTCCAGTGTCATTGTCATTAAACGTTGCTGAATGGGACACTCCAAGTCCAAGCTCAGTAAAAAAAACCTTGAAATATTGTATGTATGTAATTTGTGTGAATTTCTATTATTCGGAGGCTGGTAGTCACGAAACCATGGGGGGATGTCTTCAGGAATCCGATCACAATCAAATTATTTTTGCACAAGATTTTTGTGTGAAAAACACGGGATCCGGGCTCCTCCGTTTGACCATCAATTGCTGATTGATTTCAACAAGTTTAAGAGTGTTGTTACGTACCATTTCTTTTTCAGCTTCAGTTCCAATCTTATACACTTTGTTAGTTCCATATATTTATATTAACGAGATATATGTTTTATTGAATTTTTTTTACATTTTTTATAAATGTAATTTATTGAAGTATATGTTTTATTTTTTATTAAAATATATATTTCATTAGATGAGATATATTAATTTTAAAAAAAATCAAAACATATGTTAACTGAAATGGAGACTAAAAAAGAAGCTTTACATAACATTATCCCAAGTTTATTTAGTGATTTAGGCGGTTTTTTATCCACAAAGGGCTAATCTTTTCTTTTTTTTTAAAAAAATTTGGTTGTTGAGGGGGACTTGTGCAGTTATCAAGGTCTCATAGTTAAGGGATTTTTTTTTATAGAACTGGTAGACGATTGCTATCGCGATTGCATATATAAAATGAGGTTACAACATCCAATAAGAAAAAGAAAAAAAACAACAGTAAAGCTTATTAATATAGTGAAGAAATAGAAGATCCAGAGTTCTATTCTTCACTAAAAACAAACAAAAAGTGACATCTCCCGAAGTGATATGAATAACCCTCGATGAATCTCAATGGATGATGCACCCGCGATGAAACTTCTCCAATCCCAAATGAACCTTTCCGCAGACTCCCATGAAATTTCTAGGTAGAAGCGCTGGCCCAGAAAAGTTTCAGAGTTAAAGGATGGCACTTTCACCTACACTATTTTTGCATGTCTCCATAACATTTCTTGCCCATCACTCCATGAATGTGCAAAACATGCAGGTTGTCAGTTGTCACAAAACCAACACAAATGTTTGCAGGTCCCCACTACTTTTCTTTTTTTTTTTAAATGATGGAAAGATCTTCCTAACTGACTTTAAAGTGAAGCTGATAGGTTACTTTTACATGTATCTTCTGGTCCCACAGAAAATTCTTTTAAATTTCATACTCCATTTCTTGCTCAACACTCCTGAGTGTGTGCAAAACCACTCCACTGCATTTCTTGCTCAACGCTCCTGAATGTGCAAAACCAAAACAAAGCCAGCAAACAATTATATAAACCCAGACAGACCAACCAACCTCTCCAGAAACCACAAAGACCACCATGTCCTCCAACAAATCATCCAAGCCTCTACGGGCCATACCGGGCTCCTACGGCCTCTCCTTCTTCACGCCGATCTCAGACCGCCTCCGCTACTACTACTTCCAAGGCGAAGTCAAGTTCTTCAAGACCCGGGCCGACAAGTACAAGTCCACCGTGTTCCGGACCAACATGCCGCCCGGCCCATTCATGGCCAAAGATTCCCGCGTCATCTGCCTCCTTGACGCCTTCAGTTTCCAGGTCATAGCTACTTTTCCGAACGTTCAAAAAATTACTCTGATTAGATGATCCGTAATTTTTTTTTTTTATATCGTAGAAACTTCACGTGACTGATCTTACGACCAAGCTGAAAAAGCTACCTTGTCTTGTCTGATTGTTCCTAATCCCACATAAAATTCTTTTAAATTTCACCTGCTCCATGATTCTTTGATCGAACTGATTGTTTATTATGTTTAAAATCCTGATATTCATTTAGTAGGAATAATTAAAAAATTATTTCTAATTATCATTTAAAAAATAGTTTAAATATTTTCCTGTTTTTATTATACCTAGCCCTATGATTTCCCTTAACATGTATCTGTTGTATAAGAACTTTATGACTATATTTCCAGGTCCTTTTCGACATGACCAAAGTCGAGAAGAGAAACGTCCTCACAGGGACTTACATGCCCTCCACGTCCCTCACCGGCGGCTACCGCGTCTGCGCCTACCTCGACCCCTCCGAGCCCAAACATGCCATGAACAAGAGGCTTCTGCTCTCTCTCCTCGCCGACCGGCACGCGCACTTCCTCCCCGAATTCCACGCCGCGTTCTCCAAGCTCTTCGACGGGCTCGACGCGGGGGTGGGCGGCCCGAAGAAGTCGGCGGACTTCAACTCGCTCAACGACGTCTCGTCTTTCGACTTCTGCTGCCGGGCCTACTTCGGGGTCGACCCGACGAGCACGAGCCTCGACACGGCCGGGCCGAAGATGGTGGCGAAGTGGCTGTTCTTTCAGCTGCACCCGCAGCTTGTGTTGGGGCAGGTGCCGAAGATATTGGAGGAGATCTTCCTGCACACGTTCCCGCTCCCGGCGTGTCTGGTGAAGTCGGACTACAAGAAGCTCTACAACTACTTCAGCTCCGCCGCTTCGAAGGTGCTCGATAAGGCGGAGGCGATGGGGATGAAGCGGGAGGAGGCTTGCCATAACATCCTCTTCGCTACTTGTTTCAACTCCTATGGGGGGTTCAAGGTATCTGTGACTCTGATATAGAAAGATAATCTCTTCTCATTTTATTTTTTATTTTTATAGATTATATAAAAAAAAATCAAAATAATGGTTATAGGAATAAAAGATTCATCATTTATCTAAGTATTCCCATCGTTCAGAAAAATTCAACGATTATATCCTTAATATTTATTAGTCAAACACACTTCTGTTCACCGAATTATGAGTTTAATTTTACCAGAATCCAGATATATTTTATTATATTTTTCATAATTAGAAAAATAACTAATTGTCGTAACAATTTTCATACGTTTTTAAATGTATTTTTTATTCTAAAATATATACTAAATGAAAAAAATTTAATGGACTCCATGCCTTTATAGTACACAAATATGCATTTATTATGTAAAATGAAACTCTTACCCAATATTTTTATGAGAACTTTCTAAAAAAATGTTGCTTTCATTATTTTATTTATTTATTTATTTTTTAATTGGACGGTCTTATAATATTAATTATTTTATTCATTTTTTACCTATCTATAAATATTATCTTGTTGCAATAATGAATTTAAGCACTGATACATTTAGTATGTTTAAATACATATGTAGCTCATAAGCATTACCCCTATACTAAGAAAGAAAAAAAAGTTAATTTTTCTTTTCATTTTCATAAAGAAAAAAAGGAAAATTAATTCTAGATCTTTAGAGAAATCCGTGATTTATTTGTAGGCCTCTTGAACATTTAAATTTATTCTAGGTTCTCAAAATTAAGTTATTATTCATGGGCCCTTCATTCTAATGGAGGTTATTTTTTACTTTTTTTTATTTTTTATAATGCCCTTCATTTTTTATTTGTGTTAACCCTTTCTCATCCACAGTAATGGGAATAGGCATTAGCAAAGGCCTGGTCTGTGAGAACAGGGCCCAAGCCAACACGTTCTGGTCGGGCTGGCCCAAAGCAAAGCAAAAAAAAAAAAAGGCCCAGGCTTAAGCATTACCTACGGCCTGGCCCAAGACTGTTAACAATGCATTCAGACATGTTAACAATGTACACAGTCAGTAAAAAAGAAAGAAAAAAAAATTATTAACAATGGTCTTAATGATTTTATTCAAAAAGATCTAGATATAATACAAAAATGAGATATGGGACCAAAAAATAGATTCAAATGTTTTAAAAATCTAAAAATAATACAGGCCTTAGAGAATCCAGAAAAAATATCCCCAAGAAAAAATAAACTATGTCAACATATACTTTACTCTTTATGGTTATATATATAAATTAGTCTAAAAGTTAATTTTTTATTATTATTTTAAAGAGAAAATAACCTAGTCTATTTCGGTGTATATATATATTTTTTTATAATCAGTGTACATTTAAAAAAAAACAAAAAGAAAAATTGAGGATGCGGCTGGACTTATCATTTTCTTATTGATTTTTTCTGTTTATAATGCTTTTTTTTCTGAGGACTGTGAATGGCGCTGGACTCATCTTTTTCCCAATGAATTTATCTGTTTATGCGTTTTGTTGATCCGCAGGTGTTCTTCCCCGACATAATGAAATGGATCGGTAAGGCCGGGGAGGCCCTCCACAAGCGGCTCTGCGAGGAGGTAAGGTCCATCGTAAAAGCAGAGGGAGGGGAGATCACTGTAGCAGGCCTAGAGAAGATGAAGCTCACGAAATCGGTTGTGTACGAGGTCCTGCGCATCGAACCCCCCATCAAGTATCAGTACGCGAAGGCAAAGAAAGACTTCGTGTTGGAGAGCCATGACTCGTCATTCGAGATCAAGAAGGGGGAGATGCTGTTCGGGTACCAGCCGTTCGCGACCAAGGACCCGAAGGTGTTCGAGGACGCGGAGAAGTTCGTCCCGGACAGGTTCGTGGGGGACGAGGCGGGGATGCTGAGGTACGTGTATTGGTCGAATGGGAGGGAGACGGACGCGCCGACGGACGTGAACAAGCAGTGCCCGGCGAAGGACTTCGTGGTGCTCGTGGGGAGGCTTTTGGTGGCGGAGTTCTTTATGAGGTATGACTCGTTCACGGTGGAGGTCGGGACCAACCCCGTCGGGCCTGTTGTTAGCGTCACGTCGCTGATCAAAGCTGCATGAGCAACTTGGGTCGGGTCGGATTGGGTTGAGTATCTGGATCCTTATATATATATGGATACAAGATGGGCAGAACCGCAGAAATTGATGTATATAATATGAGTAAGGAAAATGATATGCCCGTCTCAGTACAACCTCATTAACAATCTACACAATTTTTTTTTTTTTAAATTATACACTCTAAATGAAGCAAATATTATTATACAAAATTAGGCATATATTAAAATATAATAGTGTTATTTTTTTTTAAAAAAAATAAATTTTTATTTACTTCATACATTATGATAAAATCTCGTATACTACGATAACACAATATATATTACAGTTATAGACATGATTGTAAAAATGGACTGAATGTATAGGTGCTCTATGAGTAATATGCCATAAAAACTACATGCTCCTCAAACTTAAAATATATTACATTATGAAGTATATATGTGGTCTTTAAATGGATAATATAAGACTATAAGAGATTGTGTAAATCTGCACCTAGAAAATTTTATTTATTGATATCAATAAAAGTCAGTGAAAATTTTGTCTTTTTGTATTTTTCTTGTAAACTAAAGAAATTTATTAAGAAGAGGACTTGCTCTTCTTCTCACACGCTATCACGACTCAAATTGATGAACCAACGTGTCCAGTGTTTTATAAACCTGACTGGACCGGTCAATTCAACCTGGTTGATCATCAATCGTCTCGAATTCCGGTCCGAGTAACCTAAAAAACCTAGTTAGTCTAAACCAGCCATGAATTGAAAAATCGTTCAACCCGCCGATTAAATCACCAGTTTTTGAAAATCGATACCAGGTCAGATGAACCGATCTGACTTCTTAAGATGTGTAAAATAAATGTTACAAAGAATAGCTTACCAAAAAATATTAAAAAGAGTCTTCCTATTTTTTAATTAGTTGAAATTTTAAAAGATTTAAAATTTAATTAATTCATCATCGAAATTTAATAAAAGGTTTAAGAATTGCGATTTACCTAATTGCACTTCAAAGAGTATAAAAATGATTGGAGTTTTTGCAATAGGTATCTTCTCTTAAAAAAATTAGTTGATATTTAACTTGAATGTCACATAAAAATATATTAAACTTATAATTAATACAATTTTATTCATATTAAAATTTTAATAATAAATAAAATCGTCATATTTTTTAAGTTGTGATGTTATATAAAATTGAAAAAGTATTAAGACTCGATAACTATGAAATTTTTAAGAATTTTTCATATTTTTTGTAAATTTAATTATTAATAATATAATTAATATATTTATTATGCCATGACGTCACGATTTGATTTCAGTTGACCTGACGGTTGAACCGGTGGTGACCCTTAATCTGATCATTGTTTGATTTAAATGAACGGTTTGATTTTTAAAACAATGACAATGTCCTGTCATGTTTGCCCCATCAAATTGATGGGTTGGTTGTGTTGGATTGTAATGTATTGACGCAGAAGTGTAAAGTATTAGCTACGACATAATAATCTGGTCTAACATGGTTACTGATTCAATACAACTAGACCATTGGTTGTACGATACTTGTGGGACAAAACGTTATTTTTCTATTTTTTTGTAATTTTTAATTAATAAATAATATAATCAATACATGTATTATGTTATGATGACGTCACGGTTTGATTCCACTTAACTCAACTGTTGAACCGATAACTTTAAACCGGGTTATTTTTATGGTTCAATAAAAGGTTTGGTTTTTAAAATATGGACCAAGTCATGTCATGTTTGCCAATCAAATTGATGGTTCAGTTGTGTTGGATTATAATGTACTGATCTAAAACTGGGTGAACGGTTGTATTTAATTTGTGTTTTTTTTTTTTTCACAAATGCCCCAAATGGTTACAAAGTCCGAACATTTCGGACAAACATATCCTTTATTGACTAGTACAAGAACTACCTTTGATCATTATATATCCACCCGCTTAACTATCATGGGACCAAAGCCCATGGAACCCAAGCCCACGGGGGCTATATTTTGTCAAAGAAAATTAAGATGGACTGTAATTGGAACCGTAATGAAGGTTGAACATATCATTTTCCTTTGTCAAACTCTTGCACTCATAAAGGTTTGAAGCCTCTCCTTTCAAGAAGAAAGGGTTGTATTTAATTTGTGTTGGCTATCAAACAATATATCTGGTCCAACATAGTCAGTGATACGTCCCGCCCGACTGTGGCCTAGTGGTTGACGCCACTTCCCTTCTGGGAGACTCGGTTTCAGGCCCTGATGGCTCTCAAAAAATGTTTAAAAATCCCTCTGGGCTTGTCTTCTGGGCTTTAGCCCATGGTTAGTTTGTGAGTCCATGCTGATCCCCAATCTGTATTAGTAAAATAAGTGGGCTTTAGCCCTTGGTTAGTTTGTGTTGTCATGACATTTTGAATTTAGATCTAGGTTTTTGGGCTTCGGCTTTGACGACCCACATCCGTCTTGACTTAACACATGCCATTTGTTAATACGGTGCAACTTTTTTACCTCCACAACATCTATTGAATTTTTAAAAATAAAAATATTAAATGAATTAATTATTTAAAACGGAGTGGGGGGAGGGGAAGGAGGGAGGAAGAGGGGATTGTGCTATACTGGCGTGGATCGGTCAGACACTACTAATGACTTATTCATTTTACACCTCTAATATAGATTCCTCTAAGTCCATGTTTGGATTAGGACATAAAATATGAATAAAGGGAAATTGCCTGGAATAAATCATATTTGGATGAGGAGAATAACTAAGTATTGGGATTAGGTGATAATTTGATATGAATTCCACCTCTCCCTTTTAATTACCCATTCTAACTAAATGCATAAGTTGATCCCACCATCCCATCATATTTTTTCAACTACTCCGATCCTCCCACTTTTCCTTGTTTTATCCATTACTATTCAATTTCAAACAAAAACCAATAACACATTATTATGTTATCCTTACTAAAATTGAAAATACAATAGAATAAAAAATAACATATTCTTTATCCATACTAGTATAGTTATCTATCCTATAATAACTTAATTCATTTATCCAAATGGATAACCCCCCGTATGGCATGGAACATAAGACAAGAATAATGAAAATATATGAGAATAGTTAAAAAAAATTGTTTGTTTTGATAGAATAAACCCCGATAGTTATGTTTGGATAAGCTAGAATAAGGTCTGATAACTATTCTAAGGAAATGGTGGAATTGCTTATCAAGGCTTATCTATGCCAATGGATAAAAATACCCTTCTCTGTCATTTTAAAAAATTTATCTCACCTAACAGACTCACACAGATTCCAAAAACTGTCACATCTATCAAATCAATCATATATCTCTCACACTATTCCCAGGGGTATAATTGTCATTTTAAAAATCATAAACTCTTATTCATCCCTTATTAATCATTTATCATCACTTTATCCAAGGTGAACCAAACAACAAAAAAATCATTTTTACGTTTCCCAATAAAAATAACAAAAAAGACAACCAAACAAAAATTTGCTTATTCAATCTGGATTGTTATCATTCCAGTATAGCTAACGGGAGCGAATAATCTAATGTCACACCCCATACGGGGGGTAAGAGTTTAAAATAAGTTTGAGAAATGCATAAAAATAAATCAGAATTGTATAAAAATCAATCAAAATGTATTCGCTATGAGTTATATTTATTTTATCATTTTATGTTAGTCATGAATGTAGGTTTACAAGGACGGATTAAGATTGATTGGCATTTCACAACCATAAAACTTTCTTTATGAATTCTCACTTTTTGGAATAGATTCTCTATTTCGGATGATATGTCTTATTCGAGTCATTTGCATAGGCTTCCAAGGTTACCCAATGCCAAATCCAAGTCTCTAGAGAGAGTCATTTGATCTATGATTCTTCAAATATTTTCCTCCCTGCTGTACAATGGACTTCATGCATGACTCCTACCTAAAAGGAAAATTCATTTGATGATCTCTAATATTGTTTTAGTGAGCTCAATGAGAAACCATACTTTATATAAAAAAAAAAATTTGGTAATCAAGATTTTGTATTACTATAAGAATATAATCTTTACTAAGTTAACAGCCCTTTACAACCAGTGAAGAAATTAAAAGAGAGCATCAAAAAGCCTAGACTAATAACAAGTCCAAAGCTGCTCGTTTTTCCTAATGCAAATTTCAAAATTGTTCAATTTTCCAGACCATAGCAGTGCCCCTAATGACCACATCAAACTTTAATTTTGCCTTGTACTTTGGAAAAACGAACATAGGCAATACATGCCCCCCATCAGAGCTGCAGGGGATTAAGTTATTCTCTAATATCCTTTCATTGATTTGTCTTCCTTCAGTATGTCCTGTAGCTCAGGCCAAATTTGTCCTGGAGAGAAAGAAGTTTCGCCCCTCACTGACTGAAATGCAACAAGCAAATCTGCAGTATAATTCCCTTCACGGTGTATATGTGTAGCCTTCCAACAGTCCATATTATCCAGAGATCGATGGAGATGATGAAGAGATGGAAAGGCAGTTCATGGGATACGACCCTTGCCTAGCAGCCAGGCAATTGCAGTTATAGAGTCAGATTCAATCTATAAATTGGTGAGATTAACACCTAAATCAACACCCTTCTCAGTCGCTTTAAGCTCAAAAAAAAAAAAAAAAATTTTGTTGATTCGTTCCTTGTAATTATTTGATGCATTAATATTTTTTTACATTTTAATAATACCTCTGTATTAAATTCAAACCATTACATTTTAGTATGCTCAATGAGAAATCATTCTTCATAAAAAAAAAAAAATAATTGTTAATTCAGTCCTCATAATTATTTGATGCATTAATATTGTTTGCATTTTAATAATACTTCTGTATTAAATTCAAACCATTACATTTTTGAATGGATGCAATCACTTTCTGATTAAAGCACATCAAATTGATTTAAGTTTTTTTTTTATTAGATCATTTTTTTATTCAATTGGATTCTCCGAGATCTTGGATTATGGGTTGATGAAGAGCTTGTGACGTGTGTTACATTGATATATATTTATTGTTTTTTTAATATTCTAGAGTGATAGTGACACCATGATGTGATTATTCTGTCCACATTCTTCTACATGAATGTTCGTTTTTTTTTCTTGGTATTCACATCAATGTTAAAATTGAGCTCATGAAAGCCTCCATCGAATTGTATGACGTCCTTGTTGCAAAGTTTATCCCAAAGGTGCTCCCTGTTACACATTAGACTCTTCAGTTATCTCCTCTGTAATTAGTGATTTGTAATTATTTGATGCATTAGTACTCTTCTTTTTTCATTTTTTTTTTCGTTTTTTTTTTTAACATTTGTACATTAATATCACTCTTGGAGTATTGATACATTTAGCATTTTTGCACTGAACGTGGGACTAACATCTTCCACGTTTCTCATAATATTTTTACAATAATTAATATTACTTGGATACATGATTGTCACTAACTTCCATATTATTGTTTCTTATTATTAAGTTTATGCCATCACACAAATAGAGACTAATTTGATATTTCATCTATGATGAATGATTTTTTTAAAAAAAATTGTAGATTCTAGTCATAGTAATGATTTTTTAGCCCAAATTAATAGACCCCACCCATCCCAAGTCCCATGAGGTGGTAAGATTGAATTTTTTACTTTACCCCTCCTATCTAATTTGAGACCTTTTTCCATAACCGCTCCCTTTAATCTCGAGATGGTTACGATTTTGTATATTATTTTTCTTTTGAAGCATTCAATTCAATTGGATGCCACAAAAATACATGATTTACAGTTTTTTTTATTCAGATTGATGCAACAAATTATCGAATTTAGTTTTGGTGGGGATTGGAGGAGAAGAGAAGAATGACTCGATTAACTTTTTTTTTTATTTGCGACCTGATTGTGATGCAAACAATAGCGATCCATTCACATTAGGTATTTTCGATCTAAATAAAACATATTGATCTGATTTTAAATTCATATTTGAATCCTCATATATATTTTTTAATTTAAATTCAGACAGATGGTCACCGTATCTGAATTTTATATGCATTTTATGTTTATGTACGATTTGTATAATTATTTTTGTTGTTCTGTATGTGTATAATTATGCATATTGAGTCATTCAATATATTTTTAGCCTTGCATGATCATTATTCAACTAATTCAAATTCAAAATACACTTTTATTTAATGTAAAGTTGTTTATCCAAATTCCAGATACAAGTGTATTTGAATTATTTATCCAGCTCAATTTGATGTTTGTTATTTTTGTTTGGATGGATTTCACTAATGTGTATCTGATTAATATTTAATTTTTTTGTCGTGTATATTTAAAGACTCTTATTAATTATATATGCAATGCCTCATAAGCATAATTGTTTCATTTGAATTTTAGATACATTATTGTATCTTAATTTTAAAATCTGTATCTTAAATTTTTTAGATACATGTATATCTGAAAAACTAATACAGTATCCAAATCTGTATACGTATCTGAAAAAACTAATATAATCATCTGTATTGAAATTCTAATATATTCATCTATATTTGTAGCTGTATCTGAAAAAAATGGAGGTAGAGGTTGGAGGAGGGCTCGAAAGGTAACCGATCCACCTATCATATGATAGAGGGTGACGAGAGGAATCCAAAGGTGATGATCCGGTTGCCAGAGATGAAGAGGTCAGCTGGAATGAGTTTTTGAAGTGGCGGATACCTTATGAGAGTAAAAAAAAAATTCAAAAAGGGAGTGCAGGCGGTTATACAGTTAGTGATGGATTGCTTTTTTTTTTAGTAAAAAACTCAAATATTAAAGAAGGGTAGTATTGTCTTTGTTGTTCATTTTACCTTTTTAAAAAGTCAAACAGGAACCAATTAGATAATGACATCTATTGGTGTTTCTCAATAGGACTTAAATTTTGAAACCCATGTAGCAAGATCCTTTTGGTCACCATCACTTTCATCCCAAAATGTGATTCTGAATTGAGGATGAGAGAAAACATACAACATAAAATAAAAAGAATACAATCAAAACACAAAAAAGAAAACGAAGTCCTCATCAATGGGCTAGTGTGGGTTCGTAGATGGGATATCTAACACAACCACCTCGATATACTCATTGCACAGTAATACGCTCCGCGTCGGCGATAGCCCATCCCCAAGCTTTGATCAGAAGAGCTAGTAGTCGATTCCCACATATACTTAAACACACACTCTTAACACCTTTGAAAATAGCATGATTTATTGTCCTCCAAATGCTCCAAACAACCGCTAGGTCCACTGAAAGAGAACCGGGTTTGGCTATTTAGAATCCCCCACGCACCTCATCGCCCTATCGGCCACCCACATCTCCTTGAGTGTATGGAAGAAGAGGGGAGGGACGTGGTGCGCCCCACCTTGAACCATAGGGCCCATGCAACGCGGCATTGGCAAAAGAGGTATAAGGCTGTTTTGTTAAATATTGTGAAGCCGGATGATATGCGCAGAGGATAATTATTGGCTCTACGCTGGGTCGGACAGGGATCGAGCTATCAAACTAAATTTTTTTGGGGGTGTCTTTCGTATACTTACTTTTTTGCTCTTAATGAGATTTCAGTATAAAATGACATCTCATATTTTTCATGAGACTCTATGGTTTTTATTTTAGCATGACAATTGTAAAAACTTCTCGTTGATAGTGGATTGATCTCTGGTGTGCTTTGTGGACGTAGGCAAGATTTGTTGAACCACGTAATTCTTTATGTCTTTCCTTCGATTTATTTATTTATTTCTTTGATTGATTGCATCCTAAGATCCAGAATTCTGCGTAGCGCCAACAATTCTCTGTACACATCATCAAGCTCCACAATATATAATAGATTAGCTATCCATTGATATAATACAAGTGATCAAGAATATAAATTTCATTTCTTGAAATTAGTTCGAGAAAGACATATCAGACTTTATGTAATCCAAACCCATTTATAAAAGTCATCATAAACATCTGGTTTAGCCACCATTTTTTTTCTTGGAATAAGCCCCAGAATAGAGTAATATTGACTGGAATATGGGTTTTAACTTATTTTGGATGCCTGGTATATCCTGGAATATCTTATGCAAAATAAACTGGTATAAAGTAGTATATGGATGCCAACCAACCCTTAGAATTAAAATTATTCCAGGTTATTCCACCCAAAGAATATATGAGCATACTATCAAATCAACTGTAATCACCTCTAATAAATCACATGTCAAATCAACTATCATTATTTTTTTACCTTTTATAAATCTTTATCCATACTTTATTCACATTTACCTAAATAACAAAAATTTTATTCTTATATTTCTCAATAAGAATAATTCAAAACACAACTAAACATAAAATCACTTCATTCTTATTTATATTTACTTATATCAAAATAATTATATTCTCAAGAATAAATCATATTCTATATCAAATGGGGTCTTTAAAGAAGTGAGAAACAATTTTTATAAAATTTAACAAAAATATATTTTTTTAAAAAGTTATTTTTGAAGAGTGTTTGAAATGAAAATATACGTTTCAAAACTCAAAACACTGTTTCTTAAGATATCACGAGAGGCTTGGCATTTAGTATATCACAAGGCGGTTGTCATGTCATCATGTCATGTCATCAAACAGTGTTGAACGTTTGTCTACGCATGAAAAACGAGTTTTTTTTTTAAAGCCGATACAGACCATGTTGTCCACTCATCTTTAGAAAACCGATGGAATCACAGCAAGTGGACTTTCAAAACATTTTTAAAGATTATCCATGCCAATTATTGGGATGGATGAAATTGAATTGAATAATTTAATTATTTAATATATTTTATTTTATTATATTAAAATAAATATATTAATAATTATTAAAATTAAATTATTTTATTATTAAATTATTTTTTTAATTAATAATACACATATTAACTTTTAATATGCTATCTTAGAATGATAAAAAGTAATTATAACAAATAAATTGAACAATCAAATTATTTAATTAATATTAATCTGAATGTAATTCCGTCAACCATTGATGTTTATCGATATAAAATATATACCTATTTTAGGTATATAAAAACAGAGAGGGCACTATAACACTTATTTTCTATAGATTCTCTGGATTATTTGTTGGCCTTTTCTGCAGCATCTCTTTTTGAACGTGAAAAATGTGCAAAGCTGTGCTGTACTCACGTTATGAATAGTGAACAGATCTACTTATCATGGTTAGAAAAGTTAAATAGGACACTTCCTCACGTGCATCTTTAGCTCACTGAACAGTAACACTTATATAGCTTAGTGGGAATGTATATACATTTATAGCGACATATAAGATTAAATTGGAGGGTTTATTAAAATATGAGTTTTGTTGCACTATTTTTTTTTTTTTCAAGTAGTTTTGTATGGCTTGTTAGCCTCATCCACACATTGTATCGAAATATATAATTAGTTGAAATTTTTCATATTTTTTATATATTACAATTTATTAAATATATATTTCATATTGTATAAGAATACATAACTAATTAGATGATGTATATGATTTTTTTAAAAAAAATAAAAACATGCGTCATTTAAGTTTTGAGTTGTAAAATTGACTGAGTTTAACATTGTTCTTAAAATATTATCTTTTGGTTATAAAAAAAAGCTCTGCTAACTAACTAACTAAATGGTTGTTCTACATTTACATTACATCAATGTTTTTTTTTAAAAAAAAAAACGGTGGACATGTTCTTTTTAAATTATTTTTTTAAAAAAAAAATATATGAATTGAGGATAAGAAAATATTAGAAAGAGCAATAATCTAAACAAAATCATAGCCTGAAACCTAACATGCATGTTTCAGGCTAAAGCAACCAGGTACTGAAGAAGAAATTTTTTCACCGCGCCTCCCATACGTTCTCAATGTAGAAGTGAGTCCCATTGAAAATCACTAGATTTCTTGTTATCCACATAGAGCACATTGCCATCGGCCGGGATAAGTATTTCGTTTATTCTGTCTTTGGCCTCTTTTTCACTCTCTTCCATTCTGTCCATGATATCGTCCAATGTCACTTGTTCTGAAATGGGTGTGCTTCTCCAAGGAGTAGCTATCAAGAAAGAATTGAAAATTCTATGGTTTAATTTAATAAATGGATAAATATTTAAGATAAGTTAATTTAATTTATGAAGATAAAAAGATTATTATTTTTATCTATATTTACATTTGGTAATGCATTTTATTATCTTCATTTTTTGTGTTCTTATCCTTAACTTTGCATTTGGATCACATGATGTAAAATATGAGATAATTTAAAAAAAAAATTAAAAAAAATATGAAGTCTACCCCTTCTATTAAAGGAGCATTAATATTATTAATTTTGGTTTTATGAAATTTTTTGTTTTTGTTATTTTGGAAAGGACAGTCATAAATGTTATTTATATTTTACAAAATGAGATTAAAAAATGAATATAAAGTTTGTTCCACCTTTTACTTAGAACAAAATATCTCCACTTTTTTTCTTAAAATACGGATAATTGTCCATCTTTTATCTTTTTTTTTTCTTATACTATATGGGATAACATGACTTAATCAAATTATTTTTTTATCTCAATTGCTTATCCAATGTCAACCCAGGCCTAAACGACTATAAACACCAGTACTTGTCCAATTTAGATAATTAAGCTAAGAGGACCATATGAATTTTCTTGTACACATGTGTGGGCAATAAGTTAAAACGTCTATTTCATATATAAATTTTTATGAGTAATGATTTATAAGTATGTCAGTTGGTCCTAGGGCTACAAAGGGACCCTCTCGTAAGAGTCGCAATCTAAAAATAGTTTGAATAAAAAGGAATTTGTTCTCTCTCCATGTCTTTTTCCAAATCACATGTAAGCCCAAGGTTGGTGATTTGTTTAATTTTTTCTTCCTTTCAATTATCGGCCCAGTTCTTCAACATACATAATGTTATGGTTTCGAATTTTAAGATGCAATCAATCAAAAGAAATAAATTAATTAATTAAAGCAAAGATATAAAATTTTTTCGTGGTTCGACAAATCTTACCTATGTTCACAGAGCACACCAGAGATCAATCCACTATCAATGAGAAGTTTTTACAATGGTCACACTGAAAGATAAAAACTCTAGAGCCTAATCCTCCATCCGACCCTGCGTAACGCCAACAATCCTCTGTGCACATCATCAAACTCCATAATATATAACACATAATGTACAAAATGTATAAAAAAAAAAGATAATAGCAGACAAAAGATGGTACCTTTCATTTTTTTTTATTTCTCCAGTGCAATTATTAATTACCTACCACTTCATGAATGTGCAAAACAAGCAGCAGTAATATACTACTATACTATGTCACAACAACTCAAATCCAACATTATTTAACACCAGTGGTCCTCAAGACAAACCCATCAATTAAACATTATCTGATACCACCATCACCTCATCCTCCTCTTCCAAAACCCAAACCTCCTTCACAAACCACAACATGTCCTCCCACAAATCATCCAAGCCTCTGCTCGCCTTGCCGGGCTCCTATGGCATCCCCTTCTTCTCCTCCATCTACGACCGCCTCCAGTTCTACTACTTCCAAGGCCGTGACAAGTTCTTCAAGACCCGCGCCGATGAGTACAAGTCCACCGTCTTCCGCACCAACATGCCCCCCGGCCCGTTCATGGCCAAGGACCCCCGCGTCATCTGCCTCCTCGACGCCGTCAGTTTCCAGGTCATAGTCACAGAGTATTTCAAACTTTTCCTTACTATTCAGAAAAAAGACTTCGCTCATATACCTTCAATGCAACTTTCTTATTATTTCTTTCATAATCTAAATATGCATTTAATTAGAGTTTGAAAACACATGTACTGATTCCCCGTTAATCATATCTTATTTGATTTTTAAAAAATTACACATGAAGCATATATATACTTTTTATCTTTACTGAAAACAGATCTAAAATAATATTTATAACTAAAAAATTACATCTGATTTTTCAATTAATCATTGAGCGTTGAAAGACATGAAGATTTCTTATTCTTACAAAACCAAAATCACCCAAAACAATTTTTTTTTTTTTTCACTCACCCAAAACACCCAAAATCCTGTTAATATAGAAATTTTCACCCAAAACAAATTTTCAAACACCCTTTAGTCAATCCTGTTAATCATCCCTCCCTTCGTAATTAATATAGAAATTTTTGCACATGCTTTCCTTACACGAACTTTATGACTATGTTCCAGGTCCTCTTCGACGTCTCCAAGGTCGAGAAGAAAGACCTCTTCACGGGGACTTACATGCCCTCCACGTCCCTCACCGGCGGTTACCGCGTCTGCGCCTACCTCGACCCGTCCGAGCCCAAGCACGCCATGAACAAGAAGCTCCTCTTCTCCCTCCTCTCCAGCCGGCACGCCAACTTCCTCCCCGAATTCCACGCCACGTTCGCCAAGCTCTTCGACGGGCTCGACGAGGGGGTGAGCGGCCCGAAGAAGACGGCGGAATTCAATTCTCTAAACGACGTCTCGTCCTTCGACTTCTGTTGCCGGGCCTACTTCGGGGTCGACCCAGCCAGCACGAGCCTCGGTACGGCCGGCCCGGCTGCCGTGACGAAGTGGCTGGCTTTCCAGCTGCACCCGCTGCTTGTGGTCGGGCTGCCGAAGATTTTGGAGGAGATCTTCCTGCACACTTTCCCGCTCCCGCCGTTTTTGGTGAAGTCGGACTACAAGAAGCTCTACAACTACTTCAGCTCCGCAGCTTCGAAGGTGCTCGACGAGGCGGAGGCGATGGGGATGAAACGGGAGGAGGCTTGCCATAACATCCTCTTCGCTACTTGTTTCAACTCCTATGGGGGGTTCAAGGTATCTGTGACTCTGATATAGAAAGATAATCTCTTCTCAATTTTTTTTTTTTTTATAGATTTTATAAAAAAAAAAAATCAAAATAATGGTTATAGGAATAAAAGATTCATCATTTATCTAAGTATTCCCATCGTTCAGAAAAATTCAACGATTATATCCTCAATATTTATTAGTCAAACACACTTCTGTTCATCGAATTATGAGTTTAATTTTACCAGAATCCAGATATATTTTATTATATTTTTCATAATTAGAAAAATAACTAATTGTCATAACAATTTTCATACGTCTTTAAATGTATTTTTTATTCTAAATATATACTAAATGAAAAAAATTTAATGGACTCCGTGCCTTTATGGTACACAAATATGCATTTATTATGTAAAATGAAACTCTTACCCAATATTTTTATAAGAATTTTCTAAACAAATGTTGATTTCAAGCATTTAGATGGATTTTGTGGTGACAAAGCCAAAAAAAATGATCTAAATAGATTTGGTATTTCGCTTTTCAAACTAGTTTTCTGCATTTTCATTTACAAACATATCATGCGTTTCAAAATCCTTGAAAACAGCATTTAAAAAAAAAAAAAAGTTTCAATCATATATCTCATGATATCCAAAGTCCAAACGCTACCTTCAGAAGGTTAGCAAAGAACATTTTACACAGGTGATTTACGGATTGGTTCTATTGATCACCAGGTGTTCTTGCCCGAGATAATGAAGTGGGTCGGTCAGGCCGGGGAGCCCCTCCACAAGCGGCTCCGAGAAGAGGTACGATCCGTCGTAAAAGCGGACGGAGGATCCGTCACCGTATTGGGCCTGGAAAAGATGGAGTTAACAAAATCGGTGGTGTACGAGGTCCTGCGCATCGAACCCCCCGTGGTGTACCAGTACGCGAGGGCAAAGAAAGACTTCGTGTTGGAGAGCCACGACGCGTCGTTCGAGATCAAGAAGGGGGAGATGCTGTTCGGGTACCAGCCGTTCGCGACGCAAGACCCGAAGGTGTTCGCAGACGCGGAGAAGTTCGTCCCGGACAGGTTCGTAGGGGACGGGGCGGCGATGCTGAGGTACGTGTACTGGTCGAACGGGAGGGAGACGGACGCGCCGTCGGAGGGGAACAAGCAGTGTCCGGGGAGGGACTTCGTGGTGCTCGTGGGGAGGCTCTTGGTGGCCGAGTTCTTTGTGAGGTATGACTCGTTCACGGTGGAGGTCGGGACGAGCCCGCTCGGGTCCTCGGTCAACATCACGTCCTTGACGAAGGCCACTTGAGTGGGCTAGCTTAGGTTGGGTTGGGCTGGGATGGGCAGGGTTTTTTTGATAATAAAATGGAGAGGGAGTTTGTTTGTTTTTTTTTAATAGATAGAGAGGGATACGTGGATTTGCTTGTTGTTAACCTTCCGTGTTTAATGTAAAAGATAAAATAATGGAAACAAGTGGATTAGCCTGTGCTTGTATAAATGTAAGTACAGTAAGTGGAATGATCTGGTTTAATTTTTTGGCATTCCAATGGTTTAAGACTTGTTTAAAATCAATTTTCAAATAACTTATGTTATCAATTAAAATAATTGAACTGAAGTGCAAGAATACCTTTTTAGAACTGATTTCTTGAAATTTGATTTAGCAAAATCTCAATCAGTTTGATAATTGATTCTAAATTGGTCATCCCAATTCAAGTTAAATGGAAAGTATCTCAAAGAAAATTGTTGGACTCAACCCCGTTTATAACTTGATTAAAATACAATCCTTACCCTTTTTATTTTTTTGAAAATAATATATTTCACTTAATGAAATATGTATTTTTATAAAAAATAAAGTATATATAAAAAAATTATTTATTAGTGCATAAAATGATGACTAATATGCTCTTATGCAATTTTTTTATTATTCTAGTCATTAAATTATTTTAACTGTTTTGACAGAATTAGGAAAACAATTATAATACCAAAATCCAATCTCTGAGGTTTTTAATTTCTATCAACAAAAAATTCAATTTTCAAGGAAGTAAGGTGCCGTGCATGTTATCAAAATCCAAGTTACCTCCTCCAACGGATTGGATTGCTATTTGTGGAGAAGCATTGGCTTGAAGAGAATGTGCGTGTGTTCGGATTCTCAGATATTAGTAAATGCCTTTCAAGGGCATGGAATTGGGCCACCTCACTTGCAAGTTGCAAGAGTGCTTGTCCCACATTCAGCATCTCAAACAAGCGTTAGCCCCGCTCCATTTTGTCATGGTCTACACAAACTAGAGATACTGGCGCGGTTGGCTTGGGACAATGGCAGCCGGAGGCCCGGAGATAGACTGATCTTCTTTAGGATCCTTACGTCACGTTTTGCGACCTTTTTGTTCCCATGTCAAAGTTGTGCGACAAGAGTGTCTAGCCTGGCCACACCCCTAGCACACTTCAATATTATGTTACTCTGTAGTTCAAACCCCCTGGTTTCAAAGCCTTTCATACCAGACAAAAAAATACGGGTACCTGAATCACTTCTCATTAAGTTAATTTTTAAATTGAACATAAGTTATAACAAGTAGTGTAGATTAAGGGGCTGTTTAGTTCACCCAGAATTCAGCACTTATTTGACTTAATCTGGATTTTCATTACTTAATGGGTTATTAGTCTATTTAGTTGGATTCAATTATAAGCTTTACTAAATTCAGCTTTCAGTATTTTTTTACCTCAAAATATAAGCGAAGAAGGACCTATTTATTTGTCGCCAAACGCTCCTCACCCTAATTCAATCCCTGTGAAAAGACCAAACAGCCCTTGCCTTTTTCCCATTATTACAGAGGGTATATAACCTTGTTTTTCAATGTCTCTCTCCCCTCATTCGACATTTTTGGAGACACTTCTGAAACCTGGCTACCAAGTTCATGCCCATTTCGAGATTCCTTCATCAATCGCCCTCTCGTCGGTTCACGGAGGCGGAGGCCACGGATCTCCGGTCGGCGCTCATCGGGACAATCCACCATGGCAGACAATCCACCACGAACAAGATCGGCAACGGCGTGGTCGAGCCCTCCGTCGCGATCCTCTCCAACCCTAGGTCCACCTAAATCACCCCTCCCAGCCACGACTTCCTCTCCTGCAAGACCGCCCACCACCACCTCCACCTCCTCCTCTCCTCCGCCTGCATCACCCCCTCCGACGTCGACTGCATCGGAGGTTTGATTCAAAGGGTTTTCACTGGATTTTGGTGTGTGTGTTTGTGAATTGTTTGATTTTTGTACTAATATCATTGAACATGTTAGAATTGTTAATTTTGAATTTGTGTTTGTGTTTGGTATAGGTTTGAATAGGTTTGAATTGATGAATATATAGGTTTGTTTGGAGTTGTTTGTGCTGTGAATTTATTTTATTTTATTTTTTATTTTGTGTTTTTTTTTTTCCAATGCATAGGTTTTCTTAAGTGCATTTTTAACTAACTCTAGATTGATATCCTTATCAAATTTAAATTTGTATAAAAATTTATTGTTTGGGCTTTAATGAGTGGTATATGTATTAATGGAATAAATAAGAACTTTATTTTAAATATTCAATCAAACATCAAATAATATTCAACACTTATAAAATGGACTGAAATATTCTTCTAATAAACACATATGTTAAATGGTCAAACAAACATATTTATCTAAATAACTACATAATATTTTTCATTGAACTAAATATTTTTTTTCTTCTGAACTCTTAAAAATTATTAGTATAATCAGTACTTAAAATATGCGGTGACACCGTTGTCGACTCGCCACCTAAATGCATAATAATTGGATTATTAATGATCAGACGATTTTTCAATCTATCTATTCAACTTTAATTTTTTTTTTTATACTAAAAATCAAAAATGTAATTTTTCATCAAAATCAAGGTCGGTCAAAAAGGTAGGGTCCGGTCACTTTCGGTGTACCAACTATCAGGCGATCCAATAATTCAACACGTGGGGATGTACAGCATGACTTTTTGACCTTTTCACAATTGTTTCAAAGAGAAATATATATATATATATATATAATAAAAGACTAATCAATTAACCCAACTCCAATGAATCTCATCATGAACGTCCGAGACGACTTCTGAGCCAACACCCGGTGGTAGCTACCATCAGTTGGCGGTCCATGAATTTTCATAAATGAGATAATTAAAAAATAAAAAAATTTTATAAAATTTTAAAAAAATTTATTTTTATATTATATTATATGCTTAAATGGGTAGATGATCGACGAGTTACTTGTCCCATGATGTTTTTTAAATAGGGTAGTGTTTTAGGGTATTGTTTTATGAGTGCTGATACACTCAGTCCATTTTACAACTTGTTTTGCAGTCCTATATTTTATGATAAGGTAATATATACTGCGCTATCGTAGTATATAGAGTTCTATGATAATTTACGACACAAATTTTTTTATCATTTTTTTAAATTAAAAAAAATGTATTAATATATCTCAATAAATACTTCATTTCATATAATAGAATGAACTTTAATTGGAGAATTTATGATTTAAAAAAAAAAAAAACGTTGTGAACTGCAATAGGAGTTGACATATCATTTTTCTAGTTTTATTATTGTTTTAGATTGTTCTTATAAATTTTTTAACAGGTGAAACTTTGGTCCAAGCTATATTGTTATGGTTTTTTAATTATTTTAAATGGATTCCGTTAATTTGATGCAGTGGTATAAATTTTAGGTGGGCTTATTTTGTTTTGTTTTTTTAAAATATGATGGGGGTCAATTGACTTGACCCCACCGACGAAAGGTGGCGCCGCGCTGGCTCCCATGCATTGAACTCTGATGCTGAAAGCCTGCATTGACCGGGTCGGATCCAATGTATGCCGAGTCTTTGCTAGCTAATTGTCCCGAGAGCGCCTGGTGCAGTGGATAGGGACGCACTCCATTTTCAAAGGGGATGCGGTATCTAGTCATGCCGACAGCGGAAGTTAACAAAACTTTTCTACAAACCTATGGGCCCTGGGGTATCCTGGGGTATGGTTATTGTAAGTTTTAATTTGGATATAAAGATTAAGTCAATGAATCAATACTTATTGTGAGTTTTTTTTTTTTTTTTTAGAAAATTGTCAATAAACAAATAAGTAAGTTAGCGTCAAGACTCGAATCTAGGACCTATCGGTAACACCGCTAAGCTCTGAACCATTGTGCTATGATAATTAGGGACATACTTATTGTGAGTTGTCCTGCGTTCTACCGTGAATGAATTTGTTCGTGAAGGCTTATAGTTGAATCAATTCCTTGCCAAGGGTTTAGAGGCAACGTCGTTGATCCGAATTTTTTGTAAGAGTATTTTTCATAATTTTACCTCATTTTTACCCTATTTATTTAATCTCTTCTAATTAGGATTAAGATTTTTTTTTTCTTTGCAAGAGACAGCTCGGGTATAGGGTTTTTCTTTAAGAGAAAGTAATGATGCTGAAAAGAGAATGGCTGATAGAGTTTGTGATTTTACTTAAAAATAATGAATCGTTTCCTGCTCTCCATTGCCATGTCAATTGGGCTCAAGATTATATAGCAAGCATCACACGCCACAACACACAGAATCAATACGTGGGATCAGTAAGGTGGATTTGATCCATAAAGACTAGAGGGTTGGGACTTGCGGTATAATAATCAAGTCAATTAGGATCTTACGAAAATAGAGAGTTACATTTTTGTTGGGACTTTCTTTCTAGAATCCACTTCTCATTTAGTTTCCTTTCATTTCCTCTGCCCCACGCGTTCTATCAGCCCAGCTCATCATTCTGTTTGGTTCGTAATATTGTGTGTGATGATACCATGCATCCTCATTAGGTGTATTACACAAGTTAAATTACTTAGGCAATGCGTTTAAATTTTGAAATTAAATTATCCTAATTTAAGGGATACAAAATTTATTAATTTTATTTTCATTTACTTTTAGTAAAATTGAGAAAAAGTAGAGATAAATTTTATTCCACCCTTTAATTGAAATAAAAATTCTCATTTTCATTTTAAAATCTGAATACATGTCTATATTTTATCCCAATTATTTTTTTATATTAGATAAGATAAGTTGTCTCCTGCCCCCTCATCCCCACAACCATCCCTTTATCCCGCTACTTATTCTTTTTGAGAGATTTTCTAGTATAGTTATATTACTTCTAAACAAGAATGTTTTTAAGGTTTGCTCACATTTTTTCATTTCATTTTATGTTATTTTATTTATTTATTTTGAAAAATGTAGAGTTTGCTCACATTTATTCTATTTTATATTACATCTATTTTTCTACTAAAAAATGGATCTGCATTTATATGGAACTCAAGCGGGTATTATATCTCTAGAATAAAGTCATAGACTCGTGTAAAGCTAAAAAGAATATTGGATTTATATTTATTCTTCTCTTGATCAAAATCTCAAAAATACGAAAACTGCATGCATTTAAAAGAATTTTCAAACAAATCCTTCATACGACTCTTTCAAAAAAACCTTTATGCAAGGATAGAGACAAATAGACACGACTCCTAGAAAGTCTTAAGACTTTTATAATCGTGGTTATCTTGCAATTCTCCTCTCTTCAAATGGTAACAATCCATATATAGCATTAACATATGCTTCTTCAACACCACCTAGTAATTAAGCCACAGACCATCTCTTCCAAACACAAGTTCCTCCTCTCCAAACACAAACCAAACACACACACAAAAAAAAAAAAAAATGTCGACAACCCAATCCGCAGACACCGCGCCGACGAAGCCCTTGCGCGCCCTACCGGGCTCATACGGCATCCCCTTCTTCTCCCCAATCAAAGACCGCCTCCAGTACTATTACTCCCAGGGCCAAGACAACTTCTTCAAGACCCGCGCCGACGAGTACAAGTCCACCGTCTTCCGCACCAACATGCCCCCCGGCCCGTTCATGGCAAAGGACCCCCGCGTCGTCTGCCTTCTCGACGCCCTCAGCTTCCAGGTCATAGTCACAAAATATTTCAAACTTTTCCTCACCGTTCAGAAATGAACTCCGATTAGATATCTCCCATACAGATCAATTAAACGTACTTATGTCTATCGAATTCAACTGTAACTATTTCTTTCATAATCTTTCATGATTTGAGGATTTTTTATTACTATTTTTGTATATGCCGAGACACTCTCTTATTTTATATAATATAAGTGTTTGCCTGTTGTTTCTTAAAAAAAAAAAAAAAAATTCTTTCATAATCTAGATATATAACTACGTAGATAGGGTTTGAGGCTGAGAATTGATTTTGAGAATTCGTACGGTTTTCAATAGTTGATTCACATGAACTGTATCTTTTATATTTCGTAAAAAATAGTTTTTAAATGACATGACATTTATAATTAAAAAGTTAAACACATCTTTGAACGTCGCTTAAATCAATTATATTGCCTTCATACATTTCTGTGTATATTTGTCTTATATGGACTTTGTGACTGTATTCCAGGTTCTCTTTGACCTCTCCAAAGTCGAGAAGAGGGACCTCTTCACCGGCACTTTCATGCCCCCCACCTCCCTCACCGGCGACTACCGCGTCTGTGCCTACCTTGACCCGTCCGAGCCCAAGCACGCCATGAACAAGAAGCTCCTCTTCTCCCTCCTCGCCGACCGGCACAAACACTTCCTCCCCGCCTTCCACGACACCTTCTCCAAGTTCTTCGACGGGCTCGACGCCGCTGTGGGTGGGGAGAAGAAGGAGGCGGACTTCAACGCGCTCAACGACGTCTCGTCCTTCGATTTCTGTTGCCGTGCCTACTTCGGGGTTGACCCGGCCAGCACGAGCCTCGGCACGGCCGGCCCGAAGATGGTGTCGAAGTGGCTGCTCTTTAACCTCCACCCGCTGATGGTCCTCGGTCTGCCTAAGGTTTTGGAGGAGATCTTCCTCCACACGTTTCATCTCCCGCCGTTTTTGGTCAAGTCGGACTACAAGAAGATCTACGATTTCTTCTACTCCGCTGCCGCCGACGTCCTCGACAGGGCCGAGTCGATCGGGCTCGAGCGGGAGGAGGCGTGCCACAACATCCTTTTCGCCACTTGCTTCAACTCCTATGGTGGATTCAAGGTATGCCAAGTCCACCACAACTTATCTATTGATATTATTTAAAACAAGGGCAATTTATAAAAATAACCTCCATTTTATAAATAATAGCACCAGATAACTCCACCCATGAATATTGACAAAAAAAATATTTGATCTCGTCAACGCTGTCGTAGCTCTAATTGATTTTTTCTTTTTAAAGATGTTTGGTATACATATAACGTCCCCAACTTGATCACGAAAGTCTTGCACCAAATTTTTAAAAAGAGGTTATTAAATAAATATATATCATGTCTCCTTTATACACTCTCGTATTTTTTAGTTATTTTCACGTCTACATCTTTGTTATATGTAATCAAGTAGGTAATAAAGTCAAATAAGATTGTAACAAAATTTAAATATGTAATTGTAGATATATCATTTTGAATTTTATCTCATTTTCAACATATAAAATTAATTTTTAATTATAAAAGATGTAAAAGTAGATAGAGTTTTAATAGAGAAGATTATGATAAAATTTAAATTTTGAATTGTATTGCAATTTAATAAATGGCATTGTGAAAAATTTAATTTTAAAAAGTAACTCAATCTGGCCATGTCTGATTGATATTTAAAAAATTGAGGTCATTTTTGCTAATTTTGGAAATGTTAAACTGATTATTCACATTGATCAGGTGTTCTTCCCGGATATATTCAAGTGGCTCGCGCTGGCCGAGAAGCCCCTCCACAAGCGGCTCCGGGAAGAGATAAGGTCAGTCGTGAAAGCCGAAGGAGGAGCGATAACCATGGCGGGCCTGGAGAAGATGGAGCTGACCAAGTCGGTCGTGTACGAGACGCTGCGCATAGAACCGCCGGTGATGTTTCAGTACGGCAAGGCGAAGAAGGACTTCGTGTTGGAGAGCCACGACTCGTCGTTTGAGATCAAGAAGGGGGAGATGCTGTTCGGGTACCAGCCCTTCGCGACCAAGGACCCGAAGGTGTTCGCGGACGCGGAGAAGTTTGTCCCGGACAGGTTCGTAGGGGACGGGGCGGGGATGCTGAAGTACGTGTACTGGTCGAACGGGAGGGAGACGGACGCGCCGACGGAGGGGAACAAGCAGTGCCCCGCGAAGGACTTCGTGGTGTTGATGGGGAGGCTTTTGGTGGTGGAGTTCTTCATGAGGTATGACTCGTTTGAGGCGACGCTCGGGACGATATTGCTCGGACCGAAGGTGACCATCACTTCGTTGACGAAGGCGACCAGTTAGTAGGGGTTTGCACGTGTTTCGGGCAGGGTTGACGGGTGAGGTTAATTGGGAGAAGGAAAGATAAAGAAGTGGGTGTATTAACTATGTTGATAGGGGGTTGGTGGAGGGGGGTGCGTAGTAGTTTGATTAGGTCTTTTTTTTTAAATAATAAATAAAAAAATTTCTGCATAATTCATGTCTTGTATGATTAGGTACTTTTTGTCTTGAACATTGTTAAGTTCATAGTAAATTTAGAGGTCGAGCGGATCGACCTTCTATTTTGATAACTCATGAGAGAAGGCGTGGTGTTTCATTCGTAAATGGATCGCAACGTCGAGTGAAGCTCCGATTATTAGAGTGGAAAACGATCATTTGCGAATGATTGAGTGAAGAATTCAGGTCAGGCTTGATTGAAGTCTCTTCTACTTGGCTCGGATCTATATTTTGTTGTTTTTACTTTCTCTTCTTCTCTCACCCTCCAATCCGATGTTTTCTATTTTGTACCATTCTCTATAAAATAGAAATGCTTACATTATCTATATATATATAAAAGTTCACAGTAAATTTTGGGTAAAGTATGATGGAGCTAGAATTAAATTTCTCAATCCTCTAGGAATAAGTAATGTTAAATGGAATCTACCTATTATATTAACTAGAAGTGTTTAAATTTTCATGTCCGTTCCTTATTTTGTAACATTTTTATTTTCAATTGTGCCATTATTTATTTATGATCTTTGATTTTAAATTAAAGGTAAGAATGAAAAAAAATACCAATATATTTAAAGGACAATGTCATGTATTCATCAAATCTATCTTTGAATTTTACAAGTTTTTAAAAGATATATGTAATGAATTTTATTGATTATGCACATTATAACTTTTTATTTTATATTATATATGTGTATCTATTTAAATTGAATAATATCATACACATATTCATTAAATCTCAAAATTTTAATTTTTGTTTTGCATATATACCCCTAAAAAAATCACCTTTTGATGAAATATTCCAGTTATTTCCTACAATATCCCTAAAAAAAGTTTAAATTATTTATGAAGCCGGTTTTTATCTATTTGAGTAATATTGATGGTTTTAAAGTTTCAAATAAAAGATTTTGATAATATAAAATTGATTGAAGGGTATATATATGTAAAAAATTCATATAACATATATATTTTATTTGTAACAATATAATAATTATTAATAAAATTTATTATATTATTTATATATATATAACATGATATATTATATCACATATAAATGAATAAAAAATTGAGTGTGTTGGTTTATGACAGCTTCCGCAAACAATTTTATTTACACGCACGCGTACAAGAAGATTAGTAATTATTTATTTCAAAATAGCTTAGGTTGCAACCATTTCCTTAATTTTATTACATAATACCAAATACAAAGGGTTGACTAGGTAGATCAATCGACATGTAACCACAACCGTTCGATCTTACTTTATATCTGAATATATATTTCCCCGGCCGATCGGTAAAGATTTTAAACGAGTTGGGGGTTTTTCGAACGAGGGTTTTCGAGGGTTTCCAATTTCCCCCGCCATGGAAGCCTCAGAAGGAGCTCCGGCCACGAATCCCGCGCCGCCCGATGAAACCCTAGGAAAGCTTGAGGAGACCGTACCGGAAGAATCTGTGATGGATGTGGAACCCAAGGGAACCCTAGCCGTGGAAGGAGTGCCCGAAGCGAGTGGAGAAGGGGGGACATCCAACGGCGGCGAAGGTTCTTCTCTTCCGGCGGAGGAACGCGAGGAGAAAACCCTAGCATTCGCGGAGGAGTTGATGGAGAGGGGATCGAAGGCGCTGGACGGTGGGGATGTGGCCGAGGCTGTCGATTGCTTCAGTCGCGCACTTGAAATCAAGTTTCTTCTTGATCTCTCTCTCTATTATGATTTGGTGCATTTGTTGATACTATTATACATCTTGTTTCGTTAAATCTTGAATTGAATTGAATAACAATTGTTGAGACATGCTTTACTTTTTTCTTCCGGATTGTTTTTGTTGGAATGCAAGATACTACTGTGATATTTGTGAATTGGATCTTCTGAACTTAGATTTAGGGATGAATGAAGTGTGGAAAACTGTTGTAAGTTTAAGAGACTCTATATGTGTCACGTGTTGCTTTCAGTCTTATAATTGTTATGAATGTATTTGTGTTTATTTTGTTTACTGAAAATGTATGGTGTTTAATCATGAAAATTTTGTGCTGATCTTAGTATCAAGAAAATATTCCATGTCAAATAAGATGCTCTGAGATTGTTATTTATGAAAATTTAGATATCTTTGAGACTTGGAGGATCGCTATAGTTTAATCCATGACTTCGGATGGTATGATGCTTTTTGAAGGTTGAGATGGGAGAATATTTGCATGTGTATACTGAATATATGGTTTTGTATTTGTTTTTCTTTTTACGAATTGTGACTTTATATGACACTTTTCTTCTCATCAGGGTTGGACATTATGGAGAACTTGCTGAAGAATGTGCATTTGCTTACTATAAATATGGATGTGCATTACTTTCCAAATTCCAAGAAGAGGCCGATCCATTGGGTGTTACGCTCAAGAACACTGCAGAGTGCTCAAAAGCAGATAATACCATTACTAGCGAGAATAACAGCGGAATTTCCACTGTTCCTGTTGCTGACGTTAAACAAGACCCTGCATCCATTACCAACAATATGAAAGAAACAAAAGAAGGTTTGTTCTTAGCTTTCCAATGAAATGAATTTTGATTCCACTGCTGTCTATTTAATTGAATGGCATATACTGGACCAAGTCAGAAAAAGTGCAAAGTTTTTCTTCTTTGAGAAGGCAATATCTTCAACCTGATGCCTGTTGGAAGGCCACATTTTATGAGAAACATTATTGTTTTATATGTATATTTTATTTAAGTTCATTGTTGTCCGATCGACAACAAATTTTTTGGGTTTGGGTAGCATTTCTTATTCATGTCCTGACCTTACAGATATTGTCTGCTGCCACCTATCAGTGAGCATTGAGAATTTGCAGTTATTTTCTTCTGGGCTCCAGATGGGAATACTGATGTTCAATGCATAGTTTAAAATCAAATGGGCAAAAAATCCCAGGAAAACTTCAAATTTTGAATCATCCTTTTCTTTTTATTAAACAATCTCATATTAATTCGGGAATATAATTTATTAAAGAATTTCATGAAGATTGCCAGATCAAAAAATTTATGAGGTTTGCATCGTTTATCTGTTCTAATGAACAATACACTTGGATAGTTGGGCAAATTTAGTCTGCCCTGAATGGTTACTTGGCATGCTAATTGCTTATTTAGATGGTGAATACCTCAAATCTCTTGATTCTCGATGTGCTTCACCAAGGCAGTGTATTGATACGATTGGAATTGGATATCTCACTGGAAAAGAAAATTGTGTTCATACTACATGATTTTAATTTTGTAGGTTTATCAACCACATTTTGCAAAGACACACAGGGTCATAACTATAACATGTGCTTGGGTTTGAAGCAAGATACACTTCCTCATTATATAAGGTGTGCCCTTTAAATTGTTTTTTGTGTCATTGTTGGAGAATACGGTATGCAGAGGGACATGTTTGTTTCAACTGCAGAATCATATCATCAGTCCCTTGTATCCATCCGACTGCATTCAATCTGAGGCACTTTACCCAAAAGTAATATCTATCTACTTCTCTTAATTAAATTTCTCTGTGAAACCTTCCTGAAAAAAATATCTTAATGTTCATAAGGACTCGTCTTCCTGTTTCTGTGTTATGTAGAGCAACTCCCAAGTAAACCAAATGGTGAAACTGTAACTTTTCTTTCTGCTTCTCTATGTTATATCTTCTATAGTTTATTACCTTGCCCCATAAATAACTTACTTTTATCAAGCCGTGTGTGATGCACCACAAACGTAAACGCTTGCCTGCACTATTTGATCGGTATTCTAGGTATGTTAGTATGGTCAATATCATGAACTATTTTGCTATTTTTTTCTTAAAGAAAAAGGTAGTGTTGAAGAAGACCAGGAAGATGGTGATGAGGGAAGTGGAAGTGATGGTGATGGTGATGGTGATGGTGAGGATTTGGCAGGGGCAGATGAAGATGAGTCAGATCTGGATCTGGCCTGGAAAATGCTAGATATTGCTAGGGCGATTGCTGAAAAGCATGAAGGTGATACAATGGAGAAAGTGAACATCTTGGATGCTTTGGCGGAGACATCTATGGAAAGAGGTTTGCTTTTCAGTTTCTTTTGGTTTCTGGAGAGCTATTGAAGGCATCATCTACCTGAGTGTATGTGCATCTGTTGCAACCTGCAGAGGACTTTGAGACCTCAGTGAGTGACTACAAGAAGGCTCTATCCATTCTTGAACGCATTGTTGAACCAGACAGCCGTCGCATATGTGAATTGTATCCTTTTTATAGAATCTTCTGCATTGTTATGACTATCATCGTCCTTGCATTTAGTGAATGGACTTGAATCTATTTTCCCTTCATTCCTGTTTGCCAACTTAATTTGTGAGTCAGAAATTTTAGGCTTTGCATGGTGTTAGAGGCTGGATCGATGATGGAAGATGCTATTCAATATTGCCAGAGAGCACTTTCGGTGTGCAACTCCCGTCTCCAGAGGCTCAAAGAGGAAGTGGAGAAATCAACTGTGACTGATGCAAGTAACTCCATGGAAAATGGTGGGCAGCCATCAGATGGGGCTTCTGATTCATCTGTCTTTAAGAGGGAAAAAGAGATGGAGACTCTTAGTGCCCTTTCTACTGATATTGGTAATAAGGTGAGATGGTTTCTTTTCTTGGCTGGGACAAATTCCCATAGATAACTAAGGAAGAACATTTTTAAGTGTCCAACTGGGTCTGATTATTGGTCTACTAGATGATTGGAGAACATATGTTTTCTTCGAAATATATTTGCATTTTATCCGCTTAAACTGGTTAGGATTATCTAATTTTCTTTTTCCTGAAACAGTGCTAACAAATTCAATTATTTGTGTTTTTGTTAAATATATGCACTTATGCAGAAACCTTCACTCAGATCATAGCTTAAAAATGCATAACATTTTGCTTGGGCAGTTTAATACTTTAAAGCCTTGATATTGTGACTCTAATCCACAATTTTGGGAACATGCTCTCAAATATTATTGCATTTTGCAATACTTGCAAATGCTATTGTATGTTTGAGTTGTGTTTGTTCAGGTGCAAAGCCTGGAAGTATTTCCCTGACCCGTGAAATATTATATATCTCAAGTAGCTTGTATTATCTGGTATACAGTGGTATCCTATCCAACACCCATATAAAATGGAACTTTAACATGCCTTTTTTAGCTGTGAATAGATTGCCTATTCTTTGATTCAGCCTCCTGTACATTTGCAATTGTTTATTTGTCACTCGATGCAGTTGGAAGACCTTCAACAGCTTATGACAAACCCAAAGACAAGACTTGCTGAGCTTATGCAAATGATTTCTGCCAAGTTACCTTCTGTAGAGAAGGGTTCATCATCTCCATCAGGGTCGAAAGCAACAACTTCCGATACAGTGAACTCCCAGAATGGCCCAACGACTGGCGACACCACTGGCTTTGATTCTCCGAAGGTTTCCGCTGCAGGAAAGAATGGTGGAGTGACAAATCTTGGTGTTGTGGGGAGAGGCGTTAAGCGAGCTACCGTTGCCCCAATCAGTGCAGAGGCCTGTCCAAAGAAGCCCTTGCTGGACCCATCCGCAGAGAAATCTGAGAGTGCTGCGTGTTCTGTTGTTGTTGATTCCAACGCCCGAGATCCTGAAACTAATGTGTGATGGGATTTGTCACTGGTGTTCCAGGGGATGGACCAAATCTTTTGCTGTTGGCCACTAATGCTAAAACTTGGTAATGCTTGTTCTCTATAATGTTGTATAAAACCTGTAATTGGGCTTGCTAATGATGGATGACATTGCTTATTGTTTGAGAGCTTCCTGTGTCTTTCATGTAGACTGTTGTAATAGTATATGTTTTGAATATCTTTTTGTTGCTCCCTCCTGTCTGCTGTGCTTTCTAATTATCTGTTTATTTATTTTTGCATTTGCTTAAAGATGTTCTGGCGTGATTGAATTTTAATTCTGGTTGCCTTGGTTGCTCATTTGTCTCTGAACTTTGTGGTTTTACATGATTGATGTGACCCAGTTGTACTGGTGTGAATGGGTGAGACTAATCTCATCGGATGTGTTTGTAGCAAGTCTCATGGCTTTATTAGGAAGGGATTGGTATTTGATTAATGTTAGGGACGATTGATTCCATGCGTAGTTGGCATGTTTTGATATTTTTGAATGTGTATATTTCATAAAAGGGAAAAATCCAAATGCCCCACTATAAACTATTTGAAATCCATATGATTCTTTGACTTTTCTTAAAGTAACTCTATGAAAACACTTATATAAATTTAAATAACCTCTTGAGTTAAATTTTCGTTTATCCGAAGATTTCATTTGATTCTGACTGAATATAATATATCAAAAACCTCATACAATTTGTTAAAAATGCAGAAAATCATATATAAATAACAATTTTATCATTCCAGATATATCATGAAACATCATCCATATGTAAAGGTGGTAAACGAGTCGAACGAGTTAAACTTTGATCTGTTGAGGCTCGGCTTGTTTAATATTCGGCTCTGTTCGGGACCGAGTTTAATTTTATGTTGAAGTTCGACTCGTTTGGCTCGTGAAATGCTTAGTTGAAACTCGGCTCAGCTTATTTGTTAAATGAGTCAAGACTCGGCTCGGACTCGTTTAGCTAAAAAAAAACTTATTTAGCATTTCAGAAGCCATCTTTCACAAATTACAACATCTTATGCATGTGAAAATGATATAAGCTTGGGCTCGGGTTGAGCTCGGGTTTTCTGTTTCCCTCATTTTATGTTAAGTAACGAGCTCATATAGGCTTGGGCTTAGCTCGTTTACAAATCGAGTTTTGAAAATTATTCAAACTTAGCTCGTTTGTCTAATCGAACAAGTTCAAATGAACTTTAACAGAGCTGAGCCCGAGCTGAGCACGAGCTGCTTGGCTCATTTACCACCCCTATTCGTATGAGTAAATCGTCACTCATGGAGGATTTTTTGCATACTAAACATATTACAAGGGATTTTTGATATATTATATTTTTAACCATGGTTCAGATAAAATATTCGCAGAATAATCATAATCTGTCAATAAAAATTTAACTCAGTGAGTTATTTTGATTTATTTAAAGGTCACGTGAACTTTAGAAAACATCCGGAGGTTATATGGATTTCAGACAGTTTATAAGGGGTTATATGGATTTTTCCTTCATAAAAATAAAGTATATATTGAATTGTTTGAATTCTACCGTGTATACACGGGCTCGATGTTTTGACACACATGCCTCTTTGGATAATTTTTGTTTGGTCACATTTATCTATGAGGGATTGGTATCCTAAGTTAGATAGTTATGAGGGTATTTTATTTAGTTACATTTTTCTTTAGTCGCCGCAAGGGTTGTAAACGAGTTGATTACATGTTCAAACTCAATTCGTTTATTACTAGGCTCAGCTCGGGCTCAGGACGTAGCTTAATTTTATGTCTAAGCTCAATTTGTTTGTCTCGTGAAAAGCTCAGTTGAAGCTCGGCCCAGCTCGTTTGTAAAGAGAGCTCAAGTACAGGCTCGAACCAAAGCTCGGGTTCGGGCTCGTTTAGCAAAAGAAAAAAAAAATTCATTTAGCTAAAAAAAAAAAACTTATTTATCAATTAAAACATGTAGAAAATAGATAACGTGTAAAAAATATACAATCATATTCGAAAATCATCACTAAATAATCATATTCAAAACGAGCTCGTATAAGCTCGTGACTCGGCTCAGGCTCGACTCATTTACAACAAAGCTTTAAAAATGGTTTGTTCATTTATCTAATCGAACGAGTTTAAACAAGTTTCAACTGAGCCGAACCTGAGTGGCTCGGCTTCATATCTATAGACTGTCAATCCATCAAATTATTACGAGTGACGATGCTACCTCATCCACATCCAGACATAAACTATAGGATTTTATCCACGCAAGACGATTTTTTTTTGTTTTTGTTATTCCGTCTTATAGGATCCTTGTTCCGTGCCCCCAAAGCAGGGGCAGGAATTATAATCCAAGTTGATTGATAAAAAAAACAATATATAGGAGGGAATATAGAGCCATAAAATTGCATTGCATTCTGAATACAGGCCTGCCAAATCACTACTAACGAAGCTGCAGATGTTGACAGACAAATAGGCACTGGAACCCAACAACAACGTGGATGATGTTCTCAATATAGGACTCTTAAACAAGTGCAGAACAAGACATCAACGTCGTTTAAATCAAAGAGAGTTGTGGAGCATATAAAGCCAATCTAGATCTTAGTGTAGCATTGATTATCATTTACGTGGGAGAAGAAAGACCAAAAACCAAGAATGTGTTTTCAAGTGGACTGTAAACAGTGCGGGAAGGTCACTTGGACCGGCTGCGGAAAACATGTCTCTTCCGTCTACAGCGGAATCGAGAAGGGCCGCCACTGCACCTGCCGGCCTTGGCCGGGTGTTGTCTTGCCGGCGGATAACGCCACTGCCGGCAAGGCTTCCTCTTCTGGCAAGGTTTATGTGACCTCTCTCTCTCTCTATCTCTCTCTCAATTATATCTCTTGTTTACATGGATACTGATGATTTGAACATGACAATGAAATGAAGTTGTCATTTGAACTCAATTTAATTCAGTTAGGGCATGTTTGAAACAAATTTTCAAAAATGATTTATGCTCTAAAATAATTGATTCTGGACAAAGATTGCTTTTGTTGACTTTTAAAACATAAAAAATTAAGATTTGATTATCTAAATACTGATTTTACAAAATCAAAAACTGTTTGACAATGGTTTCAAACGGGAAATTAGGTGGCATTTAAAATTTAGTTTTTCACTTCAAATTGTTTTTTAAATTAGATTCCCCAAAGCATGCATGTGGTACTCCTAAATAGATCTTTTTTCTAATGTTTATAAACAAATACGTGTTTAGTAACTTAAAATACTATAGTAATTTGGAGCGTTTGAAAACGCGTTTGAGCTATATTGGATCCTATATAACCAAACCAAAACTTGTTTTCAAATGTTACATTAATCATGACTCTTGCTTGAGTATTTATAACTGGCATTTATGTTGAGTGTAATAGTGACATTTATATGTTCGATTTTTTTATTTTTAAGTCCCCACAAACTATAGAATTTAGTGATCGATTATTTACCTCTTTATATTTTGGTTTTAGTCTCTAAATTTAAAGGATATGTTCCTTTTCAATCTTCGGGAGTGGAAGGGACCTATTCCTAAATTATTTAATTTTCTTTTTAATCCCTGAGAGAGACTAAAAAGGAACACATCTTTAAATCTGGGGACTAAAACTAAAATATGAAGAAGTGAGGTATCGATCACTAAATTCTATAGTTTGTGGGGATTTAAAAATAAAAAAAACCCTTAAATGTTTTAGGTTGTGTAAGTGGATATGTGAGTTTGAAATGTTGAAATTCTTAGAGTCATGTGTTTAAAATTTAGTTTTTAAAAACGTTTGTTTTATTAGTTTTTTAATCATAAGATTTTTTAACTTAATAAAAGAAGATAATGGTTTTTTGAAAAACTAAATATCTAAAATATGTTTGAATCTGTATTTGAGAATTTTTAATTTTTCAATGTAGAGCCTATCCAAACAAAGATCAAAACAGGATGTTTTTTCATAGTTTTTTTTTTTTTTTTTGTGATTTACCGTTTACGTGTGTGATTTTCATCACTTTGTTTTCAATGAATGTACAGGCAAAATGAAGTCCAGATGAGTTTGAGAACCAAATAAGAGAAGGGAAGTTGAAGTTTCTTCTCTTCAAACCTTAGAGAGTAATCATTGGTGCTTACATCATGTGGTGTTAGTTTGGGACTTTTATATGGTCAACATTAGTTGACTGGCTTTCCTTGTATCAGGTGAACGGACGAATAAAAATTCTTTTTCTTTCTTTAACAAAACAAAAACAATTGCGTTTATGTGTGCAGTCTATTTTTTTTTCTATACTCTTTTTTTTGTTCACCTCTGATTCTGACATCTTCTGTTTTAATATTTTTTAAAAAATAAATGTCTACAATTCATTTAAAAAATAGAACAAAAACAAAACGGTTCATGTTTTTCCAAATCTTCAGTTAGCTTCAAGCTTCTTGTTTAGAGGAAGTGATGTTCAAGCTTAAAAGATTAAAATCCATGTAAGATTATAATCAGATCATATTGTATTTTCACATTAGGTGATGTGCGAATAAACCATGACACAAACGTTCATATCTACATCGTTCATATCCACATCCACATTGTAGGTGAAATAGGAGAGGTCTGAGATGAATTCTTAAAATGGTATCCATGTAATAAAACATAATAATTGTTGATACAAATTGTTTTTGTGAAACATTTTTTTGGATTTGTAGATCTGGCTAGGATATTGAGATCTTCTGTGTTTTGAGACAGATGGATCATGTGTTAATCAATGGCAAATCATCACGTAAATGACGGGTTTGGATCCTCTGCTTGTTTTTTTTACTTGTTTTGTACTTTGATCAATTAGACGGTCATAAATTCAACATATAAAATGGATCCATTTATCCATTCATGATTTAATATATTTATAACTGTTTGATTTTAATTGTGATAATGTGATAATCCCATAATAAAAGTCAAGTAAGATACAAACAGGAAAAAACAAGCAGACAATGGATGTAAACTATAAATGTAAATTATAAAGTGTATATCTTAATATCTATGGTCTTTTTATAAATAAATAGTAAATTTGAAGGCATTTTATTGAATCAGATTTTTTTTCACTTATGAGTCATCTTATTATTAGATTATACATGGGTTCTCACCCATGACTAAGAGGTTTTAAGCAATTGTTTAGCAAGTTTAGGGCTTAATTTAGGACTAGGTCAAAGACTCTATGGGTTATGACATAATTGTATTTCAATGATGTAAAACTAACTTGATTGGTAGGATATTTAATTTTTTATTTCTAATCTTCATATGATAATATGACTTGGGTCCCATACAAAAATTGGACAAAGTGTCTCCTTTATAATTTCAAAGATTTCCTTGGATGCGTCTCTGGACTCACGTGGTATGTGTCTGTCTGATGAGTAGGGGTGATAAATGAATTGAATGAGCTAAGCTTTGATTTGTTCAGACTCGACTCGGCTCGGGAACGAGCTTCATTTCATATTCAAGCTCGACTCGTTGGGTTTGTGAAAAGTTCGGTTAAAGCTCGGCTCAGCTCGTTTGTTAAACAAGCGAAGCCGGAGCTCATATCAAGGCTCGGCTCAGGCTCGTTTAGCTAAAAAAAAACATCGTTTAGCATTTGAGAAGTCACATTCTACAAATCGCAACACCTTATACATGTGAAAGTGAGATAAGCTCGGGCTCGGCTCGTTCCCTTTTTTTCTGTTAAGTAAACGAGCTCGTCTAGGCTCGGGCTCTGCTTGGGCTTGGTTCAGGCTCGGCTCGTTTACAAACCGAGCTTTAAAAATTGTTAAAGCTCGGCTCATTTGTCTAATCGAACGAGTCTGAATGAACTTTAATCATACCAAGCCCGAGCTACTCAGCTCGTTTACCGGCCTTACTGATAGGATGTATTCGCTGTCTTGAAATATATATCTGCATTCTACATTAAATTTCTCACAACCTTCTTTTTATAATCTCTAGACTCTCCTAAATACAATGAATACCAATAAAAATTTATGATCCAATTATTGGATTGTCTGAGGGAACAAATTAAACTCTATTACAATAAAGTTTAAATGAAACAAAATTATTTTATTTTATTTTTGTAATTTCTATGGCTCTTTTTTCCAAAAAAAACTAAAATAAAATGAGAATGTGGATATTAAAAATCTTTTTCCTTTGTATATAATAATTTTAAAGAAACACACAAAGAATGACAAACTATCAATGATTCAAAACAATTTGGTTATTAAAAAAATCAAATCAACAACTTTATAAGTTGTAATTAATGCCTAAAAATAATTCTTAACCGTCTCCTTTCTTCTCTACTCAGCCGGCATTGAAAGCAACATACCATAGAAGTTGACTACTTATATGAACAAGCAAATTTTACATTGGTATAATATGAATTTGCTTATAAAATTTGCTTGTGCCCCATGTATTGATGAGGTCCCTCTTCATGGATGATCCTTAGATTTACATTAAATCAAAAGCAAAATAAAATAAAAACCAATAATTAGTGGTGTTTATGTAATATTAAACGCTTTAAAATAAGGTCAATTTTAATTTCGAGATGGTGGTTAATGAAAATAGAAGGGAATAAGAAGCGCACCGTGGATCACACGTCTCCACTGCATTTGTGATGTTTTTTGTACCCTCTTTGGATGCAATGTTAGGGCAATGGGTCCATTCATTGAAATGTAGGGCATTTTGCCTTCACATCCTCCTTCAAAGCTTTATTTTTATTTAGATAATCTTTTGAGCTTTTTATCACTTTGATAACTCTGATTAAATTAATAATTTTTTTTTATCAATAATTCAATTCCAATAGATTTAATGAGAATAAGAGAATGAAAAACGAGATTAATTTTCAAAAACAAAACTTGTTAGTATAGATAAACTGTGAAAAAATAAATCTTGATAATTACACCTAGAAAATGTAGATATACAAACTAATAATACACATACAAAAGAAAAATTTATTAATATCAAAAAATAAATAACAATTAAACAAGAAATCATTTAATACTTTTCTATCCTTAAACTATTTTATACTCAGGATAAGCTTTGCGCAAATGAGGGATAAAAATGTTCAATTCAAAGTGTGTGATCATCAATTGATGAGCCCCTACATTTATTCCTAGCCAACACCCCTCATGACACCCAAACAAATAAAATTAAAATAAACAGATCCAATGAGGGACCAACCTCTTTTTCGTGCCGAGTCTCCCCATGTGTTTTGAGTTCACAACAATCCAGATTGGTTAATCATGCAAGCCATTAAAAGCAATTCCACAGTCAAAAGTAAAATCAATCAAATTGACACAACACACAGAAACCAATGAAAAGCTAAACAAAGATTGATGATCCCTCACATAAAACACACAGATCAGTCTCCCACCCCAAATCCTTTCCCCCCTGTCCAAATCACCTTCTCCACCATCTGATCCTCCTCCAACGGCTCTGATGTAACTTTCTCAGACAACCATAAATTTCTCATCCGACAACACACACCAACTGCCTTTCCATTCCCCAAAATGCCCCCACTTTTTTCCCCCAAAATGCCATCTAGAGGTAGATGTGTGTATTGATGAGGGGCTTCAATACTTCGTGCAATGAATGACACCTGCAAGAGACTCTCATGACTACCAGAGACCCTCCATCAACAGTCATCCAATTTAAAATTGAAAACCAAGAAAGGCAAAAAAAAAAAAAAACAGTTGTCATGACCAACCATAACACACTGACTATAAAGTGATTAAAAAGAAATCCCCATAAAAAAATTTAAAATTTGGAAATAAAAAAACCTTCTTTACATGGTTTCCTTTCCATGTTTTTTCTTCCCAACTTATGCTACTGTTTCACTTCATTTGGATGTAAATCGAAATTTGGTTGGTATGATTTTTTTTGTTCAAAAGCACTTTGTCTTGTTCGCATTGTTTGGGAATCCGATCTTCCTTTTATGTGAAGCAAACCTTTTGATCTCGAGTTGTTGAGGAATGGACGGCTGGATTTGATCCTGTTCATCTATTCGGATTAAAAGCAAAGCTGGGGGTTTCAGAGACTGGGGAGGCTTTTTGGTTTCTGGTTATGGCGAAAGAGAAGCTCGTCAGCTCGAAAGGTCAAGCATGGTGAGTGATGAAAATCTACCATTCTCTGTTTGAAAATCTGCCTAAAAAAAATGTGATTTTTGAATTCAAATTTCGATTCAGGTTTTGCACGACTGGGCTTCCGAGCGACGTCGTGGTCGAGGTGGGGGAGATGAGCTTCCACCTCCACAAAGTATGCTCAGGACCCAACAAACCCCATCTCCAAAAAAGATTCAATCTTTCGAAACCCCCATCACTCAAAAGCCCTAATTTTCACTTCAATGTCTGATCTTTCCACAGTTCCCGCTCATGTCGAGCAGTCGGAAGCTTCAGCTCCTGATAACGGAACAGGAACAGAGCAGCCCAAATCGACAAACCGAAGAAGACGAAGAAGAAGAGGAAATCGAAGAGGAGGCACAGCACGTGATCGCTCTGCACGATTTTCCAGGCGGAGCGGAGGCGTTCGAGGCGGCGGCGAAGTTCTGCTACGGAGTGAAGGTCGACATCACCGCCGCCAACGTGGCCGCCCTCCGGTGCGCCGCCGAGTACCTCGAGATGACCTCGGACGGCGGTGGAGGCGGAGACGAGGAGTCCGTCGAGCCGAGCCTCGCCTCGAGATCCGAGCGCTTCCTCTCCCACACCGTCCTCCGCAACCTCCGCGACTCGATTCGGGTGCTCAAGTCCTGCGAGCGCCTCCTCCCGCTCGCGGAGGAGCTCTCCATCACCCGACGCTGCATCGACTCCATTGCCGCAAAGGTCGCGTCTTTGTCCCCCAACGGCGATCCGGCCCTCTTCGGGTGGCCGATCAACGACGACGGACCCTCGGCGGCGGCGGGGGCGGGGGCCGTGCTTTGGAACGGCATCGACACGGGTCTCCGGAGGCAGCGGAACCCGAATTCATGGATCGACGATCTCGCGGTGCTCTGCCTCCCCTTCTACGGACGCGTCGTCGATGCAATGAAGTCCCGGGAAGCGCACCCGGAGTCCGTCGAGGCTTCGCTCGTCCACTACGCGAAGAAGTCGATCCCGGGACTGACGAGGTCGACGCGGAAGACGAGCTCGGCGTCTCTGGTGACTGAGGCCGAACAGAGGGAGCTGATCGAGATAGTAGTCGCGAATTTGCCGTCGAAGACGAGCTCGAATTCGAGGTTCTTGTTTGGGCTGTTGAGGACGGCGTGCATATTGGGCGCGTCGCAGGCGTGTCGGGACGCGCTTGAGAGGCTGATCGGGCGGCAATTGGAGCGGGCGACGCTGGACGACCTGCTCGTGCCGAGCTACTCGTACCTCATCGAGACACTCTACGACGTCGACTGCGTGGAGCGGATACTGGGCTACTTCTTGGACGGCCTTGATGAGCGGGACGACGACGGCGACGATGACGAGGCGGAGGCGGACCCGGTGGTCGCGGTCGGGAGGCTGATTGATGGGTACCTCGCGGAGATCGCCTCGGATGCGAATCTCGATGTGGGGAAGTTCTGCAACCTCGCGATGGCGCTCCCCGACCGTGCGCGGGTTTACGATGATGGGTTATACCGAGCCGTCGACATCTTTCTCAAGGTAAAAAAAAAAAAAAAGAACGAATTGCATTAGGAGACCTCCGCGCCTTGCGAGGCGAATTTGACTGATCGGTTGCAGCGCAGGCGCACCCGAGGCTCACGGAGGAGGAGCGGGAGAAGGTTTGCGGGGTGATGGACTGCCGGAAGTTAACACTGGAGGCGTGCACGCACGCCGCACAGAACGAGCGGCTCCCGTTGAGGGCGGTCTTGCAGGTGCTCTTCTTCGAGCAGCTCCAGCTCCGGCAGGCCATCGCGGGCACGCTAGGCGAGGCCCCCCCATCCCCTGCCCAGGCTGCGGTGAGAGGGGAGGTTGGGGTTGTAGCAGGAGGGGATGTCGCGACATGGCGGAAGGCGGTGAGGGAGAACCAGGTGCTGAGGCTCGACATGGACAGCGTGAGGTCGCGTGTGCACGAGCTCGAGCGCGAGTGCTCGACAATGAAGAGGGCGATCGAGAAGATTGATCGGCCCAGGGCTGCGGGAAACCGTGCGACGGGTGGAATTGGGTCACTTTTGGGGTGCAAGTTCAAGAGCCAGGTGAGTGATTCGCACGGGAGGGCTGGCGCTGCAGGCGCAAGGAGGGTTGGCGGCAAAGCTAGTCATAGAGATGATCTGAGTTCGTAGAGATTTGAGAGCATGAAATTTAAGTTTAATCTTCACATTGTCACATGTATTTGTTTTTTTCTTTTTATGATACCAAGAGAGAACTTTTTCTTCCATTACATGAGATTTGAATCAACAAAGCAGGGATTTTTATGTCACCAATAGTCCCTGCACGAGCACTCGCCGTCTCTGAAGTGGTGGAACCTCTTGTTATCCCTCAAAACGATCTCCCTCCCAACAATCTTTGACATGATCTTGATCGCGTTGTGGCAGTCGCCGCAGACCCTCAGATTCTTCATGACCCTTAGAGTTGTCCCTTTTGAGGTGCTTATGAGCCCGTACGCGATCGCAAGCCTCTCGCTGTGGTACATCAAGGCCTTCTCTTTCTCCTCCTCATCGATGTCGTGAAGGACATATTTCGTGTCAGGCACATAGCCCACCTCCCTCATGAGCGCGTGAAGCTCCCTCACCTTCTTGTAAGCCGCCTTCCTCTTCGGATCCGCATCTCTTCCCTTCCGTCTCGAGTTCTTCGCACCGCCTTCGCCTGACTCCATCTTCGCATTGAAGTGATTTTGAAATGTCTCCCTTATTCGTGGACTCCACCCAATGCGCTTGTTTTCGATGAATTCCCGGGCTTCATCGAGCTTGCCCGAGCTACAGAGCAGGTTGACGACGCACGCGTAATGCTCCATTGTTGGAACACTAGCATCGTCTTTGCTCATCGATTCAAAATGCCGCAGACCTTCCTCCACCGCACCCAAGCTTTGACAAACCTTAAGCACGGTCAAATATGTGCTCGCATTCGGTCTGAACCCGTCTCTCTTCATCCATTCAAAGACCCTGAGAGCTTCTTCTCCCATACCACTCTCCACCAAAGCAACCAACACCGTATTCCACGAAACTATATCACGCTCCGGCATTTCTTCGAACACCCGAAAAGCTTCTTCAACGCAGTCCAACTTAGCATACATTCCAATCAATCTGTTCAATATAGTGATGTTATTTTTGATCGGAGATCTCATCACGTACTCATGCAATCTCTTCCCAGACTCCGAATCCATGCAAGATTGGATCAGCAAAGAAAGGCTACTGGGTTCTACATGAACTCCGTCACCCTCCATGTTTTCGATGAACTCAAGTGCTTCTCTTGTACTGCCATCTTTGCATAAGCTTTGTATGTGCAACCTTGATTGGTCCCCCGCAAATTGATGCGAGGAAACTGTACAGATTGCTGTGGTGGGTCTCTTCTTTACACGAAGGTTGGTTTCAAAAATGGTGGAGGAAGTCAGAAATCTGAATTGGGTGACAGATTTTGCTACCATATTATGTGGGGAAGCATCAGAAAGGCAGAACCTTGCATTCTTTATGGGACAAAGGAGCTTAAATGGGTAGAAATTAGAACTGCCTGAATGGATTAGTGGGAACATATTTGCAAAACTGAGAGAGAGAGAGAGAGAGAGAGAGGATTGAGAGTGAAATATCCAGGGACAGAACTTTTTATTACCAAAATACACCTTATCATTCAAAAATTAGACCCTGAGTGTATGTTGAGGATACAAAAGTATTAGTGTTGGGCCATTTTGAATGATCCATTCTTTGGTTGATCAAAAAATTGATCAGTTACACTTTTAATTTGCATGACAGCATAAATTAATTTGTTTAATATACGCAATTAATTGGTCGGGTTACAATTTTAATGTGCGTATTTAATTGGCCGGTTTTCCTTTTAAACGTTTTGAACGTTGCTGTAGTGCCTATATAAATGTGTCATATTGGTCTCATTCACCATCAGCGAATATCCCAAGTCTAGAGCCACCTATAATCAGTGTTCTTCCTCTATTTTGCTTTTAGCCTTTACAGAGGAGTCATTCGTTCTCCCACTCCGTTCTGAGCATCTGAAAGGATCGCGGCTGTTCACTGTGGTCTCCTTGTAACTCGCACTCCGATGAGACATAACCCTTGTGGTCGTATCTCTCAGTGGTAAAAGTCATTCAACCCTATGCGTGAGGGGGCCTTATTCACCGAGGACAGACAATCTCTACTCGCTTCCACCGAAATTGATATACTTTTTTAATCTTTTATTCTTTATTTGTAGAATATTTTTCCTGTGTTTTCATATTGATTTGATTACGTGGCTTTCCTAGGTTTTTTGTGTTGACCTTGTCTTAAAATTTTAACAAAAAGTGCCCCTGTTTTGTTGCTGCCTTCACAAAAAGTGCTCTCACAGTTTTTTTTTTTCTTTCAAACCAAGGAACCATTTGTGTGATCTCAATCAATTCATCTCTGATGACTCCAGGTCTGAGTTTTTAGTATAGACTTCAGAGAGAGCTGAAAGAGACTGGAGACCACTTTCAGTAAGGATTCAAGTGAATTGTATTAATGGAGAGGTAACAAAATAGGGATGAGGTTAGCAAACATCTACCTTTCTTAAAAAATATGGAAACAGGGGGGGGGGGATGAAAACAAATATGGACATCCATTTGGTATCTACAATGGTTTTTAATGAATACTATTCATATCCTATTTGAATCTCAGTTTTTTATTTAATTTATATGAAGGTTGCTAGTATCTGTTCATTTCATGTTTGATTCTATTATTTCTGATATGACGATCTTCGACTATTATTAACATCTTAATTAAGCTCCCCCCAGCCCAAGACCCATGAGCAAGAATCATATGGAAACAAGAGAAAGCTTTGGGAATACATATATAACACTAAACTTATATTACTCCCAACTATTTCTCTGGTCTTCATCTTTGATATGAAAGTTGCTGAAACTTGAAAGGTTTCAAAAGCAATGTTATAGCGATGTTGACACTAGTTCCAAACTTACGTAGATTGGTAACACATCACTATTAGATGAGTGTGGCTCCTCAAAATCATCCTTGATCATATATATAGTTGAAAGTTCATCACAAACAGTCAAGTAAATCTATCAAACAAGAAGACCATGATGCGTAACGTCACCACATTCGGCCCTATAAACATCAACAGTAGAGTTCTTCAAATCAAAATTCATGTCAGATTGATCTTCATCACTTTCAAAGAGTGCCTCCTATACACTATCGACTTGTGCCACTCACTACCATGCCTCCTTACAGGGAACAAGTTCTTTGTACATATCAGAGCATTCACACGATAAATCAAATGACAATAGTACAGGATGTATGTAATGCTGTTGAAAGTGGGTTGAATTTAATTAATCTAGTTGATAAAGTTAGACCAAAAGACATTTATTGTTTTACCATCAAATCACGAGTACAAAGTTGCATGAAATATTTCTAAACCAGTGGAAGTAAAGACGATGAATGGCAAAGTTGATGAAAACAAAGGAAACGTATATTCCCACTAACCAAATCTTATCCCCACCACCCATATCTCTATCCCCGCGAACCAAAATGTGGTGGGTGAGGGAGACCGAGGAGGAGATGGCGGAGGGCAGGGAGGTGGTGGACAACAGCAGGTGGAAGAGAGTGCGCCCCCCCCCCCCCCCCCCCCGGCATCTTTTTCTCCCTCTTTCTTTCTCTCCCTGCCCTTTCCTGGCCTCCTCCACTTTTCATCACCCCTCCCTGGCCTCTCTTTCTCCCTCTTCCTCTCTTTTCTCTCACCCCTCCCACTCCCCGGTCTCCTACGACATCCACGCTCACCCTTCTCCACCATCCGCTCTGTCGTTCCCTACACATGCCACTCTCTTCTGCCTCTTGCCCCCCTCCTCTCTCTCTTCCCCCCCCCCCCCCCCCCCCCCCCCTTCATCGTCCCCTCTCACCCCTAAAGAATATCTGATTAGGGTATGGATGTTGGTTTATTGGTGATAACCTATCACATGAAAAGATAAACCCATTAAAATAAGAGAGATCATATTCATTGTAGTGATTTTTGCATATATATATATATACCAATGTTATATTTTAATTTTGTTAAACACCCATTTTAAAATCATTTGTGCACAAATACCCTTGTTATTCTTTAAGTTAGTGCATCCATGTCTTTACGTTCACCTTCCGTTTGATGTGGCTAAACATCACCATTTTTACACTACTGATGAATTGTCTGATACCCTCTTTACACTAAATAGCTTTCTTCAACCTCTTCATCTCTTTCAAAACTCTATCATTGTTTTTTAACTTCTCCGCTCTTTAGACTTATGTTTCTCTTTTTTTTTTATAAACCTCTCAATCTCTTTCAAACCTCTTTCTCTTTTTTTTTTAACCTCTCTATCTCTTTCACAATTAACATTTCATCTCGTGCATTTTCAATTGTGATAAGCACATTGAATCTCTCTTGTATTGTATTAATTCTTTGCAAAATTTGGACATCTACCAAATAAAAACTAAAGGAAAGAAGTCTAGGGTTTTTAAGGTTTTTTGGTATGAAAGGGGCTTTAGGGTTTCATTGTGAGGTTTTTGGGATAATCAATGACACATTTGTTGTTTTGTATGTTTGGTTAAACTATTAATCATAGTTCAGCTATGATAAGATACAACTTATGATAGAGGGGTACAGATACGCTGACTTAAAGAATAATATAAGCATTTTTACACAGGGTTTTAACAAAGAAATTTTGACGAAATTGGTACACAGCATGAGTGTATATGTAAAAATTCCTTCATTATAATATTCAGTTTCATTGGAATATTCACAGTCATGACAGCTCCCCAATTGATAACCACGACATCTCAGCCGTCCATTTGAAAGACTTCAATAGCAGTGGAGTTGAACGGACATGATTTGGGTTCAGAATTTTAACTTCCCTATGTTGAATCGGTCAACTTTTACCAGCCAAGGATCACGTCCTGACCGAGTCCGTAACCACCCCTTCACAGGACCTGTTTTGTCTGGGAATAACCGTGGGTTGGGCTTGGGTTGGGACCCACTTCGTGGGCTTGGATTCTGGACCCAGTGATTGAGATGCCTAACCGACTCTACTCCGCCAGCTCATTTAATGAGCCGCAAATCGGATACACTCGATCCAGCCTGGCGTGTCTATCTTAACTCGATGGATTATAATAATATGCTCATCGAACGGCTGTGATGAATCGAAATCGTTAACGGATGGCAGCCCACGTAATTAGGAGAAAGGTTTCTTTAGTTGTAGATCCTCACTCATTTCTCATATAGACGACACCTGTCCTCCAAATTTTTTGATAACTTGGCCCCCCCACAACTGTACAATTGATATATTTCTTTGCAAGATATTTTGGACTTATCCTGACCAAAATAAAATAAATAAGATTTCAAGAAAAAAACTAGTTGTCGACACGGCGATGTCTCTTATCTTATGCTAAAATCTTAGCACAATAGAATATTGACAACAAAGAAGCAAATCAAGATATTTTATATTGAAGTTACATGATTAAACCATTTCTATATCCAGAGGATAAAAAAAAAAAATCAATTCACCATTCGAGATACAATATTTTCTTCTCGTCCGTGTCTCTCCTTGTCATCGGTATTTTCTCACAAAACAAACTTATATTACCATCTCTTAAACAGTAATATCATTTATATAAGAAAAAGATTAAAAATACAAATACATAGAAAGATCAAACCGCTCTTATAAAAATCAAGATTATCTATTTATTATTATATTTTATTCTCTATCAATTAAATAACTCCATCTTTATTATTAAATTTTTTACATAGAATAAAAAAACACAACTAGGGAGAGGATCGAATTGGCCTTTCCTTTCCGGAACCGGTAAACGAGGACGTGCCTCGCCTCCATTTGTCACCCACGTGTACCTCTCCTATTAATCACCTCTCTCTCCAAAACCGAAGCTCCAACTCATTTTTTTTCTTTTTTAAACTCTCTCTCTCTCTCTCTCTGCGTGTGAGTCCGATTTCGTTGAAGCTGTTTGTGTGAAAGGATGGGGAGGACGGAGTATCTGAAGATGGCCACCGATCAGACGGTCGGCGAGGCATCGATGGACGCCGATCTGAGGGAGTTCGCGAACGCCTCGAAGAGGCTCGCCAACCACGCGATCTTGCTCGGCGGTGGTCTCGGCTTCGGGACTTCCTTCCTCAAATGGCTCGCCTGCATTGCCGCCATGTGAGCTCTCCGTCTCCCTCTCTCTCGTGCTCTCATTTTAAGTCGTCGATCTGGTGTTCTTTTGAACATTTTGATTTTTACGTTTTGAATGATAATTCACTATCTTGAACTTATTCTTTAGGCCTCTTTTTTATTGTGTATTTTTTATTGAATTATGTTTGTAATGATTTTTCTTTTTATAAATCGCCGAGAATTAGTTTTATTGGTGGTGGTGATGATCTTTCTTTTTTTTTTTTTTTTGCTACAACTATTTTATTGACCATTGGATCAGAATCAATGGGTGGCAGTTGTACATGCTGTGGATGCGACAAAGGTCTCTGAATTCAGAGTTAAACGAATTTCTGTCTAATCATGTTTGTTAATGTTTTCAGTGTGAATAATTGAACATATGTGAGCCTATTCTGAATTACAACTAAACCACCACTTTGACTTGTTGACGGAACTATCCCCTTTGCACAAGGGATTCTAGATTTGAGTCTTTTTAAGATCTAATCATGAGAAGAAAAAAACACTTACCACCGATTTTTTTTTTTTTTAATCAAAAGTTTTTATCCATACATAGATCTGAGAAAGTCAATAGATTTATGTTTAGGTAGCGTTTGAAAACAAGTTTAAAAAATAACTTATCACTTAAAGCGGTCTTTAAAAATAATTTTTTAGGAAAAATAACTTTGTTAATCCCCAAAAAGTTGTTTTATAACTAAAAACTGTTTTTTTGCTTGTATAAAAAAACTGGAACCAGGGTGGTGTTTGAAAATGAGAAGTATGATTCTTGCAAAAGCGAAATCTCTAAAAACTACTAATCTCCTATTCTTGTTTCCAAACACGGACTTGGTCTGGTCCAAATTCCATGGTCCTGATGCACATAAAAAATAATGGTACTAAAAGCAAGGAAACTGAATTTTCGACTATGTTGTTTGGATATACTTTTTTTCAACCTTGTACAATACATGCCATACTTTTGTTGCATGGCATAAACATTAACTACAATTTGATTGTAAGCTTATTGATCCAGTGGGATATATACCTAGTCGTCTAATATCAGTGCACGTGCCATTTCACAGCCCTCATTGCTGATAGGCTTAATTTTTTTTACATATTTAAATTGTCACTGCTGATTTTAGTGAACTATGATTTGTGGTTATTAGAATGATAGAATGAAATAATGGGAATCATTGTATTACGTTTTAGGGTTTAATCCATTATATACAGGCACACATAGGATTACACGTGTAATACACTATGACATAACACATATAATTTAACAGTGGTATTCAAGGTGTCTATATATACATTTATGTGTATGTATATCTTTTCTAAATTTGTGCAATTCCCATCCAAGGCAATTTTCAATTTTTGCTCTCTCAAAATCTGCACTTGTGATGCCATATGCGCACAAGGATTCACAGGTTGCCCATGCCAAATTTAGTCATTCACATCAGCAAAACTCTTATCACTCTGGTCATTTTACATCCACCAACCATTTGCATGAGTTCTGTTCCTCTGCAGATTAATGAGAATAATGTAAGTGTGATTGAACCACAAAATGAGAATTACTTGATTTGATTCGAAAAGTGGTGGATAATAGTTTGAGCAAGACCAAAATGCACTGTTGTATATCAATGAAATGCATATGCTTGAGAGGGACCAATTCTATTCATTTCATTGTTTTGTACAAGTACAATCTGAATGCTTACATATTGTACTAATTGAAGCTTGAATGATGTGACTCTTTTACCAAACCTTAGAATATTTATCCCTCATGAACTTGTTTATTGCAGTTATCTTTTGATCTTGGACCGGACAAACTGGAAGACGAACATGCTGACGTCCCTCTTAGTTCCATATATTTTCTTAAGTCTCCCATCGATACTCTTCTCCTTGTTGAGGTGATTGACAACATTGCATGATTTTATGTTCTTTTCACATTTCTACATGTTTTTTTTTTTTCTCGAGATTTATTGAAACATGTTATTTTGGTGCAGAGGAGAAGTTGGGAAATGGATTGCCTTTATTGCTATTGTGCTCCGGCTGTTCTTTCCTCGTCACTTCCCAGGTGAACACCCAGATTTTAAATTGTTTCATCACTTTTGCTGGTGCCCCGAGTGTCTTTTAGACACCTGACTTCTTCCTAAAACCACTCCACTTTCGACATCTGTTTTCATTGTTTACTCATTATTATCTTTCCATGAATCCGCAAATGGCATTTCAATTTACAACATCATCTTCCAAGCGTGTAGGATCTGTTGATGGGGCAATGATGTCCATATTGCACAGCCATAGTATCTGAGTTCATCTGTCTTTGTATATTTCCTGGCATCAATTTTTTCATAAAAGTTCTCAATCAGTTTTTTCAAAAAAATTGTTATGTTGACTTTAAACACAACTAAAAGCTAAAATTTAGAAGCACCCACTTGGAACTGATCATCTGAAACTCAAAAACTGATTTTGCATAAGCAAAATCAATTTTACAATGGGTTCCAAACAAGGGCTTAGAGCTTGGAAAGTGCTTTAGAGATGGTCCTGTTCAATATTCAACTTATTCAGTTGCTCTAAAATGGGATCAAGTGAAGTTTCTTAGTGTTTGTCAGTCATTGCATATTTGAAATGTCCCCTTTATCATTCAACATCTACAACTTCCTAATCTGAATTGCAAAAAATCAACACAGGTGCAAAACTATTGTTTGCTTCATTAGTACCACATTCTTAAATTCACGTACAATTAGCATCCAAATTCAAAATTTTGATCAAACTATGATCCCCCACACAGACTGGCTGGAGATGCCCGGGTCCCTGATCCTCCTCCTGGTGTCGGCCCCATCGCTCTTCGCGCACACTGTGAGGGACAGCTGGGTGGGCGTCCTGATCTGCCTCATCATAGGGTGCTACCTCCTCCAGGAACACATCCGCGCATCGGGCGGTTTCAGGAACTCCTTCACAAAGACGCACGGCTACTCCAACACGATCGGGATCGTTCTCATCCTCGTCTATCCCGTCTGGGGCCTCATCATGAAATTCATTTAAGCCACCACCACCATCTTCCCAGTCTCTGCTCTGCTTATGTATGTATGGTATGACATATGGTTCTTGTTGTTGTTTCAATAAATTATAATTTGCTTGTGTTTTCACATTCTCTGTTTCATTGAGACATTAAACCGTTATTGCTACTTCATATAGCAGTTCAGTACTGACATTTGGTTTAGTACTATAGGGGTAGAATGGTCATTATGCTTGAAGAAACCCTAGATTCTCCTCTGCTTTCTCTCTGCATTATAAAGACGGCTGATGGGTCTTGATTTCTGGTGTTGCTGCTTTTCTCTTCTTTTTTTTTTTTAGATTTTGTTTTTGTGAGACTCTCGGGGATGAACAAATACGATGACGAGCCTGATCGATGTTTCATCGTGATGACCAATCGAGGCATTTGTCTGAGAGTGATCTCTAAAAAGATCAATTTATATTCCCATTTTTTTCTTTTTGTTTCTATTGATTTGATCGGTTTGTTTGGGGACTTGATTTTATTTTTGGGGGATCAATGATTGAATACATGATCGACTATCTGAATCTTTTATATGATTGAGATACTCTCCTACTCATTCTGAGATGCCCCCTTTTTTTCCTCCTGTTCTTATTGATGTTTTTTTTGTGTGTGTGTGATTTTATAGGGGTTTATGAATACACTAATGATTAGGCACTAAAGAATTGTGAGTCTTATTTTTAAGGAAAAAACAAATCTACTTTTTGGATTTGATTGTTTACAGTGGTTGCAACTTGCAAGGGATATGTGGCTATGATGAGAAGGTTTTCTCTCTTTTAAATGTTGAGATCTCTCTCTCTCTCTCTTACATGATCGGGGAGACTATGATCATCCTTCAAGCACTTTTGAGCTATCATTCCCTCAATTTTTTTGTTTCGGTTTTTGGTTTTTTTTTTTATGTTAAAGGTAATAACAAAACAGTTTTTATATATGAAAAAACAAACTGGTTAAGAATAGTTATTTTTATTTTTATTTTATAATGAAAATTTTTAATTTTTTTATAATTTAACTTTTTATGGTCTATTAGTTATAAAAAAAAAAATAATAAATTTCATACACAAAAAAAAAATTATTTATTTATTAATATTCTGTAATTGTGATATTAAACAATTAAATATCTACGATAATGTTTAAATAATATATCACAAGAGCAATTCCAACTTGTCTTCATTTTGAAGATTTAAAGACTGGCTCGATTGCTCATTTTGAGGGTCTCCAAGTATTCAGTTAGGATAGAGCTTGTGTATTTTGGAGACCCATGGATTTTTAATCTCACAATTGCCCTTATTATTAACTTTGAACAACTCTTGATAAATTATATTTAATTCTTACTTTATTTAAAATTCTTAATTTGCTGCTTAAATTTAATAAAAATATAGAATTTTAGAAAATGTGTGTTAAATTTTTCACAAAAAATTTTCATTTAAAATTCAAAAGTAATGTTTTAAAAACTAAACATTTCATTGAACTGTAAAAAATGAATGAGACATTGATTTGAACTGTGACATTATCGTGATATAATAATACTAATTATATATAAATATAGAGTTAATATTGCATTAAAAATGAGACATAAATATCAATAAACAATAAAGATGAATGAGACATGGTAGAATTTGAAATGTAAAAATAGTGATTTGAAGACCCACACTAAAAAATTTGAAGATCCACCATTGAATCTTTAAAACCCTAACCCTAACATCTTCAAAATGAAAGATAGGTCTTCATTTGTTGAAAGTTTTAAATAAGAGTCTTCAAAACGAAAGACTCTAAGCAATCAAGCTATTTTATTTTTTATATTCTAAAATTGTGAAAGTTCAGTTTTTTTTTTAAATAGAATTTTTAAAATTGATTGATTTATGTATTTTTAAATACTTAGATGATTTTTTTTTTTTTTTTTTATATATACACCGGAGGACTTCCGTGGTTGACCTTATGGTTGGACAGGAAAAGCTACTTCCGTCCTTGAACCGTTATGCTATGACCATTAGAAATTATTTTCCTTTAATTTTAGTCAGTGTAAAAAATATATTGGTTCAGCAGGGCTCCTGTCATATGAAAAGATCATTACATTATATTTAGACCTAATTTATCTCTAGATCTATTAATTTTGTTTTAAAACTGAAGAACATATCATCAACCACACTAGTGCTTTGTTTGTCTAGTTAAGCACTCAAACGCTTTGTATGTGATTAATTACAAAATCCAAATAATTGGAAAGTGAGGCTTTGTACCGTTCGGAAATCCAAAAAGAACATTGTACGCAGCAATAACAGTGAATCATTACTGGCCTTTTATCCTGGGTTGGAAAGAAATTAATATTAAATTATATTATTAAAATCCTTTTCGCGAGTGAAAAGATGGCCTTGTGGAAATCATTTTTTTTTTTATGGGAGACTAGAAACATTTAGGAGAACAGTGATCATTACTTCAATGTATTGGATGGATTGATTTAAATAATATGTAAAAATTTCTAACACTAAACTAGGTGTATATTTCGTGACTATATAACGCAGTATGTGGGACTAGAATACTCATAATTACAAATAACTTATATGGACATTGTAGTCTAATCAAATTTACAATAACCAAAGGGACAAATCTAATCAGATTTAAAATAACAAAAGGGTGAAAAGGAACCATGGAAATCTAATCATTACTCAAAAGCCGTTTTTCTTTTAATAACTAGTATAATCATAATTACAAATACTATTACAGCCTTATTTTTATTACCAATATTTAAAATATAAAAAAAAAAACAAGCAACACCAGAAAGTAAATGCCCAATGTTTTGATACATGACCATCAATCATGCCTTTTGTCCCTTAGCCTCTCTATAGAGCTGATCAATACAGTCCTGCAATAGACATTCACAGAGACATCACATACAAATTCAGATTGTCAAGAAGTGTTCTAGTGTTTACATGAAAAGATAAAAATCAAACATCAATGACAGTACCTTGTAGTGTTTGAGCAACTGTGGCCTCTTCAATTTGAAGGTGGGAGTGATCAAGTCCCTGTCCATATCGAACGGTATCGGCTCCAGATGGATCGCTTTCAACATTTCGAACCCTCGAAGCTTCAGTGACAGATTAACAGATTCTCAATACAGAAACCATCAATGACAAATCAAGAGACTGAATTCAATTCACATTTCGCGTACTTCGTGTTTACGACCCGTGTTGTTGAGCTCTTCGAGCACATATTTCCTTGCCTTCGGGTGTTCGCAGAGCGACTTAAAATCGCCAGTGACGTCGTTGGCTGATGCCCAGTCCTCAATGCACTTCTTGTCTGGGACAACAACTCCCACAAGGAAAGATTCAAAGCTGTTCCCATAGACCCATATCTGTTTGAAGAGACTAAATAGTTTAGGAACATCAAAAGAAACAAACTGTTATATGATGTTTTGGTAGTTTTAAAAATTCATACTGATGTGAGCAGAGGACAACGACTGTATATGCTTTCGACGTTTTCTACGGCTATGTATTCTCCTTGGGATAGCTTGAATATGTTCTTCTTTCTATCGATGATCTTCATCGCTCCGTTGGGTTGCCATTCTCCAATGTCACCTGCATTAAAGGAAAATATTACACTCAATCATTCCTGCAATATCAAATGAATGGAATGCATACGTTTTTACTTTTTTCACAATGGAGCATATACACTGTTAGAATTTCATATCAGTGAATTAGCCATGTTTATACCTGTATGAAACCACCCGTCCACGAGAACATCGTCGGTGAGATCAGGGCGCTTGTGGTAGCCAGAGAACAACGTCGTACCCCTCAAGCAAATCTCCCCGCGAGGGACGGTGGAAAGAGCATCGTATCCCATATCAGGGACCGATTCGAGCCTGGCTTCGATGGTTGTGACAGGCACACCCACGGTTCCTATCATGGAGAACACATTCGCTATCGATGTGAAGCATCCGGCGGAGCTTTCCGTCAGACCTGCAAATTTTTGAATGAATCATAACTAGTACATGATGAGCAAACAATGTCTTTTGAGTAGATTTGAATGGTTTACCATATCCTTGCAACAAAATGCTACAGCTTGTCACTCTTAGAAACTCCTCAACATGCTTTGGCAGTGGTGCAGACCCAGATAACATTATGCGCACTCGTCCCCCGAGACTTTGCTTTATCTGTTATACATTGAAATGCTTGAATTCTGTCACAAAATGTGTTATAACATAAGCATAGAATTGATCAAGTGATTGACACGGACTTTGTTGAAGATGAGCTTGTCGAAGAAAGGCGACGCTTGGTCTTGTTTGAGTCCCTTCTTCAGGTTCTGTAATTTACTGGTATCATCGGAAAGATATCGAATTATGTCTTTTGGAAGCAACAAATAGATTTCATGAGGTTGGGGAATTTCGTTAGGGGGAACGTACTAATCGTAGGCGAATTGAAATAGTTTTCTGCTTATTGTTCCTCCAGATGCAATTTTGTCATTGATACCTTCAAATGGCAGAGACAAGTATTGTTGGTTTGATAAGAGGTGGGGGGACAGAATCTGGACTAGAAGGAATAGAAAATCATTCGTCGAAACCTGTGTATATACGATCGTAAACTCGTGGAACTCCACAGAATAATGTTGGCTTCAGTTTTTGAATGTCTTCGAGCAAATACCGAACGTCCTGCCAATTGATTTATAGTTTTGGTCTGAGGCCACATTTGAATTCTAACACATAAAAATCTAAAACCAAAAGCTAAAGTTTAATAAATAAATACATAAATATTGTTTATACGTGATTATCTTAAAACTGATTTTATAAAAGCAAAATCAGAATTAATTTGATAATTGGTTTCAAATAGGGTAGGAGTCTTAAAGTTTTATAAAATAATAGCATACATAGGAAGGCACAAAAAGGAAAGAACAAAACAAGAACATGAGCAAGCAAACCGTACTCCTCGCCAGAATCCTATAGATGCGCCTTTGGATATGCAGTAATTCTCGATTATCTGATCGAAAACATGGGCCAGAGGAAGGAACGAAAAATACGTGTCTTCCTCAGTCACCTGCAATCAGAAATATATCGTAAATCTACACAACTAGTGAAATGTGATGTGATTCAGTTGTCGCGCTTCGAGTGCAAGAGAGCAATCACTTACCACTTTGTCAGTTTCAAGAAGCAGATGCTCTGTTGTCATGAACTCTGCCATGATAGCCTCATTTGTCAGTATCACCCCCTTGGGGTCTCCTGTTGTTCCACTTGTGTACATTATTGTGCATATATCAGTCCTCTTCTTCTGTGGGAGTCTATGATTCGAAGTTCCCTGAATGAGTAGTTAATCACAACATTTCACAAAGGTTTGTCAATCTAGAGTTATAATTGAGCAAGACATAATTGATTATAACGATTAACGTCTAAATGGGCGTTATAAGATCTCACCATTGAAGCAAACTCTGCCCAAGAGAAGCATGACACCCCAGCTTCTTCAGCTTCTATTTTTTGTTCACTTGTGACCTTCCCAAAGCTGACAATAGCTGTATATTGTAAAGAAAAATCTCAAATGTTAAATAACTTTGGAAAAGATGATAATTGAATGATATCATATTAGTTAATCATGTAATTGTTTTGTGACATACTCTTCAGGTATGTAGCACAGCTTGGGAGGCATGTCAGCATCTGCAAAGAAGAGATTTCCAGATGAGAAAACTTGTTGCAGATACAAACAAACCAAACTTCGGATTTATATACAACAAAAGTAGAGTATACGAGTTAAAAAAAAGGGGAAAAATATGATACAATTGTGAACAATATGAGTTTTAAGAAACAGGATCAACATACAGACTGAATCTTATTCTCCTGAACAAAAGCTATTGATACTTCGGCGTGATTGATGATGAACTCTACTGCATGAGCTCCTGCAGAATAACAAGCAAAGCGACATAAAACAGGCGTTTAATACGTAATTCAGGCTGACTTATGACACTTTTAAAGTATCTTAAGTGCATTCAAAGCATGTAAAAGAAGTACTATTTGATCAAGATTTCAAACATAGCTGCACAAGTGTTGTTTGCTTTTCTTTGTATCCTGTGTACCTACCAAGTGTGTCATATAGAGGCACATAAGTGATTCCATGAGCATTACAAGCCTGTAAAAAAAAAAAAAAAAAAAGGATAAATATGACATATCAGTGTCAAAATTTAATTACAAGAATTCCCAAAATCCATACTATTCGAATTATTGTGTTGCTTGATTTTTATTCAAACACACAATATTTTATGGATAATGTAATTTTATGTGTCTTTCTCACCTGCATTGCTATCACCCATTCAGGGCAGTTGGACCCATAAATGCCACAATGATCTCCCTAATAAGCAACACAACACAATAATAAATTAAAATTAAAAATAATCCAAACACACAATCAAATTAAACGATTTTTGATCCACTCACTGGGTTAACTCCGCAGCTTCTAATCACAGATCCAATTCGGATAGCTTTGTCATGAGCTTCTTCATAAGTTTGCCAAACATATGGACCAACCTGAAGGATTTACGCCACACACCAACTCAAATAAATCAAAATGGTACTTTCACATAAATATATCATATTTTATAACTTATTTGTATTCAACTAAGATTAAATGAAACCAAAGTGCATCAAATTATGTATAATAAACCTTCCCATCGACGATCTCGCGATGTCCAAGCATTTGGTTATGTGGGTATCTCTTCGCAGATAGGCTGTTACACGATTACATAAAAAGATAGAACTCAATCAATATTCAACCCATATAAAAACAATAATCACTAAATCCCATTTAAAAAAAAAATGACAGTTAGGTTTGCTTTGATCATTGCGGCTCAATGTCATCATATTAAACTTAAGTCAGAAATCATGATATTTTAACTAGATTTAAGCAATAATTTTGGTTATATTCAATTGTCATTTTAGTAAAAATAAAATGGCCTAGATTTCATGCACACCAAAGTTCATTAAAGATTGATGTAACCAAAACTACCTAAAGCAAATACTAGAAAACAAGGTTCATTGAATGGTTTGATGGACCTAGAGCTAATGAACTGAAAAACTTAGATCTCACATGACATTGATCAAAAGAATTACAAAATGAGACCATCACCTGAAGAACTCCCAAGGGGACTGGACCCCGGCGGCCAACTCTAAGAGCCCGTCCTTCGCATAAATGCAACGGTACACCGGACCCGTTGATGGCTTGTCTCCAGCCGCCGGCCTCGACTCCTCCACCTTCACAGTATAAGCCTCCATATCTCTCTCTCTCTCACCCCTTCTCTCTCTCTAACAAAGACAAAACACAACAGCCCTTTGTAGTGAAAGTGTTGTAGTAGTAGAGTATATGATATGAGAGAGCTTATGAAGCCTTATTGAGTGGTTGAAATGAATGTAACAGTGAAATAATGGAAAAAGTTGGTGGTGATTGCAGGAGGCAATAAATTCTCAATGGTAGAGACAGACCCAATAGAAATCTCTATCTATTATATCTCTGAAAACAGATTCATATTTATATGCTTTTCATTCATTGGAGGCTTTTATAGGTTGCAAAAATTGAAGGCTCCACCCCTCCCATTACGCGCTCCTCCGTGGGGTCCATCATCATATAATAAATTAATATTGATATTAATTATATAATGTTCATATTAATATTAATAATGACAACAGATTACATAAGGCTTGTGGGGGTTGCTTTAGACATGTTTTCTAAATTGTAGTTGTCTTAATCCAGGGATCTTTTGAGCTCAGCTGAATTGTGTTACGTGTTTGTGTATAATCTTAAGACCAAAATACCCCTACTTTTTAGATATACAAGCCAAAATAATGGGGGTGCAATTGTCTTTTTCTGTGCCAATTCATTGGTTGATGACTTCTTAAGCATGGTCTGTCTTTCTTGGATTTTTGCCACCTGGCTGTATTACAGAGCCCATCCAAAAGGCTGGAACTTGCGTAATATAATTACAATTCCATTTGATCTCATTCACACTGAAGAATAACTATTTCAGATTCTTAAATTAGATTCTTTGCATCAACAAAATATATAAAAAAATTGAATTAGAAATTTAAAACGACAGGGTAAAATTCATTTCACAATATCAATAAAAACATGAAAAATACATGTATTGATGTATACATGCCAAAAAAAAAAAAAAATTTGTATATAGTAATTTTGGAATTTTGGTAGTTACTGTGATCGAATTATCGAAATTTAAAAAAAAAAAGGAATTACATTAAACAATTCGTCTTTCTTATAAAATGAAATTCTATAGAGTATGACCCCCATTATTATTAATTTTAAAATAAGAACCATTAATAAATTTAAATTTAATTATATAGTATTTAAATTTCACCGAGTTAATCAAATTGATTGAAAGATAGTATTTTAATCATCTATAAAAATACAAATTCTGCTGATGAAGTTCTCTAATATAATAATATTAATATTAAATAAATGAATTACTTTTTAGGCAATTCCACTATAGTTTTTTATATGGCATCCTGAGAAAACACAATCTGATGATATGTAGAAGGCTTCGACAATCATTTGTGTAAGAGGACTTTATTCATTGCAGAATTTTATATGCATCATGCATGCTATAGTAGGATGATCTTTGTAACTTTGTTGTGTTATCCTCTCAAGATTTGTAAACCTTGAAAATAATTAAATTAGCCGTCCAAGTAGTAACATAAGACCATATATAATAAAACTAGTCTAGGAAGACTAGAAGAGAAGAAAAAAGAGAGGTAGATATAGCTGGACATCATAAAGAATTAAATACAATTTGATTTTTATAATATGTACACACTTTGCCCTCAATTAGTTTAGTAAGATATCATAAGTTCAATATTGATTATTTCAAGTGAAAAAAATATATCTCATTTGGCTCATTTGATCGTCTTGCACGTGTGGAACAAATATTTAGGTTGATGTTGTTGGCAAAACAATTAATTAATAATAGATGAAACTAAAAACCAACATTTGAATTTGAACGGTTCCGGTTGTTTTTGTTTGAGGGGATATCACAAAAGTGGATCAATTTTTTTTATTATTATTTATGAACATGGAGTGGACTGTTTGGTTGGACATAGGAGGTAGTTGAAAATATACATTATCAAAAGTGTTTTTGTTTTTTATGAACATAGTAACATTAGTTTTAATTACATTGACCCCTTCATTCTAAATCACAGAACAAGAATAAATAGCCAAATGAACAAGTTTTGATTATATTACAAAAGAATACTAAAAATGAACAAATTCATTTAGCTTGAAGAGTTAATGATGTGACATCAGCATTTTTTTTTTTTCAACAAAGTGACACCATGTTTACTATCAACTAATCAGTTTTTTTTATTATTATTATCATTGATTCAAAGTCATTTATATCATCATCACATTCAATTTCACATCAACAAACAATTATAACATGTTGATCGTCATCACTCAGTAATACTGAATTTGACGATTTGGATATGCATCACGTGATGCCATTATAACTCAATTTCACTATTCCAACCAACCCAACTTTTGGGTATTTGAGTACAATGTGGTTTTCCTACAAAAGATTGAGGACTCATGAATTGAGTGGGTCCTCATTTATGAACCACATAGGGCAGGTGGTTGCACACTCCCCCGACATTTGCAATTTAAAGCTATAGGCGGAGCCCATAAAGGAGTTCATGAACGTTCATGCCATAATGCCCGTCCAAGTCGCTTCAATAATAAATAACTGAACCACCTCTATCCGTGCTCGAAATATCATACCCCAACGAGCGCCTAATCTGTTTTCCGGACCATTTTATAACTCTATATATTTTAATAGTGCAATTTATACTACACTATCATACTACGATATTATAGATATTATACTGTATGAAATTTTTCAACGTGAAAAAAAAAAATATTAATATATCTCAATATATACTTCATTTCATATAACATATACTTCAATTAAAGAATGCGTAACTTTTTTACGCATATAAAAAAATAATGATACGAACTACCATTCAGACTGCACAAATCCCCAAATGAGGAGCTGTTTGGATGATTATTGTCTACTATTGAGTGGGCTTTGCCTTGTAAATGGAGTTATAAAGTAAATAGGGCGATAAACACACGAGATAGCATACACTCAATTTGAGAAGAAAAAAAAAAGGTATGCAAACTACTCATTTGAAATATGCTTTAATTTTTTGTGAATGCATGTTTTTCTTTAACAAGTATATCTTTGAATGAGACTTGTTCGAGTGCCAACCCTTCCAAAGACCATATTTAACAATGCATGTAATGTCATACTGAATATATATAATGAACAGTGGTAGAAATCTATAGTTGGAAAACAGGCTCTGCTCGGTGGAGTTGGTTGACCAAGAATAAAGTTGACACCCACTAATTAGATGAGAGACCATGAGATAGCCACCTATTTCTGTGAGAAACCTTGCTATTTTAATTGGAATTATATAGTTCACAGAGATATAAACTGAAATTGTACGTTGCATAATAAGTAAATTATTTTAAAACATACGATCTTACAAAGTTTGTATGACCTCAATAGTGGTTCCAACTCCCCGAGTCCGAGCAGAAATAACAGTGAAAAGGTCTACTATTACAACAACAAATCGACATGAACATGTCCTTAGTGTTGATATAAAAAAATGAATTTAAACGATTTTACCTATTGCACATCTATCTCTACATGGAGGCAAGAAGGTCTCTCATTTCAGTCGCTGGTGGGATGCTTTCGGTGGGATAAATCTTCGCAACTAGCTGCGCAAAAGTTTCATACTTGTCTAGAAATTCCTTCTGCAACACACAAACGTGGAATGTTAGTTGAATTTTAAATTATTGATGACTTGCTATAAGGATCTCCAAAAGAGAGGACATGTATCTTGATTCATCATTTTCTATGGTGTTTCATTTACTTCTTAGGAGAAAAAGCTCAACCTTTGTTTCATAGTTTTCTATGGAAACTGATGTACTTGAACAAGACCGACTACATAATCAGTGATATTCATTCGTGTGGCATTGAATCTTTCATGATACAAAACCATGATGGTTGTGATTAAATCATATGTTGTCATCAGATTTATAATGTGGATGTGGAAGATTAGATTCTGGATGCTTGGTTTCGCCAATAACTGCACGTACCTTGCATTTTTCCCACAAGGAAGGCAACAGCTCTTCCGAAGTTACGTTCTTCTGCAATCGCCGGGACATAGAAAGGATTGATTTTTCAACCTGCCAGCAAATCAATAACAGCTCACTTACAGCCACAATTTTTTTTTATAAAAAAAAAGGAAGCAGATGAGATGATGAATTTTTAACAACTTACTCCAGATAAACTGGATTTCACTGTCTTCCGGAGATCAGTTCTTGACAGCCCAAGCTGGAAAGGTATCTGAATATCAAAAACACCACCAGAATCAGCCACAACATTTGGTGCACAACCTTGAGAATAAATAAATTGCTTACGCTAGCTAGAACCCGGCAAAAACAATTATCAAAATATTTGAGTTACATGCGAGCTTGACATGTTAATCCGCATTATTTACATGGGTCATTTTTTGTGGCTAGTGGATGAAAAATATCCATGCAAATATGAACAGTGTGTCAACTTCAGGATAACCATTACACTACAGTGGCAATTATACACACACACACAACTGAATACAGACGAGATCTCATTCTACAATTGCACAAGCAATGCTTATGAGTCTTTAAATGCCAAAAAGAATAGCAGATAAGGCTAATAAATAACTTGTTTCCTAATCACACCATCTAATTCACTCATACTTTCTACTTATCAACTTGTGGATCAGATGACCATATCTTCACCATTGTATGCACAGAAAAAGTAATTTGTGAAAGATAAAAGAATAGCAGATAAGGCAAGTAGATAGTTTGTTTCCAAATCACACCATCTAACTCACTCATATTTTCTAGTTATCAACTTGTGGTTCATATGATCATGTTTTCACCAATGCATGCACAAAATGAGTAATTTGTGAAAGATTTACAAATGCATTTATCAGTTTGGAGAACAAGCCATTCATGGAGCAGACAGTAGTATTAAATCATGTACATTCATGTAATGGTGAAATTGAAGTTGGCATGGAATGGATTAAGACTCAACATGTTCCTCAATCAGGCATCTGGAGTCAAACAGACTAGTTAGAAGATTCATGATCATCCAAATATAAAAAATAACCCATCCAGCAGGCAGCTGAATATGTTAGATGACCGAAACACTATTTCAAAGATATAAGAAAGAAACAAATATATTCAAGAACTCTTATTTACTTACCTCTTCAGGTGATATTGTGTACATCAGATCTTCAATTCTTCGAGCAAATTGAAACAGTTTTTCAAATGTCTGATAAAAAAAAACTGATAATGTAAGGCAGAGTTCAAAAATATAATAACCAAATCTTCAGAATAGTCAAAAGATTAAACAAGTGATTGATGGTAACCATGAAAACATAAGAGATAAACTGCACTTACAATGTATATGATTGTACTGATATGGCGTGTGCAGGCTTGTTCATAAGATTCACTTGCCTGATGGTAGAACTTTGCAAGTGTTGGCACAACATTTGCTAAATCATAAAGACTACAAAAAATAACATTTTTAATCAGCATTCTCTCCCCACATAAACATCATGTCCTTCTAATCAACATAAATGTCACCTTTGCAAGTGAAATAATCTTAATATCATACTAGCATGATAAATAGAGAAGATGATAGATGATAATTGCCAAAACTAATATATTAAAAAAAGTACCTGTTCTGGAAAGCAGCATAGTTCTCTAGAAGTACAATGTCAGCATATTTTGGGTCTGCTTGTGCTATTTTCTCAAGAGTGACAAACATTATGCTGACCTACAGAACAGAACACCAACCATATCCTCTTAATTCGAATCCCAAAAAGTTAATCGTAAATATGTCTGGTTTGTCATGCATATAATGATTAGTTACACTTTTTTAAATACATGCACCTAGCACCACCACGCAAAATTTGTAACAGGTATAGGTCTAATTCCTCGATGATAAAGATGGCTTTACAATTGATATTCCATCAAGAATAACAGGGTTAGGGCCATTGCGAAAGATATATACGGACTCTGTACAAAAAAAAATATTCAAAGTGCAGTGCAGTAAAATACACATAACATTGCATTTCCTCTATCATTGAAACTTGGCCAATTGGGTGACAAGAAAGTATATATTCTTATAGGGATCATAAGAATGCATGTTTCTACAAATTGTTCAAAGGCGTATTATCCTCAACATCCTAGATACATATCACTAGTAAAAAAAAGAGAGAGGATAATAGTAACTGCCTCTACACCTGTTGGGACAAAGCGTAGTCCACAACTTCTATTCTAATCCATCCAAATATAGCATAAATATTTAGTTTGTCTCTCCATATAACATATGAAATTTTGGCAAGAGAACTTAAATTGGTTCCATGATAGTTTTATACACGTAAAAGCACTCACAAATTTTGTGTATGCCTGGTCCACCAAATCCCTTGACTGCCCTTGGATGTATTGCTCCATGCGTGTTGCAAGGATTGCAAATCTAAGGATGACAAAAACAAAATACATGAGACAGACACTAGCACTGAGACTCATTTAATAGAAAATTAATTTTCATACTAGAAAATTTTAAATTAAGTTATTTGATCATAATAAAACACAGGAGATCAAGAACATGCTTATTACAAGGAATTGAAAAAACTGACAGATTAAGATTCTATGCTATGGGACATCACTCTAATAAAGCATGCATACATTACCTGGGAATATAAGATAAAACTCCTATTTGCCTTACATTGCGTTCGTTTTTCTCAATTTGATGACAAGCTTCATCAACGAACTGCCAACAGATAAGCATTCACATAAGGGGGGAAACGTCCTCCAATAAGGAAAGGAAAGCATTGGCCATGTCTGGATAAAGATCAGTGCTTACTCTGCTGAACTGCATGGAAATTCTAGCCTCCAGATCATCAAGCAACAGACGAACAAATCCGGCAGCATCAGCTTTCTGACCAGAAAGATAGCGCTCTGTAATCCCATGCATTGATATGCAGCGCAGGGGATCAATCTTGTAAGCCCAATCAACAACTGCATAGAAGTCTTCCTGGAAATATGTTCTTCAAGTGTCAAACTTTCCATCTCATACAAAATCTCAAAGCTCCCAAATTAATGAATATTGCAACTCTATGAGAGTTCAGTGAGACAGTGACACCACTTTTTCACTCTCTTAATAATCATTAAGAGGAGGCCAACATTTTCCTATATTGTACCCGGACATGACACACAAAAAATGCGAAACATTGGTGGTAAAAAAAGCAAGAAATAGAGAAGGTTTGTGTATGATTTACTTCACGTAGGAGAGAGAAAGAGGTTTATACAAAGGGTCCGTCTGTGTTTAACTGTTAATCCAAAACACTGAGCTGAGTAATAAAAACAAAAGTTTATTCCACATTGGTAGATTTTTGCTGCACTGTGGTAATGCAACATGTGGTTCCTTGATGCTTTTTTTATCCGAGAAGTTCAATTTAACTGTGACAACTACCATTATCCATGTTTGGATGCTTATCAGATATTTTGTACACAACAAACACGCATCTCTCCCTTGTTATCTAATAAGTATTAAGTCTCCCTAAAGTTTGTGAAAAACACCCCATACACAAGTCCAGCACCAAACACAGATTTCTCTGACAGTGTTATACATCAGTTTACTTACAATGATAATCACAACCTAACAATAGTACTGAAGCTTCTAGAGCTCAGAAACTATGATAAGATACCAGATTGTTCTTTATCTAACTTCAGGTATTCTTAATAACAATTGTTAATTTGAGTGGGTAATCAACAGCAGCGTAAAACAAGACCTAATTTTGTTCATAATGGTTGATTGGTTGGATTAGTGAGTCTACGCATGGGCTTACGTCCATTAATGTTTTTGTTGTTCGAGGTTACAGAAGGTTTAATAATTGGAGGGAAAAACAATGAAATTGTTTATCCACCATATAAAACACCTATGATTAGAGTGCCACTTGTCCTACTTAGACATATAACACCATCTCTGAGCCCCATGTGCTCCTTCAATTCCTCACCTCTACCCACACCCAACCAAGGCCCATTTCTACGAGCAACTTTTAAGGTGAGAGACCCTATTATTTATTACTCCGTTGCCTTAAATTGAAGATAGGCTACCGGCTACCCTCCAAAGCTACACCTTCCACCATCCCTGTATATCCAAATGTTTCATTGTTTCCTCATCTCTTCCCTTGTAGTAGAACATCCTTCAACTCAAGGTTGGCAAAGGATAGAAATTTGCTATTTAAGATTGCTTTTCCCATTGAGCACTATGTTTCACTGTGTGCACAATTATCTAGACAGATCCAAGTGGCTGGACAGATACCTATGTCGTCTAGCCTCTTTAATTAACTGAACCCCTAGATGGGTAATGCTGTCCTACAGAAGTGTGGCAATAGCAGAGAACCATGCATTGGTATGAGTAGTAGCAGAAAAATGACCATCTGCAGGGAGACAAGGCATATAAAAGTCTATCGGAAGAGATTTACTTGGATCCCATCAAGCAACTCCTGAAGAGCTTCATTTAGAGTTTCCAGCTCTGCGGAACTTTCACCTGAAAAACAAGACATGCATTTGGTCTGACTCAAAAAATATCTTTTGCAATACCATGCACAAGCAGCGTAAAGTATCCAATTATGGTAAAATTCTCTCTCAGAAAAGGGAGAATTACCGGGCTTAGTGTCATTTCCATCTGCATCCATAATGCTCAGATCGTCGTTGGATGCATTTTTGTTGAGACTTCCTGGAGCACCAAGAGGGACAAGGGTAGGAACTTCAAAGCACATGAAGTGTGCAAAAAAGGAACTCTGCAACATAGGTGATGGAAGAGCTGAAATTTAATAAACATAAAATTAAAGAAACACATAGGAGGGACAAAAATATATACCTCATCTACAAGGAGAGGAATAAATATTGTCAGCATCTTGGCGTATGCATCGGATACGGTAGAAGTATCTGCACTGTTCATTGTTTGACTAGAACCTACAGATGCTTCAAGCCAAACCGTTGGATTTCTTGATGCTTTGGTACTGGCCCGGAGTTCATTTGCAAACTCACGAGCCTAGAATCATGAAAGAATATCATTAAACAATGTACATTCATTAATATAATCATATGAATTTTGTATGAGTTAACCGTAAGAATTACCAATTTGATGCTCTCAACCACCAAAACCAAAACTTATGATGCAGGCCCATAGGTTCAATTAAAAATAACAAAATTTAAATCCAGTATAGTCTTACAATGGTAGATTACAATAAGCATAACTTGTATCAAACTGTGTAAATAAATTTGTTTCAACATGTAGGACATTAAAAAAATTAAATTTATCAACCATAATACTTATTTATAGAGAAAAGAATAAGAATTTATTACAATAAGCAAAAGAAATCCATCAGAATAATACTGAACAAAGAGATTAGAACTCCAGACCTCTCTACGAAGAAGCAAGTTAAGGGAATGACAATATGCTTTTCTCAGAGGGCCCAAGCAGCTCTTGTCAAGACTCTGAAATGTACAGTGGAAACACATTTTAGAAAAGGAAGTTAAAGGATTGATATATCTGAAGATGATTACAGTTTCCTGATCATAGAAAACCTTCAAATGCTGCAGAAGCCTTGCGTAAGTCCTGCACTTGTACCTCAGGTCAGCATGGTCAGGTCTCTTCAACTGTCCTTGCTGTACAGGCACAACCCCCCCCCCCCCCCCCAAAAAAAAAAAAAAGAGCCTTAGACTCAACTTCTAAAATAATAACTGCTTTTATAGATTAAAAGACAAACATGATTTTAAAATTTTTACCTGAGAAAAATAACTTTTGTCACTGATCATAAAATCCACGAGACTGGCAAAGTAATTCCTCAAAAACTCTGACGCTCGACGGACAAACGTGTTTTTCAGTTTTTCAAGTTCTGCACGCTTCTCCTTAACCTGTAGAATATTCAATTTCCAAGATATAAGGATGAATGGGTACAGAAAAACCCTTCAACCAAAAAATGGCACAGGGAAATGGAAGACCTTACCAAAGTGCATAAGATATTATCATGCATTTACATCATTAAATAATATTGGGAGTGCAATAAGGAGCTGCACATGATGTGGACTACTGTCCAATCTGCACAAGGATCAAACTTTAAGACAAGATTTGGATTTTAGGGCTTTTTTTATTTTTTTTTTTTTTTTTGAAAATTGGTGCCCCTAGGATTTGATCCTTGGTCATCATTTACGGAGAGGGGTGCTAGCCGACTTTCTCAAAGCTTGGTTCGCAATTTAGGGTTTACTTGATAATATAGTTTGTTAGGATGGGACTTGATTATAACAAAATTTGATTTGAATTTGTTTGTTGGAATAAGATTTAGCTGTTTGGATGAAATCTGACTTATCATTTACATTGTTGTCATCCACTAAGAGAAAATCAACTATGGCTAGTTTCCTCGATTGTGGGCACAGATCCTTTGTAATGGCAGGTTTAGTTCTCAGTTTTTTTTTTTTTTTTTTCATTATTTACAAAATAACGAGTACCCAAATCATTGTCCCAAGTTTTCTCCGTGTAGGCCACCTCCCTTGGAACAATTTTTCATTCTTGGACAGCCAGATATTGCAGCAGGTGGCAGGAGGGATGAGCTAACTTTGCCCCTAGCAGATTTATTATTTTCCAGTAAATTGAGAAGCAAAGAGAGAAAAGTGTGGCTCATATGTCTGATAGGGACTCAGTATTTGGTATGACAAAAATGCAGGAATTTAACAGTAATGCTCTTACATGCATATGAGAAGAAAACTAGAGGACAGGAAGTTGGTATAAAGTAAAATATCAGAAGCTGTGATCAACACCAAAGCTACAACCAACTTTTCAGTCCAGTATGTACCTACACTGCTGATTTCATGATGTTCAGTTCTTATATACACTCACTAAAAGCATCAACTTTTAAGCTGATTTAAACCAGCAGCTCATAAATGAACAGGTCAAAAAGGGAAGATGATGAGATAGGCCACATACAGCTCGCATATTTGCATAGCATGGATCCAAACGTGGTACTTCAAGAGTGCGTAAAGCGCCAGTTAACCATTCACATGCCTCAACATTCTGAAGCATGCGTGCTTCATCAAATGAACCTCCAGTTAGGCATGCTGCGAACTGCAAATATGTCATTGACAAATGCATATTAACAATTATCTCATTATGTGAAATTTCATGGAACCTCACAGCATGCGTATAAGCAAAAAATGTAAATGACACATCACTTGGTAAAAACACACCTCTGACGGAACACGAAGACGTTCAAGAAGCTTATCAAGCTCTTCAATGAGTGCTTTGTTGTTTATAGACTGCATTTCCAACTTATTATTTCGAGATTCTATCTGAAATAACCACCAAGAACCAGGAAGAAAAGAAAAACCACGAGCACATTTCAAATTCATATCACGAATAAATGAACATAAATGAGAGAAAAACATGGATATAACATCTTAAACTAAAAAAAAAAAAAAAAAACGGTATTTTTTCTGCTTTCTACAACACACTTATACTATTTGTTATACATTAACCATTAATGTTATGTATCATACAGAGGTTTAAGCAATAAGCCAATAACATGATCATACCGATTCAATGTCCTCTCTCATATGTCTGAGCTTAACATTAAAAATCCCCAACCACTCATCCATGTCATCTACAGAAGAAGATGCTGATTCTAATCCCTGTAATAACTGCAACACATACAATACCAGTTAAGAGCATATGCACTGCATAAACAAATAAGGAAATTTCATGACTAAAAGAACTGGGAAAAAATCCACAAGAGTTAAAAGACATATAGACCAAAAGCATAAATTGATGGCAATTTCCATTAGAAGTGGTTTCCCCCAACAGCAAGCAATCAGATGGATGTTTCATAGACAACTAATTACCTCTTCTATCAGTGGTTCACTTTCTAAAAGTGCATGTACATTAGCTGCTTCTAAGGCAACTAATTCGCGCTTCAACCTTTCAGAAAATGCTTCTGCTTCACCAATACCCATAACGTACCTGCACAGGTTCAACACATAAAATGCATAAATCATGCCATATAACCAGACAAATAAAGATTAAAAAAATGAAAAAAGGATATGAACAAGCACTAGTTAGTCATTATGGGTGGGTTCTTATAAAGTGAATGCCAAATTAATGAGAAAAGAAAAGAATAATGCACAAATCCCCATCAAACACTCATGCAGCTACCAAATTTCCAAGTGTTATGGCCCGCACTTCCCAATTTGGGATCCATAAAAAGCAGCCGCATTGATTGCAAAGATTGATACAGGCAGATGAATATACTAAAACCAGTAGAGGTATTAGAAGACTCCAAAGACTAACTGAGCCTTATAACTAAACAAAATAGTTGACAAAATTATGATGTATGACCTCATTTTAACCACGCCTCCACAAAAAAAAAAAAAAAATCCTTTGTAATACTACCTAAGTAATGCAAACGAAAAAAGGTGGAATAAAAAAATAAAGATGTTTAATTTATGATAAAGCATGACCATATGTAATGGTGTAATCGGACCTGTTGAAAGCACCTAATTGCATAAGACTACAGGAATTGTTTGGTGCATGTCATAAACAAGAAGAAGACATGGAGTAAAATCACAACCCTGAAGAAAAAAAAATGTAACACATACGTGCCTAAAAGAGCCTCCATGTCCTCCTCTTCAGCTTGTGAAACCAGGTCTCTTTCAACAGTAACTTTTAGGTCATCTTGTGTCATAATTGATGCAGCAGGGCGATCCTGGGTATTTACCTGTTCAATAACTGTAGGTGTGTTCTCCTGAAACATGTTAAAGAAAAAAATAGTTAATTAAGAGGCGTCTACTAAAATCCAACATGCCAAAGAAGCTAATTCATGCACCTTTGCCCAAAGAGCCATCTCCACAATATCTATACCAACAACTTTTGGAAGACGGCCAAGTATTTCTTTGCACATATTTAAAATACACAGGAGGAGCCGATTCCTAAAAGATTAAAAAAAAACAGCAAATGAAATGCACAAGTTATCTCAACATAATAAAAAAGAAAAAAAAATTGCTCGAATTGTTCAAGTATAATTAACTGAGATTTGAGAATCATATGTTGAAGATATCTTAGATAAGTCCATCATTATTTCATTCATACCAAAAAATCATAATTACATTTCAGTCAGAGGATATATCAGATTAATGAAAGGCAACAATATATCAATCTTCCAGTAATCACCTGTCATCAATGTTGCGCATAGTCCATTGCGGAGGAGCAACACTCTGGCTTCTAAGGTTATCAAATCCCTATAATGTATATGTTAAAATAATTTGATGTCAAAGCATGGATCATAAGCAATGCAAATAAAATAAACATGGGTTGTTGTGGATTACCAGAACAAATGTGCAACCACTGGGATCATTCGGAATAACCTCCACTTTTGAAAGATGCTTTAGCTTGTACAATTTTGCAGGCTTCACATAAAAAATAAAGAGATTTTACAAAAGCTACCATAGATATAACTAAACAAAAAATGCCTAAATACAAAACTACTCATTGAGAATTTGCTTGTATTCTACAGCACATGGATCATAATGACTATCAGGATATGTTTCTCAAATAGAGAAATCAATGGCCATGAATAACATGAAAGAAACTTCTATCTAATTGCTTAAACAATGGCTAGAAAGAGATGGATAAATATGCGTATGAACAGAATCACAAATACATATCGCCCATGGTCAAATATAAATTAGGAAATTAGGAGTAATAGGAGGATTATTAAATATAGAATCATTTGAGTGAAGTGGCTATTAGCAAGAAAGCAAGAAATAAATTATCAGAACTCAGAAGAGGAGAATTAGAAAAGAGCACATAAAAGGATATTTTAAAAAAGTACTTAATACACAATATTGAAAAACAAAGTATTGCCCGACGGGGCTTGTAACGTTTAACAAAAGCTAGAGATGGTACCAGGAAGGAGGGTCTAGCAACTACCTTTGAAACTCAATTCTTCAAAGAAAATAGAAGCAAAAGACACATAAGAGCTTAGTCAATATTGTGAGATTAGACATACAAGTTTCCCGAATCAGATATGAAACACCCACGTTCACAAAACCCCAAAAACAATTCGACCTATGTTATGGTGGAGGAACAGGTGGTCATTATCCCCAATAATTTTTATGGAAAAACAGTTTGCTTCACTCAAAATTCACATATTCAAGTTATTGAATTCCTCTTTGAAAAAAAAAATTCAAATGCAATGCTGTAAACATTGCCGCAACGTAAACAAAGTATCGATCCTTAGAAAAATAAAGCATCACATATAGTTAAATAAATACCTCCAGAACTTCGCCGGCAGAGTGTTTCAAGACGCGAAGGAACGCTTTAGTCTTCTGACCCTTGGAAGAATATTTCGCTGCACAATCACAAGACAAAGCGAAAAAAATTCAGCACAGACATCCAAATCATCATAGCCTTCAATTGCACTATTGAAATCGTGCATAGGCTCCTCAAATTTCCGAAATAACCAAATCATAAACAATTTAGCATAGGCATTCCATATCATCACAGCCTTCAATTGCACTAATTGAAGATCGAAAAACGAGATCGCGCGTTATGTGGTTCCACATGAGATCGAACCGATCGATGAATTAAACAGGACGTCTGTATATTCAGATCGAGTGATAAAGAGAGAGATTTTAATTACTAGTGAGGGCGAGGACGCGAGGTTTGGCCATGGCCATGTGAGTTGAGAGGCGTTTCGACTTGTTCCAGATGCCGCGGCTTTTGGCGACGCGGATCGACATCACGATCTCCTGCCTGGAGCCTCCGCTGCCTTCGATCGCGGCCTGGCAGGCCTTCCGAAGCTCTTCGTCGTCGGCGCTCGATTTCGCCATTGTTAATTCTCCCCCCTCTCTCTCTCTGACGAAAGGAAGCGAAAGGGTCGGGGAAGATATTTTTTTTTTTTTTTTGGGTAATTAGCAATTAGCCCCGCTAATATTTTACACTGGAGACGGATTATATATAATCCGTCTCCAGTGTAAAATAATCTTGTTGAGACCATCGATAAAGTTGAGTGACGACTAAGTCTGGAGACGGCATATATATATGCCGTCTTCTAAAAACGGTATATATATATACAGTCTCCAGGGCACGGCATATATAAGACCTGTCCCCGCTGCCAAGCCCTAAAACCCCTATTTTTCACCCCTTTTGTCCCTCTTTCACTCACCCATCCGCTGTCAACCCTGAAAAATCATCAAAAACAATTCTAAATCCAAAGGTAAACATCAAAACCCTAAATGTTCTTGAATTTTATTATTTATTTATCAATTGTTTTGATTTTATTGATTAAATTTGGGTTTTTTATGAAAACCCTAAATGTTGAATATTGAATTTATTTATTATTGGAATGTTGATTGTATGATGTTTTGTTAAGTGAAATGTGAATTTTTTTAGGGTTTTGGTTATTTTAAAATTTCTTATTTGTCAAAATAAACTTTTAAATCTTAAAAAAATTTGAAAAATTTGATTGTCATATATAAAAAAAATTTTAAAAATTGTATGGCCTTAGGAAATAATTCAATGGCCTCTTAGTAAACATTTTAAAAAAATCAAAGGCTATTTTTAGGAAATATGCTTTGTATGTGTTGCATGAATGTTATAGTGTTTAATGTGTATGTGTTGGATGGATTTTATTATTATGAATTTAGAAATATATTTACTAAGTTGAATAATTTATGGTTTAGATGGTAAAGAAATCCGATGTCCCGTTAATGTACTCTTTTAATGGGAGGATTGTTCAACGTGAAGATACTTCATTTTATGAAGGTGGTACCAGGAAAACCACCATCATACGTAAGAAGATCTCTTATGTCGATTTACTCCAAATGATGTACCATTTGACGGGGACCGATCCAAGTCTTTACAAATTGTCCATGAGTGCTGTGCATCCCACTCACGACGGAAAGTGTTTGGGTGCCCCTCTCGAAGATGATATGGGGGTGAAAGTTATGATAATGATGTACCCACAGCACGCTCTTATCATTCAAATATGGTTAGAGAAGGAAGAGATCATACAAAGAGATCATGGCGCGATGAATTATGATGCAGAAGATTCATGTCCTTCCATTGTTCGTGAACCATATCAACCTTCATCGTCGTCATTTGTTCCGTGCACCCAAGAGAATATGATTGATGCAACACCGACCAATGCCTATGGGAGTGTGAAGATACCACATTTGTAAGTATTGTGAATTTATAGGATGTTTTTGGTGAATGTATTCATATGTGTAAGTATAATGTGTTTGCATTTATAGGTCCCCATTTCATGACATACCCTCTTCACCACAATCAGGTGTGCCGCCATCCACGGCAACTAACGTACTCTCTTCATCAACACCTCCTGCTCCTAGAAAAGCTAAAAAGAAATGACTTATGAAAATATTTGGATGATTGTATTTATGGGATGTAAGACATGTTTATTATATTTATGCATTTTCATTTGTGTTTATTGTATTTATGTATTTTCGTTGGTGTTTAAAAACAGGAGTCAAGTGATTATAATGGATTTATGCAAATATCAATGCATTTTTATTATATTTATGCATGTTCAAACAGGAATTTTTATACAGGTGAGATAACCAACAATGTATACAAAAAAAAAAAAAAAAACAGATTGAAGATGGATTATATACAATCCGTCTCCATTGTAAATGGGGCAGTTACGGGTTGCAACACTGGAGACGGATTATATATAATCTGTATCCAGTGTAAAATATCGGCGGGTCTAGTTTTTATAAATATTCGGGTGACGGAGCTATTTTTACAAATTTTCAATTTTCGGGGGCTAAAAGTGCTAATTATCCTATTTATTTTGTTTATAATTTTTTTTAATTTATTTATTATTATCACAGATGATAATTACAACCGCCTTCAGCGTCTGAAAAATCATGGCGGACCTGATTTTTTGAAGCCCAGTCTTTGTTTGGGCCAATATAAGAGATTTTAATTCGTTTTTACGTATTTAAATGCGGTCTCATGTAAGTTAATTTATTTATTCATTAAAAAAATTTATATTTTTTTATTAATTATATCATTTAATTTATTCAAATATATATTTTATGATTTATAAAAATATATATTTCTAATTTTAAAAAAATAAAAATACTTATAATTTTTATTTAAAATTATAAAATAAACTGAATGTAACATTTTTAATATTGAATTGGTTGATGGTTTTCGAGATATTAAATTTTTATTGAACTCAATAAACTTTTTATGGTTCTAGTTATCCGTAGGATTCAACACTAATTAGATTGTGTGTGGATGTGTGACTGTGATATTGAGATTTTTCAAATTTTGTATTTTAAATCCAATTTTTGAAAAACATTGTTCTAGTAACATTGAATTTTCTATCCTATTAGAATGTTGGAAAAACCAAATGCTAAAATGCGTTTAAATCAATGTTTAAAAGTCTTTGGTTTTAAAATGAAAAACACATGTACAAACCGGATTGGGTTAGATCCAACTTACATTAGAAAACAATTTAATTGTCCAATACGCTAGTGACCATCAAATTTTTTTTACTTTAATATACTAATTTCATTGAATACTAAAAAATGCAAGCGTTAGAATTTAATTGAATCTTAATTTTAATTTAAAAATATGATAATATTTTATTCACAATGTATATTTGAAACTTGAAAATGAAAAAAAATCAAATGTTAATGAGCACTTTGAATAATCAAATTATCTAATGACCGTTAAACCTAACCAATACACAGACAGGGGCGAAGTCACACGAAGACAAGCAGAGACTCAAGCCCCTGCTTACATTCTGAAAAGAATTAAAATATATGTGGGCATCCTCGGATTACATTTCATAGAATATGTGTTTGTGTGTGTTTGTTCGAGGAGATTGTAAGATAATGTGTATGTTTGTTTGAAACGATTGTGAGCTTTAACACCTTGAGACAAGATAAGGTAATTTGTATGTTTGTTGGAGGGGATTATAAACAACCTAGAAAAGAAAAGAAGGGTGGGGTGGGGATAATTTGAAATTTTTTTTTCACACAGTTGTTTTGTTGTTTTAGAATACATGAAAAGGTGATGATTCCACGTCAGATCAATCATGTTCAAGATCCCTGTTTAATTAAATCCTGACCAGACAGGGCCCACCCACATGCAGAGAAATGAGAACCATAGGATCCTCCCAGGAATGACACGTGGCAACAACCCAAATGAACCACACCAGTGCAAAGCACAACATCCGCTTATAGAGATCCCTTTATCCCCACCTCATCCATCCATCCACCCATCTCTTATGAATCCCCACAGCCCACAAACACACATAGAGACACACAGAGAGACATGGCGTCGTCGTCACTGCAAGCGGTGGCTACTCTACTTCAGCCCGCCAAACGCGGCTCCTCCCGAAACCAGTCTCGGCTCCATGCAACTCAGACCCTCAAAGTCCTTCCGCGCCACGCCTCACCTGCTCCCTCCATGACCTCTCACAGAGGTTCTCTGAATCCGCCAAGATCGCCAGCTTCGCCGCTTCCGCCCTCCTCGTCTTAATAGGCACACAACTTATGCCCGTTTGAATTTGTGTTTAAGTAGATTCTACTTATACAAATTGAAACACATTTTTAATGTATAATTTTTTAAAACACATCTTTTTTATTTTAAACCGAAAAATAAAACAAAATTTTTTAAACCTAAATTTGAAATATAAGATTTTAAAATTTTCAATAGTTAAACCTAAAAACTAAATGTTGAAAACAATCACACACAAACTCCCCACTTGTTTTACTTTTTTTAAATAACAAGCATAATTGGATTGAAAAATATATTTTATTGAAAAGATCTATTTTGAATTAAATGAACTTATTTTAAAAAAAAATTAAAATAAGTTTATCAAGGTATATGCTCATTTAATATGAAGAGATATATATAGATGATTAAGGCTATGAGACTGTATTTGAGTATTTCAATAACACCGCGTATAGATGTATATGTAAAAGCGCTTTTTGCATAAAAGCATAAACCAATGACAGTGCGCGCGCGCGGGTTTCACAGGGAGCTGGAGCGGAGGCGTGCCGAAGCGGCTGACGTTCGACGAGATCCAGTCGAAGACGTACATGGAAGTGAAGGGGACTGGCACGGCCAACCAGTGCCCGACCATCGAAGGCGGTCGACGCGTTCGCGTTTAATTAAGGCGGGGAAGTACAACCTCAAGAAGCTCTGTCTGGAGCCGACGTCGTTCACGGTGAAGGTGGAGGGGGTGGCGAAGAACGCGCCGGCCGAGTTCCAGAAGACGAAGCTGATGACGCGGCTGACGTACACGCTCAATGAGATCGAGGGCCCGTTCGAGGTGGCCGGGGACGGGGACGGGGACGTGAGGTTTGTTAAATATATCAGGTGTGTTTTAGTATTTTTAGATTAGGAATAGTTTAGTTTTAAATCTACTTTTGGTTCATTCTCTTTAATTCTTACATCTAACATGATATCGGAGACTATCCATTACACGATAGTGAGTCTGACCCCACACAAAGATGATTACCCATGATTTTCTTTTGAATAAACTTTCAAAGTGCGTTTGGTTGCGCGATTGCGCTACGATATTACAGGAAGCTGCGTTTACAATCGTGCAACCAAACAGTTTTACTGTAGCAGCTTCTTGCACACAGATTTCAGGTAAATAGTGCATAAAAGCTGCGATTTCAGAAAGCTGAGAAAATGAACTTCCTGCAGATCAGTTTTGCAATCACATATTTTTACATAATCAGTTTTACAATCGCGCAACCAACGCACCCTCAGTGTAATTCACCATGAGTTTGAGAGGTGTGCTGAATATATCAGGTATTTTAATAATTCTTGTCTAGAGATAGTTTGATCATTTATGTTTTATCTTCTTTACTCAAATAGAGTTTTTGGTTCATTCTATTCCATTCCTAAATCTAACGAGGTTCGAGGAGAAGGATGGGATAGACTACGCGGCGGTGACGGTGCAGTTGCCAGGAGGGGAGAGGGTGCCGTTCCTGTTCACGGTGAAGCAGTTGGTGGCAGCGGGGAAGCCGGAGGCATTCAAAGGATCATTCCTGGTACCGTCGTACAGGGGGTCGTCGTTCCTGGACCCGCAGGGGAGGGGAGGGTCGACGGGGTATGACAATGCGATGGCTTTGCCCGCCAGAGGGAGAGGGGATGAGGAGGAGCTGACAAAGGATAATGTGAAGAACACAGCGTCATCGAAGGGGACAATCACGTTGAGCGTGACAGGTAGCAAGCCGGATACCGGGGAGGTGATCGGGGTGTTCGAGAGCTTGCAGCCGTCGGACACGGATTTGGGGGCGAAGGTGCCAAAGGATGTGAAGATACAGGGGATATGGTATGGGCAGCTTGAGTCTTGAAAAACAGAGTGGGGGGCGAAGAACAGAGTGTGTTCGATAAAAGGGTCGCTGTTTTGTATTATGAACTTTTAATGTGTCTCTTTTGATTTGTTTTTTGTGGTTTCTTCTCAATTTTGGAGGAAACTGAATGTGCTGTGTATAATGAATGGTTAAATAATGAAAGAACAAACACGTTTTATGTGGAAACAAGTTTTATGATGTTTATATTGAAAGTTGTTCTTTGAATGCCAAGTTTAATGGAAAATTTAATATATTCAATTCATATTTGTGTCTATATAAGTTGAATTGGAAATAAAAGAGGATTCCAGCTTTCATTTCTCATAACAATATACAAATATTTGTGCTTTTTCAGCACCGGTTCATTGCAAGAGGGAAAAACACAGCAATTCATCAGAAAATCTACAACTTCTACATACCAAAAAAAAAAAAAAAACACTAATCTAATGACTAATAGTTTATTTAATTTGGTGACCTAAATTGATTGGATCGATTTCAAAAGTAATAGCACCCGTACCAAAATTGATAGAATGGCATGTCCTCTTATATAATTCATCTAAAATCAACTTCGGTAACTAGATTGATCAATTGGGACTCGTACAAAAACTAAAAACCTAAAAAGATTTCAATGAAGAAAAGTTTTTGGTCTACACAACTCTTCCAAAATCTATGGAATGGAAATCAAGCAAGGAATCAAAATGATGCGATGAGCCAAATATTGAAAAGAGAAGATGCCACAGTTAGAAACCAAGACAGGAAGGCCATGGCCGCGGAGAGCTGGTACCTTCCACAGAACTTGGGAGGGCAGTAAGCCCGACCGGAGGATGTTAGGAGGTCTGTGACGCTTGCTGTAGCAGAAGCTGCTGCAAGAGACAACAAAGCAAACACCTGCGATGACAAAAAGGAATTGTTCGGTCCAACAGATCGAATTGGATTGATTGCATGGTTGTTTTGGAATCAACACGTACCCAGTCTCCAATGACGACGATAACCATGAAGCCTGGTTGGCGTAGACGGCATCTTGTGAAGATTGAGTATATGTCAACCAAGGCCAGTGTAGAGCTCCAGGGGATCAGCAGGCCCATGGTAGTTACCAGAAAGCTGATTACATGATGCAATGAACTATGTTAAACTATCTATCATAAGAGAGCAAAGTACAAATCATTAGAAAACGTATCGTATGGCGGGGGGGGGGGGGGGGGGGGGGGGGGGGGTGGTGTTCGATATGTTATGTTGTTTTTTGCATCCATCATAGAACGTGATCATGTGAGTGGTTTTGGAGTATACATCTCAAACTTGAGAGCAAGTTGTGTGACAATAGTAAGATGATTACAATAAACCTTCTTCCATTGTGATATAGTTCTTCAGAATCATGCAAGTAAGATTCTCAAATATTCTTATGTGGATATATGTGGATAAATATAAGAAGCATGGTTATCCAGATGGATTTAACATGCTATAAGAAAATTCATTTGTATGTTTTATAAATAAACAAACAAAATCTCACGAAAACCGGTTCCTAGGGTGATTTATCAGAGCCAACATATCACGCAAATAGAATATAAAACACTTTCAGATTGGTGAAGGAAGATCACGATGCATAGTTTGGCATATTGTGCATACCAAAAAGTCTAGATCATTTCTATTGATTCATGAAAATTACACAATATATCTCTGAATAATGAATGGCACCACCATCACTAACACGGGCAGATTTCGAAGACCACATAGTGATTGCTAACATTTCACCGCTTCGCATCAGATTGGCAAATTCATGTAGATCAAAAAGAATGACATGCTTCAACCCCCCAGTGTCCACCTCAGAGTATCTATACTTCTTTTTTGTGAATATTGAAACATATGTATAATTATGTTGCGCGTCTGATGACCTAAACTAAGGTCCTTGACGTTTCTATTTCAAAACTCTCCCATACTGTCATTGATGCAATGGAAATCCTTTAAATAGCAGTAATAATAGAATGATCATCAACCGAATTATTTGAATTGAGAAAACAAGAAACAATTTCTCTCACTAATTTCAGTAACAAACATATACTAGTTATGCTGCTCTGCAACCATGTCAAAAGGTAACAAATCAATTCCTCAACTTTGATCTTTCACAATCAGAAAACACAACTTCAATGTCTGGGTAACAAGATCATAACTCCCCTCTCAATCCAATCAAGATCCAATTCATAGGCCGTTCTAATAGTTCATTCGAAATGAATAAATTTATGTTCTTGATCAAACGACAGGGCTATGCTTACATTTCAAAATTCTAAATAATTCCAATTGCAACCCACTTCAAACAATGAACAAAAAAAAACAGAGAAACAACAAAAATACACATCGAAACAAGACTGATTCAAGATTCCAAAGTATGGGTATTAAAGAATACAAGTCATACTATGAAATATATATAATGAGAGAGAGAGAGAGAGAAATTGATTTCACCAGAAGGAGGTGTAGCTGTAGAATTGGACGTCAACGGACATGAAGAGCAGAGAAGCCGTCGAGAAGAGAGCCTGACCCAACCGCAACGACAAGCTGGCACTCGTGCCCAGTGCACCCGGCGTTCCATCCATGGAAGACGACGACGACGAACAGGCACATGCGTTCCACGCCCCTGATGTCCTGGATCACAGGGTCTCATCTCTGCCTTCCAAAACTCCTCTCCATAGTAACCCAATTTTTTTTTTTATAAAAAAAATATGATTAAAAAAAAAACCACAGAAAGAGAGAACGAAATGAAGTCGATTTCAACGGAGGATTTGACACGTGGTGTGTGAAAGAGAATAAATGGCCGGCAATGGCGTTTTCACCTTTGTCAAAATCGTTGGGGTTCCGACGCGTGGTTTCTAAATTTAGTTTTTTCAAAGGCCTTCATCACTAGAGAGGGAGTGGTTGATTAGGACCGTACATTTTTCATGGGTTGATGAGTCGGAAAAACCTTTCCTTCGGTGCCGTATCAGAGTCAGACTCATGCTTATCATTGCTTATTTTAAATGAATTATAAAAGAGAGTCTGCGTATATATATATACGTGTGTGTATATCAATGTAGGTGATAAAGTAGGGTATCACAAGCTTTTGAATGCCACTTTCAGTGATTGAGATTCACAGGACCATTGGGGAAAATAAAAGGGTCCTGAGGATTTCCTGTACTATGTCTCTGACTGCAAATTTGAACAGCGAACATTACATACAGGCTGGCACTACACGTTAAAAAATTAGTATGACACGACACATTATAAACAAGGCGACACATAACATAACGTTAAAGTATATGGATCGTGCTAAACCAGTTTTATGACACGTAGGCTATTCTCACATGACACAGTAGACATGACACGATAATTCACAGTAGATAAGATACATAATATGTTGAACAAATATATTATTACATTGTTATATCAAATATATATAATGTTTTAATGTGTATATATGTTTATGTAATATATTTATATATTTTTTGTCTGTATAATATTAAAAAAAGTAAAATTTAAAAATAAAAAATATTTTTAAAAAACATTATAGACTGGCATGTGAGGCCCATGGGCGGCCTGTCAACCCGGTGGGTCAAGCTTGGTACCGCCCGTCAAAATTAACGGACTAGCCAGCTCATTGGCCGTTTCTTTAACATCCCGGCACAATCCGTTTTACACCTCTAAGTCATTACCATCGTGGAATCAGAATTGATTCTCAACAAATGTGCATGTAAGCCTCTCAACTAATCACAAATACGGACCATAAAACTTCATGGATGTATTTTATCTTAAATGATTCAAATAAAAATATTAATACTCAAAAACATTAATTTGACTAATCAAATAACATATTAAAGAGAATTTATCTTTTTTTTTTAAATATTATACAAAGAAAATACAATAGTTATTTAAATTTCAAATCATAATTAATCAAAATAATTGAATTTGAATAAATATATAATTTTTTATAATATGTCATATTCAGATATTTTTAAAATCCAATACATATATACAATATAAATATTCCCACATCAGAAAATTTCTGAATCCATAATGACACATGAGGATATTTTTTGGTATAATTGACAGGATTATGCTCAAGTTTTCAATATTTTTCAGTGGCAGAAAGGTGTAGCAGTTGAAAGATCATCAAACCCTCCATGGCAAAGTCTCACTTTATTACCTAAATAAATTTTAAAAAAAGGCATTGTGTAGTGGTTTAGGTTTTTCTTCTCAATGCAGTGGTTCAGGTTTAATTAAGTAGATTAAGTAGGAAAAGTCTTTATAAAACCTATTCAGATCACCCAACCAAATCAAATAAAGAAAAGAAAGAAAAAAAAAAACACTTACAGCAGACTTAACACCGATGTCGTTGGCGAGGATCATTTTCTGCACGGCAGTCTCAGCGGCCACGCTCGCAGTCATCCTGCTTGCGCTAGTCTCCCCCGTCCCCCACAGAAAACCACGGCCTTCGAACCCGATCCACCCATGGATGTCGCTGTCGCTCTACGTGCAGCGCCCCAACCTCACGAACCCTACCACGAAAGCGACCCGGACAGCCAACAGCGCCCTCATCTTCCACCACACGCTCACCGACGGCCCTCAAAACACGTCCCGGGTGATCGGGAGGGCACAAGGGTTCATAATCCCGGTAGAGCACTTCGCGCACTCGGCCTTCAATATTGTGTACCTCACCATCGACACGCCGGAGTACTCTGGTAGCCTCAGCATCGAAGGGAGGGGTGTGAGGCATGTGCCGAGGGAGGAACTCGCGGTCGCTGGAGGGACGGGAAGCTTCGCCTTCGCGAGAGGGCTTGCTGTCTTCGCGCAGATGGATAGGTGGACTACAGAGGCCCTGGCCATGTATCATGTAAAGCTGAGGCTGAGATTCCCCTCTCGGTCTCAGACCATCCACGAGCGATAATGCTATATTGCTGCATCTTTTTTTTTTTTTTTTTTTTTTTCCAAAGGTGAAAATTATGATAACTATGTAACTTATTAGATGCAGGTGAAAAAACCATGTCTCTATGCTACTGGAATGCGATGAAGAACATGATATTACATGCGGTGTTTAATGGACATATGTTACTATGATCCAAATCATGCTCATACTTACTCAAATAAGGAAGATGAAAAATTAAAGCATGGTAAAATAGTCACAACATCAAAAATAGCATTGTGGCAAGGCTAAGTTGTTCTACCAAGTCATTTGTCATCAACTTCGTTCTCCTCATCATCAAATGATCCTATAGACTGTCAAAAAATTTGAAATGATTAAATTTCAGAAAATGATTTACATTGTCAATATAATCCAAGAAGCAAGTTGAGGAAAATATAAAAGGCATAATACATGTGTATAATATTATAATCGTATGTTGGTCTGGTAACATAACATAAGGCAAAACTATGATGCGAAACAAGGCTGCCCTCAAAGGTCAGATCCTTGGCAGCACCGCACAAGCATGTTCAAGAGGCAGAAAATAATCCAGTCACAGAAGGGCCCCATCAATACAACCCAGCAATTATAAGAAGAGTGGATCACAGTCAGTTTCAAGTAACGTGTCCAGCTATTGGTTCCTGTCATCGAGGGACACGGCATTATTATGCGGAGAATGCTCACCAGTGATATAAAAGTTTTCCAACTCATATAACAATACATTGATTCTAAAACCATTCCTCAGACCAACATGGCCTATATAATCCAACAACATTAAACAATTAAACCAACCACATGCCAAAATTTAGTAACACCACATATTCCTAGGGTGCTTGAACACTTAACAAACACCAGGTCCTAAATCCTAGTAACAATCTCTGAACCTGACATGTGGATGAACCATCACCATGAATTGAAAGATAATAAGGTAAAGTAAGAAATACAAAGGATGATCTGCAGCACAGGAACAACTCCAGTCATTCAACACTTGGACTTTCATGGCGAAGACATGAAGTGAATAACTACCAGAGTAGAGCTTGGACCCTTGATATGGCTGTCTAGCCTGTCTACATGCTTATCATCCTATGAAAAATAATGAATAAATATTCAAACATATCTGATTAATTAGAATATATACTTTACATTTTATAAAAGTGTATCCCTCAACCCTGTCTTCAAGTCGTCGCTTCATCGATTCTGCTCATCTCATCCTTCAATTTCCGCGCTTGCTCGAGATCGCCCAACCTCGCATACCCATCAACAAACGCCTCGTAAACCTCCTCATCCGGCCCATACCCTCTCCCCACCATCTCGGCCTGCACCTTCAACGCCGCCTCCAGCTCCCCACACTCGCACAACCCCTTCACAACCCCCACATAACACCTCCGACTCGGCACAAACCGCTCCCTCCTCACAATCCCAAGCCCTTCCAAAACCCTCCCCCTCTCACACAATTCAACAACCAATTCATCCGCGACGAACCCCTCCATTTCAACCCCCGCGCCACGCACGTCGTTATACAATCGAACCGCCGAATCGACGTCCCCGGCCTTGCAGTGCCCATCGATCAAATGCCCGTACGTGACGCGCGTGGGTTCGACCCCGCTCATCACCATCTCCCGCCGCAGCTCCTCCGCCCGATCCATGTCTCCGATCGCCGAAAAGCCTCCGATGATGGCGTTATAGGCCATGACCCCCCTCTTCACGCCCTTCGCCGCCATCTCTTCAAACAGTTTCTCCGCCTCTCCGATCCTCCGTTCATCGCACGCCGCCGCCATTAAAATCGAGTAACTGAACCCATTCAAATCGCACCCAAATCTCACCATCTCGTCGCGAATCCCCCCCAAAGCGTCGAATTTCCCCTCTCTGTACAGCGAGAGCAGAATCGAATTGAAGGTCTGCGTGTTGGGGGAAACCCTAGACGCGATTTGGGGATCGAAGAATTCCCTGTAGAGAGCCACCGCCGCGAGGGATCCGCCGGCGCCGGCGGCGACAGAGTTGATGAGGTGGTTGCAGACGGCGGTGGACGGCGGGACGCCGCGGGACCGGAGCGAGCGCGCGACCTCGAGCGCGCGATCGGCGCGGCGGGAGTCGAGGCAGGCCTCGACGAGGAGGTCGAAGACGAAGGGGGCGGAGTCGCAGAGCCTGTACGACCTCGCGAGCTCGTCGAGGAGGCTGAGTGGGGCGTCGTCGTCGGAACGGAGGGCGGAGCGGATGAGGGACTTGGCGAGGGACTTGAGGCGGTTGCGGGCGAGGACGTGAGCGACGACGGCGTGGGAGGCGAGGGAGGGGGAGACGAGGGAGTGGGTCTTGGACCAGAGGAAGAAGCGGAGGGCGAGGCGGGGGTTGTTCTTGAGGCGGAGGACGATCTGGGAGACTTGGTCGGAAGTCATGGCGGAGGCGGCGGAGGGGATGGGGCGGAGGAGGGACTTCAGGTGGTTCCACCGGCTCTTGGAGCGGTGGTCGAGGAGCACGGAAACGACGGTGGAGATTAGGGGGTCGGGTGAAGGGGGTGATTGATCGGACGGTTGTGGGTGGGGGGACGTGGAGAGTGAGAGGAGGGGCATTTTGGGAAAGGGAAGGGTGAACATTCTTCTCGCGGTGGTTGGAAGAGCCATTGCAAAAGCTAAAACAGAGCATCCACTGAAACACACATACATCTGGGACTTATTGAAATCTTGAAAGCAAACATGTTGCTTCAAATGTTAACTTCGATTCAATATCCTGACCTTCATGTTTATTCTAGTTTAAAATAATATCATGTATTTCATGGTTAAAAAATTGGTCTTTTTCAGAAAACAAAGTATAGTTTAGTAAACAAATACAATTAATATTTCAATATTAATAAAAATATATAATGATATATTAGAAATTATTGTTCAAAACATACGGTAAACACATGCGATATTGATCTCATTTTAGATGTGTCAATGACATCTTTCTAAATATACCAACTTTGTAAGAATTTGATTTACATAATAAAAGTTGAATTTTAAATTTAAAAAATCTATAAAAAAAAAAAAATTTTAAAAAGAAATTTTTAATTTGAAGATTTAATAATAATTAAAAATGGGATCTTTATACAGATCCCAATTTGCACCGTTGTTGAGCTACAAAGCATGATTGAGATGCTCTGAAATAAAATCTATAAAACAATCTATTGGGAAAAGTTATTTATAGCTCTCAATGAAATAAAAAAAAATTACAATTACATTTAATATCAAAATCATCAACACGAGAAAAAAAAAAAAAAGTTTGACAAACACGAACTTGATAGATTTATGACAGCCATATTAGAAGGTTCACAACATCACCAAAAATCTCCACAAGAACAAACCCCATCTCTAAAATGATGAAACCTCAACGAATCCCTCACACTGATCTGAACCCCCACAGTCCTCGATATGAACTTAATCGTATTGTGACAGTCCCCACAAATCCTCAGATTCTTAAACACCCGAACCGAAGACCCCCCAGACCTCAAATTAAGTATCCCAAACGCCACCGCGAGCTTCTCACTGTGCCCGCACAAGCCCAGCTCCTTCTCCTCGCAATCCACGTCCTGCAACGCAAAATCCGTGTCGGGCGCGTGCCCCGCGAGCCTCATCTTCATCATCATCTCCTCCACAAACATGTAAATCTCATTTGATCTCTCGTTCCGCCTATCGCCTTTCACGAACGAGTACACCCGATTCTGCACAAGCACCCAACTCCGCCCGGGCTCTTTCGCGATCCCTCGCTCCCTCATCACTTTACGCACCATTGAAGCCTCGCCTAATAATTTGGAGTTGATTAGCAAGTTGTATAAGAGAACGTAGTTCCCCGGGTTATCAGGCTCGATCTCTAACAGGTGGCTCGCTGCAATCCTCCCCAAATCGGCATTCTTGTACACCCTACAAGCCCCAAGAAGAGATCCCCAGGCGCCCGGTGTGGGTTCTATTGGCATTTCTTGGATGAACTTGTATGCCTCTTCGAGTCGACCAGCTCGGCTGAGTATGTCTGTCATGCATGAATGGTGGTCTGCATCCGGTTCGAGACCGTGGTTGCTTTTCATTGAGTTGAAGATTGCCCGACCATCATCGACGAGGCGCGAGTGGCTGCAACCGGTCAACACGGTTGTGAATGTCACCGAATTAGGCTTTATGCCCGAATCGATCATTTCTTTGAACAATGAGAGAGCTTCCCTTCCACACCCGTGCATCGAATTCGCCAAGATGATGGTGTTCCACGCGACGGTGTCCTTCTTAGGCATTTGCGCGAATATTTTTCTTGAAATCTCCAAGTCCCCACACTTCGCATACATCAGAACCAAAGCTGTAGTGATGATCATGTCTTCGACGAATGCGTGTCTGATGCTGTAGCCGTGAATCTCTCTGCCTCTGTTTAAGCATTCAAGATCGGTGCAAGCTGGAAGGATGGCTGCCATGGTGATTTTCTCAGGCTTGAAACCGAAATCCTGCATTTGCACTAGAAAGTCCAAAGCTCTGTCTGTCCGCCCATTCTGCACGCACCCTCCGATCATCGAATTCCATGAAGCGGGGTTCGTCTTGATCCCTTCAGTCCTCATCCGATCGAAGATCTTCAGACCCTCCTCGCAGTCGCTGTTCGAAAAGCAGGCTGACAAGATCACATTCCACGATATGAGATCCCTCTTCGCCATGTTATCAAATACGACCCTCGCCTGTCGCACGCGCAAGCACTTCGCATACATGTCCACCAGTCCACTGCTCACGAAGACGTTCTCCGAGAATCCGTTTCTCATCGCGAACCCGTGGATTTCCCTCCCTGAATTCAATGCCCGCAAATTGGAACACGCGGGGAGAATCGTAGACAAGGTAACCGAATTGGGTTTCGCTCCTTTCGATCCCATATTGCGTAGAACGTGAAATGCGTCACTTGGGAGCCCCGAATTCAGATACGCGGCAACCAATGAAGTCCAACTGATCACGTCCCTCTCCACGAGTTCACCGAAAACTCTCCGCGCCTCTTCGTGGGACCCGCATTTGCCATACATGTCAATCAAAGCATTGCCCAACACAAGATCCGATCCGAACCCGTATTCAACCGCGTCTTTGTGCACGTCTCTGGCTTTGGCGAGATCCACCAAGGCCGCGCAGGCCTTCGCGGCGGACAAGAGCACAAACTTATCGGGTTTGATCCTCTTCTTTCGTAGTTCATCATACAGTCGAACGGATTCCCTTGGGAGTCCCCGCTTCGCGTAGGTGGTGATCAACGCCGTCCATGAACGGAGATCCGGGTCAGGCATTCCATCGAACGCCTTCCGCGCCCTCTCTAAATCGCCCGCATTTAAGTAGATTTTGAAGAATTTGAGACTCAGGTGGGGAGGGAGGTTGGTGGGTGTTCTTGAAAGCATGTGATTTCACAAATTCACAAAAACTTTTGTGTCTAAAGATTTCATCACTTCAATCCAGTATGTTTGTTTGAGCAGTCAAAATTTGAGAGAGAGAGAGAGGTGACTTTTATGAATTTCGGGGGGTATTTTGGTCAAATTGTTACTTGAACGACAAAAGGTCGAACTCGAATGTATAGATAGATTCGGATTTTATTGAAAGATTGTTGTTTGTCTGACATCTGTCAAATTGACACGTGCAAATCTCAGCCGCCATGTTGGGGTGTGCAAGTGTGAAGTTCTCTTCATATCCGTCGACGTCGATTTCTATAACCACTCTTCCTTCTGGTGATTTTTTATTTATTTTATTTTTTATTTCAAGCTGACCTTAAATTCAAGTTGAGAAGATTACTTCAACTTGTTTGTTGTAGATAAAAAATTCTTTAAAATAATCATAAACAAACAAGTGGATAAGTCCACATTAAAACTCAAATCTAAAACATATCCTTAATACATGTAAGTCATGATGCATTATGCTTATATGACTTGGATTTTCAATACTGATGTCTTGGAATCTTGAATTAGTATTATCTTTGGATGTGTAATTGTGTATATGTTGGTTGTATTGTGTCTCTCAGTTTTTCGTTTACAATTGGATTCTTGAAATCGAATTTGAAATATAAGAATTAGAGAAGGTGTTGTTTGAAATTGAGAACAGAGTGACTTTGATTTTGAAAGATCGTTAGATTCGGTTGACAGACAAAATTGGGCTGATTCATTTTATGGGATGTTCACTGGATGACTGGATCATTAAAAAAAAGTGTTCTCCGTTACAAATGATGTATTACTGAATCACCATTCTCGTATTAGTTATATTGCAAGGGTGAATGTCATGCATGGCAGGTACTTGAAACATTGCCTGACTTCAGCTAATCTGCATATTGTGGATTGTTGATGTATTGATGCACATTTTCTTCTTATTATCATTAGAGAATTTTATTTAAAAGTGAGAATAGGAGTATTTGAGACTGTAATTCTAGATTTTATCACCCAATAATACTCTTGTATTTTATAACTTCATAACAAATTTGGGGAACTAAACTTTGTAGTAATGGGTGTGAGGACGCGCCATTAAATTCCAGATTTGCAGCTTCACCCCAAAGCAAGCTTTGTTTTTTGCACTTGTTTGTCAAAATGTTCTTTTTAAAAGCATTGGCTTAACTTATAAGGGGGTGCAAAATGGAAGAGTGCCAAGAGACTCAAAATATTGAGGTTTATGAGCAAGACTGCTCAAACAAATGCCTTGGTTGGATTTTTTTTTTCTTCTTCGTTTAAACAGCTTCCTTGTGACGATTATGGGCTTGTTAATCCCTAGGAGTTGGATGCGGGCGTTTGTTGACATATATTCAATTATGTTAAATTGCCCCCTCCTCCAACCAGGTATCATGGACTCATGGTGATTTTCATCACTGGAGACTGGGTAAGTAGTCTATACACCCAAAATGGCTAATGGTAGCCAAAATTCCAACCTTCATTTGTTTTGTGTCTGGCAGCAGCTTTGACGACCATAAGCATGTCAGACTTCTTAACAACCACTGAAGGTTACAACTTCCCAGCCAAATTTTGTGGTAGATACAAAGTCTCTGCAGCCACAGCTCTTCTTTATTGGTTTCTAACTCACATAACCTTCATCTTCTTTGTGATCTGCATTGGATATTATGAGTTGTGAAGAGTATGGCAATGTGTGATATGAAAAGGCCTACTCTTTTGTATATGATAGATTTGATTCCTCCAACGAGTTGTATTGATTAACCAATTTGTTATGCCAAACAATTATGTTTTTATCTTCTCCAACAGGCAAGGAGTTTACGTTTGGAGACTACTAAAAGTTCTCAATCTAAGCAGGTAATCACATTGCCTTTCTAATTCCTTGTGGTAAGTTCACCAAAATATTATGATCTGATTAGTTTTACGAGAATTAGTTTGATATCATAATAGTCTTGTGGCTTTGTGAGTTGCTAGTGACATAAAATTCCTGAAGCTAAATTTAGATAATGGAATTTCAACATAGGTGCTTCAGAATAATCTGAGGTCTGTCATTGATTTCATAGTCTTGATTTATGTTGACAGAGGTTCACATTTCTTTTGTTCCTATAATAGATGGAGCTTGCTCATATTTGTTATTCCCGGAGTCACTTTTATAGTCCTATTTTGAATATATTTTTTTAAAGTATATACTTGTTTAATGAAGTACATATCTTAAAACAATAAAAATGAAATATATACTCAAATAAATTGAATACATGCCTTTTTCCATTTTTCCTAACTTAGTATATACTAGCCTGACCTAATACATACTAGACTAGTGAAAGTATATCCTAGGTTTGGACTACGCGTGACCGCAGGAATGATCGACCGATACATCTCACAGAATGTAGAATGCGGGGAGATGATGATAAAGGATTCCAATAATTAAACAAAAGAATGGTAGGATTCTAACAGATGCTAAAACAATGATAAGATAAATCCCATTTTTGTCTTGCATGTGTATTGAGAAGATCAATAACAGAAGGTGGGGGTGCTTAGGAGGGCATGTCCAGTAACCTGATTGAAATTGATGACCATGTCATGAATGTCCTCAATTCTTGAATGATTGGCAATTCATTTGATGTTAATATTCTGTGTCAAACACATTAGGTTCTTCATTTACTTTAATGTTTTTAGTTTTTCAATTCTTATGCAAAAAATTAAAAAAAACAATCCAATCAAATTGTGCGGGATTGTAAAGCTTCCATATAGAGAGTAAAGAGATCTGGTTTCTGAAGTTCTTCAGTTCCAATTAAATTGAAACCTCTTTATAGTGGTCAAACAGGTAACCTATTGTTAGGCATCTTAATTTCTTGATGTTTATAGGTTACTTACTTGGGCATGGAATGACGACTTAGTAACCTTTCACAGGACTCCGAATTTCGTGAACATGTCAGTTAGAAAAAATTCAAACAAGCTTCAAAGCAGTGAATTCTTGTAATTTGACTTGCATTATGTAGGTGTTAATTGAGAAATTCTGGTTTACTTTGTCCAATTATTATCCAGCATTGTTTAGGAATATGAAGATGTTGTCATGATGATATTCTTTGCTCTTTAGCCTTCCAGCACCTGTATCAGATTCTATACTGACAATTAAATAAAGTGAGGGATTTAGGATAATATTCCAAAACACTGCTTTTCAGGTCTTGGACTTGTTATGGTAGGTCTTCAAATCCCAAAATTTGCCATACCTACCTTAGGTAACAGTTATAGAGCTTCAGTGAAACAAAATGTGACTGAAATTAGTTTCCTAATTAAAAGGAAGAATAATCTGATGTGTAGAGCATACATCTGATGCTATAGATGCAAGAGTATGGTGTGTGTTTGCTCCATGCTTTCTTTTCCTACATATAATATTTTAAATGGTATACTGCTATATATTGAAATAGTATTTATTTATTTATATATTTGTAAGGAGGCATCCTTTCTCATCCAAGAAAGCACCATTTGTTTTCTCATTTGTCTCCCAAGGAACATCATTTTTCATAAAAGTTGTTTGGCTGACTTTCGAAACCAAAATCAGTAACCAAATTTGTTTTTTTTTAAATCATTGGGAATCTATTATCTGGAAATATATCTTACAAAAGCATAATCAATTTGACAATTGGTTACAAACGAGGCTAAATTAGAACATTTTTTATACAGAAAATGATTTGCCCGCATTGTATTGCAGTAGAAAGAGATAAATTTGCATGAAATGATACCCATTTCAGTACAATTGGAAAGCAAGTGTATACACTAAAAGCAAAACTTGTTTTGTGGATAGCATGTTGAGTTAGTGAACAAGGAATTATGCTGCCATGTTTGTGCTATCTCATCATTCATTTCAAAGAGATTGTGATCAGTGGTAAAATATCTTCACATGGCGGGGAATCTGTTCTTCTTCATCGCATACAACTTTATGCAATATAACACATAATTAAATCATAATAGTGCTCATAAAGATGAAATAAAAAAAATCCCTCACTTATTCCCCCCTATGATGTTTGGCCAATAGTGTGTTGTCAGCAGAGGCAATCCTTTTATCAGGACTTCTCAGCCAACAATTTTAAATGTCTCAAAAATGGTGAAGAGGAAGCATTGTTTAGGATGGTTTAAGTACTGATTGTATGAATAATTAAAAGAATAAAGAATGAATCTGATCCTTTTTTTTTTCTTTTTTAGTTTCATTTAATTTTAAAGCATATTCATTCATATGTCTCCCTCAAGCATTAGCTATGCATGCAGAATGTGTAATGAATTATGAGGTTCTCATTCTTTATAATTTAAAAAGTTCTTACTTATAGAGTAATCATTCATGCTTTATTAAAGCAAGTAGTGTTTTCTTCCCCCCTGTCTATTACACACATATTCTACAAATTCTGATTCTTCTGACAGAGTACCCTATTGTTTCTAGAGTGGCCACTAATGAAGATTCTGAAGAAAGAATCATCCCACCATTCCAACTATAGACATCTTCATTTCTATTAACCACTCATCAATAGATGAACATAAAAATGATGTTTCATACATATCAATGAGTCATTTGAGCCATTTCAAAGACACACATGGAACCGAGGTACTCACTCTTCACTTGGGAATCCTGGATTTGAGCCTTCTAAATTACATATCAAATCATCTCTTGATAGATTAGTAAAGATTTCCTCTCTTTTTAATTAAGCTATTTGGGTTACTTTTGCTGATAAGAGAAGATTCCAATCAGAAACATAAAAATTAAAAAAAGTTCTGTGATTAAGCTTCATCTTATCACTGTCCACTACATGGCTGTGAACCTGAAGAACTTGGAATAACAGTATCTGAGCATCATATATGCTGCAACTCATGCATTGTTAGAGTCAACTAGTGCAAATAATGCTACCTAAAGTTCAAGAAACTTAGAATTTCATTAAGTGGGATCTCTCTCCACAAAGCATAATTCCCCAACACCCTTCACATTGAAGCCAAACAAAGCACCCCTCCACAATTCCACCTTATCAAAACACTACCCCCACGTATATAAATCCACCCCACAAAAACTCTCACCAATCTCTACTACTACTACTTCTACTACTTAACAAGCACAAACCATGAAGTATGGTGAGATCACCCACTTCAGCCACCCACAGCACAAGCTGAGGTTCGAGTACTCCGACCACCCTTTCAAATGTGACGGCTGCAAGGAGGCCGGCATCGGCTCCCGCTTCCGCTGCTCCTTCTGCGACTTCGACCTCCACAAACACTGCGGCCTCCTCCCCTCCACAACCTCCACCACCACCCACCCATTCTACCCCAAATGCGCCTTCCAATTCCTCTCCAAGCCCCCCGGTGACCTTCCCCGCTTTTGCAACGCGTGCGAGAAAGATGTCACCGGATTCGTTTACCACTGCAGGTAAACTTGTCAATTATCCAAAAAAACATGCTCCGAATTTATATTCAAATTCAAACGTCATCTCCAGAGTGTGGTTACGAGAGACCCTAAAAAGTTAAAAGTCTATACGTGTTATCTCCCGACATGTCAATTATTCGAGAATTATCAAATTCTGATTTACAATAAGATAATATTAAAAATAATATTCAAATTCTTTTTGTATGTTTCTAAAGGAGACGAGGAACCCAAATTCTCTTATATGTATCTAATATGTCCTAGTAATCATTTAAACTAGTGTTCATATCCAGACGTGTCAATTATTTTAAAAAAATATTCTATGATGATTTAAGATAAAATAATCTTAAAAATAATTCAAATTCAATTATCATGCAATCTTAATCATAATTTTAATAAATTTAAATAATCATTATATTCTTTCAGTGTGTCTCTAAAAAAGAATTTAGATTCCCCCATCTATCTAATATGTCTGTGGGTCAGTTTGGAACGAACTTGGGTAACTTTTTGTTTTGTAAAGAACTTTTTTTTCAAACCCATTTCTAAACAGAAAAAGTAAGGCAAAAGTTACAGACAAATTTTTTAAAACCTGAGTTTTCCAGAAAAAGATGTAGAGAGACAGTTTAGTGCAAAAATCAATTTCGTAATCGTACAACCAAACCAAACGGCAGCCTAAGTGACCATTGAAACAGATTTCAATTATCGGAGATAAATGGTTTAATTATTTAGGATAGGATACGGATATTTTAAAGCACGAGAATGGCATGTAGGAAGTGCGGGTTCGACCTCCACCCGTGCTGCATGAACCTGCCACACGTGCTGGAGGCGGGGGATCTGAAGCTGTACCTGTACAAGAAGGTGGGGGGTGCGTGCCACCGGTGCGGGCGGAAGGGGAGGAGCTGGAGCTACCGCTCGTCGTGCAAGAATTACAACCTGCACGTCGCGTGCGTGACGGAGATGCTCGTCGAGAGTTGGCACGAGATATACTATGGTGGTGGTGGGAATAACAGTTACAGTAATAGCAAGAAGTGGGTGAATCAGATACCGAGCATAAGAGGGGCGGCTGTGAACAGGCACAGGCACAAGAAGAAGGGGAGGCTGAGGAAGTGCTGCGAGCTGGCCGGGTTAGCCGTGCAGTTTGTCATCTCTGCAGTGTTGGGTGATCCCACCACCATCATTGCTGGTATTGTTGGGTCCTTCATCTCCAGATAGAGTAAGTTCTATTTGTATATGTGTTGTGTGATCTTTTTTTCGGGCTATTACATGTTATCACATCCCAACAGGGGATAAGAGCGGGTTCGAACCTTAGATCTCCCTCTAGTGGGGGGAATGCCTTCTACCACATCACCAAGCGAGAAGGGGTTGCCCTGGTGTTGTGTTGTATGATCTTCTTGCACGCTCTTTCGCTGAATTAAAAATTAACGATGTTGATTATAATTTTTACAATCATTTATTTATATTCATACTGAATCAAGTTTTTATTTAAATTTTTACTTAAATCAGGGTAAACAAGCCTTCACCCAAATTTTCAATAGATTTTTTTTTTCTTTCGATTCTATATTTTTTAAAAGAGTTGAGTAAAGTATAAAGTAATTGTTGAAGACATATTATATCAAATAAAAATTTTATTTATGTATAAATTTAAATAAGGATCAAATATGACTTTACATGAAGTGTGTATCGTGGAAAAATAATAATCATGACAAGTAACTGAGCCAGTCCCAACCTCTGAATAAAATACAACAATGTCTCGCCGGGCCTGACTAGTGGTTGACTTGGTAGAAAACAAAACGTAACACATAAATCATTAAGACAAATCCCTTTTCTAAGTCAAACAATAAATAAAATAGATTTCCAATGAAAACAACCGGATCAATAGATATCTAAAATGAATAAATGAATCATTTTTAAAAATAAATAAAAATAAAAATTCTACAATAAAAAATAATTTTTTTTTAAAGATTTAAGGGGACCTTAGACAACCGCACTCATTATATCTGACAACAAATACACGGGGTTGAACTTATCATTTTTCTATCATGAGCTAAAAGACTATCAGCAACCAAAAGAAAATAAGCAGCCCATTCACAGCAATTGGACCCAATACTGGGCGACAATGCTCATGATCCATTCTAGCCCACTAGGACCATGTTTTATATTTTAAAGCAAAGAAAAGTGTATATGATTGTTTAAAGGGCTCTGTTACACTTGAACACTTCTGCAGTCACTTGTATAAACATCACATCATCTAATATAAAAGTATGAAATTATTTAACACAATATGTCTGTATTCTATTGCATATATACTCTATCATAAAAAAATTAAAAATTTATGCATCTAATTCAATGAAATATGTATTTCAATTTTTCGAAGAGGATAATAATTATGCAATGTGTAAAAATGATTGTAATAATGCTTGTGTATAACATTTTTTTTTGTGCTAATCATGGATTGAACCCACATTCATTCGAAAAAGAGTAAAACCCTTACCTCTCGCCATATGAGGAATAGTTAAGTCATTTATAATAAAAAAAAAATCCATACAAAGAACTAGATGATTTTTGTTGGGTTGTCATTGCTTTCTCAATTTAGGTAATACTGTATCTTTTGTGTTTGTTTTGTTTGAATAAATATAGTTTAAATGAATAAATAAGAATAAATTATATTAACATATCCAGGTATCAGGTTATATTCTAACTTATATTATAGATAATATTTTAAAATACTGCATGTCTTACAAATATGATTGTTTTAAAAGAAAGTGTACATTAGAATAGTATATATAAATATAAGAAACTAGATCATTCACATATAGTTATCCAGATTAGAGTATTCCATTTGGATGCGAAATTAAAGACCTGATAGCTGGTTTTCACATGATAAACTTCTTATATTATGATTATCTCCAAAAACAGATCATCAACAACAAGAAAAATAAAAAACACACACAATACTAATCAAATCAAAGACTTCTTCATCTCAAACAGATAATACAATACCAATGACACCAAATCCGTTACATGTCGCACGGTGGGACTCAAAAGCTTCACTCACACAATACACAATAATTTATATTTAAAGACAAAAAATAAAGATTCCTTCAGATTGGGCAATGATTCGATTAAATAAAGAGTTCATGATTCGAATTGGCACCATAAAAAGCTACAAGAGAAAGAGACAAGTTCTGTATTTTATGTCATATATTTTTTAAATATACAAGGAACCTCATATTTACACCTCAAAATTGGTATAGTCTGTGCCCAACATCACAGCTAACATGTCAGTAAACCTTGCATGGACTTTTGAATATTGATTAAAAAATGGAAACTTTGTCCCTTTGAAATGGTGTTAAATTATATTTATATGGAAATAAAATATGACCTGATAACATGATAGGCCTTTAAATTATTTTCATGTATACAGTGATGAATTGAATATGCGTCGGTGCACCGGTTTGGAAGATGTTTCAAAACGTAGTTATAGTGAGTTTCTAAAGTGTGATTGCGTCTACAAAATTCAATTTATAAATTCAATTTATTAGTCAATTGATAAATTTGAATAGTCTTTCAAAACAAAATGACTGAGGGTCCATTTGATAACATGATTGAGGAAGGGGAGGGGGTGATTCTATTTTTAATTAAGCAGAAAGCTCAAACATGCTATCAAACAGGTCTCATGAAATCAGCTTAATTAAAAAGTTACTTACAACTTTTAGAGAAAAAGATTGCTTTTTTAAAAAGCACATAAAATATGTTTTTCAATAATCAAAGTCTATTTAAGCTACTTTATTCAAAATCTTATTTTTCAAACGAGTTTCCAAACAGACCCTAAGTATCACGGTGCAATAAGATTTATAATTGGAATGAGTAAAAATAAGATGTGTACGTACACTGTAGAAAAATTCACCCAAATCAAGCATTGTAATGTATGCAAACAAGATTATTGAAACATTCAAGTAAGGCTAAACTATAAACTAATAAAAGGATTAATCAACCAAATGAGTTTCTTGTAAATTTTTCTTATTGTCAGTCAAAATCTCCATCAATTTTGTTCACAAGGACATCGTCACAGCACAGAAATACCTAGGAAGATAAAACCATTGGAATGTAACAAACACTACCAATTACTAATGTAAACAGTCTGATTATTGTCTTTATTAAATAACCAAAGTTAATCATGTGTGATTTTTTTTTTATCCCATTCAAAAAGGGTGTACTATAAAGCACAATAGTCCAAAACCAAACCCTCAGTGTGACCTGTAATCTGTTTGAATTCGGATTGAAGATCAGCAGACACATTTTGGTTCACCAGATCCAGATTGAGAGTTTTAAAAAGAGTCTGAATCTATTTGTTTTGTGGTCGGAGACATGAATTATTCTCCCACGTACATTAAGACCTTAATATATGAAAGAAAAAAAAATTACAAGAAAATTAAAGACAGAATAACTGCATTTCACATGACATTGTTTCATATATTATCTACCCAAAAACAGATCAGCAACATTAATTTTTTAAAAAATCATAAAAAGTGATCCAAATCGATTATAACATAAAACAATATCGAATGAAACACCAGATCCGTTACTTCACACGAGGGGTTCGGAAGCTTCATTGTAACAATACACTAACAACAACAAAGAAAGACAGCAATGATAATAAGAAACATAGCCTCCATCAAGTGGTTATTGTTTTGATTAAAGAAATATATTATGATTCTGATTGGCACCATGAACTGAGACAAGAGAGACAGATCTGTGATTATTTTTATTATTTTTAATTTATATAATCGGCAACGTAGGTGACCTTGCCATCAGCCACCACATTGCTAAAATTACCTGATTGCCCATTGGAGTTCATTATGTGTGGGAGAATAGCTTATCCTCTCCGTATTAGTTTGACAAGGGGATAAGTAGTAGGATAAGGGATAATTATGAGGACAAATGAGTGGAAGGACAGTTTATCCACGTTTGATATAAATAAAAATCAAAATAAACTGCAGACAGTTATCCCAATTTTAAAATGAAAATGAGGATATTTTATTCCACCGGTTAAAAACATTTTAAATGTTTGAATTTCCCTCCATTTTTATTTAAAATGGTTTCAAATAAAGACTCCAAAGTTTTAAAATGTTTTGGAGGGAAAGTGTTCCTCTATTGGTTTTTGTTGCTTTAAAATATAGTATCATATTAGTTAAATTGTTTAACCACATCTTTCTTATAAAGAAGAAAGTTGTTACTTGGGTAGGGTCCCAAGGGGGGCAAGGGTTTGTGGATTGTATTTGCATTTTGTATTTTGTATTTAGTCATTGGTTTTGTGTTTATGTTTGTGTTTGTGTTTGAAAAAAAGAGAAAGAGACGGGATCTGTAACCACAGTGATTAAGGGCGGACGTTTGCGAAATGTGCGTGATTAGGAGCAGACGTTTGCAAATCCGTTTTTTCAAACGGCTCTCTTCTTCCATTGTCTATATAAATAGACCTTAGGAGGACTGCAAGATATACAAGCAATCTTGAATCTTCTCTTCTTGTACCACAAAAAATTGTTCTTTCTTTTTGGCGATTCTTCAAGTCAACGACCGGTTCACATTGTCTTCTTCCTGTTGCATCAGAGGAGAAGATCAGCGAGGTTAGGTGGTTGTATCTGGGGAGCAGATCGTCAAGTACCCTGTGCGATTGAGGGGGCAATTCTGTTCTTAAGACAGCGTACAACGTGCCTCCATCCAGGCCATCTCTGAAACCCTTTGTGTTTTGATCCATTGCATGCTAGTTTAATCTGATTTCGAAAATTGTTTTTCCAACACCACCTAAATGTTATAATACATTTATCCTCACTTTTTATTGGGAGAATATATGAGAGACCTTCTGCGGTTACATTCGCGATTAGGGACATTTTATTGCAGGAGCGAGGGAGGTACACTTCGATAATGAACGCTTGAGGATCGCGATATAAATAAGGGATCTATCGATGTCAAGCATGGTTAAATATCACTAACCAGCCCTCCATCATCGAGAATTTCATTCATTCCCTTTTGTTCTACTCTATTTCTTCTCACTTTCTTCATTGTTGTATCTTAAAATCTTCAATAAAATCATGGTAGTAACATCTACATCTTTTCAAACAATATATGTATGGAGATTATTATTTGATACACACGATGAGTTCGGTGGTACTATGTCTCCACCCATTTCTTTTTCACCCCTGTAACTTTTTTTTTTCTGTAGTATGATTTTCACTCCATTAGCTTTTGGTTATCTTTTGTATAACATTGGTGTTATTACATTCAACAGTTAGCTCAAAATATTAAAAAACAAATCTTTTAAAACAACAAAATTTAATAACAAAGAAAATGAAAACTATTTATTATAAATTAAGATGAAAAGATATAAGATTATTTTTTTAGATTTAATTCCCAACCTATCTACCGTGTACCCAAATCTACGCCTCACAATTTTTTTAACAGTCAAAAAATAAATTAATTGAAACAAAATGTCTATAATCAATTAAAATATTATTCAGTAACATTGACGAATAAAATGTCACACACAAAAAATCCAAAATACGCATTTCTTTTTACTTTACATAGATGAAACCACCACGAAAAACCTTTTTACTCTGTATTTGACGTCACTCTCCGTCTGTGCAAAAGCAGCAGCCCCTGCAGCGTAATAAGTCCAAAACGAAACGCGTGCAACTTTAAAAGCGGAAAACCTACCCCGCGAATCAAAGTAACCGAACCCGCCCAACCCATATTTCCCACGTGTTTAAAAATAATATCTCCGCCAGCTCCCCCATCCAATCGACGGTCCAGATTCCCCAAGTACCTTAATTGACGTCCCCCAACTTGTCCTGACCTCGCTTTGGAAAAAGCACCCACTCATCGCTTTTCATGGCCAATCCCGTCATTTCACCCCCCAGTCCCCATCCACCGTAAATAACCCCAAATCGAAGCATCATTTCAGAACATCACGACCTGTCCTGCACAGATACAGGCTGTCACAACCCGACAAAACGCTGACGTGTCAAAAAGTCCAAAACGCCCCTCCCTCTCACCGTCTCTCCTCCCACCTATAAATACAAAACCATGTCCCCATCCGAGACGGACCACCTTTCATCGCCGATTCAAACCTCATCTCCTCGGCGACTTAAAACAACAACAAATGGGCGCCACGTGCAGCACGTGCGACTCCAACGCCGTCGCCCCTTCGACCTCCGATCGATCGATGTCGTACACATCGGCGGCGTCGACGGCGAAGCTTATATTGCCGGACGGGCAGCTCGAGGAGTTCTCGCAGCCGGTGAAAGCGTCGATCGTGCTGAAGAATGACCCGAACTGCTTCATATGCAACTCCGACGACATGGAGTTCGACGGATTCGTCTCCGCCGTCTCCGCCGACGACGACCTCCTCCCCGGGAGGCTTTACTTCCTCCTCCCCCTCAGTTGCCTCCGCCGCCCAATGCAGGCGGAGGAGATGGCGGCGCTTGCCGTCCGGGCGAGTCAGGCGCTCGTGCGGACGGGGAAGACGTTCGTTGTTCCGGCGCCGGAGACAGTACAACGGGTCCCGTCTCCGGTGGAGGAGGAGATGATGAGGCGGAGGCAGCGGAGGAGGTCAGGGTCCGGTGGCAGTGGGAGGAGTTTCGCGTCGGATTTGTGCGCGATCCCTGAATGAAAAAATTGGGGGGTAGTTTTGTAAATATGGATTATTTTTTTTGGTGGGGTTCGGCGAGCCCTCTGCGTTGCTTCCAATGGTTGTTCCGATCAGGGTCCGCGTAAATTTTGTTAAGTCACCCCGGATTTTATTATAAATTACGGAAATGCCAACGGCTTTTTTTTATTTTTTCTCGACGTTGGAGTCACTGCCGGATCTGAGCATCATTTGCGCTTACAGCGTACGCGTTTGGTTTGATTTGAATGATGTGTCAGTACTGACGAGGGAATCTATGATTTCATAACGCGATCCATTTAAACGTATTTATTTGCCCTTTTTAAAATTGTGGTATCTAAGAATGAGCCGCCTGTGACTGTCACTTAAAGCAAAGTAGGTTTTCAATGACCTATAATTCAAGAGATTTATCATGTAAACATCTGACGCAGTTTGATTATCAAATCTATAATAATAAACTTTTTATGCCTAATTTTTCTGACATCTATGTTTTTGTGTAGAAATAGTTGGGACACAGGTTGGGTTAACACCTAGGAATCATTTGATTCAAAGACACATTCACGTGATATTTAAATAACTATTATTTTAAGAAAATATTAATTATCTTTAAATACAATAAAAATAAGCATAGTTTGACGTGTTATTTGACGTTCTCTCTAATACCACATCAATTGATTCTGATTAAGACATACTAGTTTAATAGATCGAAATCAAGGGAGCAATCACTATATATTTTTTAATAATATGAAATTAGTCCAAATCGATGAAATTTAAGACGAAACAACAAAACTTATAAATTTGGAAATATGTATTTGTTTTGAGGTCCTTGGATAAGTTCTTAATGTTAGGAGGTGTTTGGGGGCAGCGGAATGCGGATTTTAAGTATTGATTGATAAGTGCAGAAAGAGGTTATGCTGATAATCTTTAAGGAGTGCAGAAAAAAAAAGTGTTTGGTTCAGCGAAAAATATTATGCAGTTATTTATATAAGTGTGTTTGGTTGATCACTTAACATATGTATTTATTAGGAGAGTATTTCAGTCCATTTTATAAATGTTGAATGTTATTTTGATGTTTGGTTGAAAACCTGAAAACATGCTTTGAAATATTAAAGATTATTGTTTTTTTTCCATGAAATACATCAACCACTAACGTCTTATGTAAAACAATGAAATATTTTCGTGGATACCTACACGTGTAAAATAAATAATTTGGTGTTAATAAATCCTATAATATTCATCACATTTCTTCCATCCTTGTTTAGGCAGACTAGACTCTTCATCCAACTAAAGCAGAAGAATATATCAAGAAGTAACACAAGTGAAATGAAAAAATGTCTAAAAAAAAAATCCAAATATATAAAAAAATTGCTCTTTTTTCATTCCAATTTACATTTCCAGTTACGAACTAAATTATAGGACATCCAATTGAAAAAAAATTATAGGACACCATTATGGTATATACATTGCCATTTCAAACAAATTAAAACCAAAATTAAACACAGATGAAAATTGCATTCCAAACAAAATCCATCTCCGAAAACCCACCAAATCCTTACCCCACAAATGAATCCGTTATATAAAACAAACGAGTCCGAAAAGAAACCGAATAGAGTGTGTGTGTGTGAGAGAGAGAGAGAAGAGAGTGAGGGACGTGTTTTCGAGTGGGGAGAAGAAGCCAGGGAAGAAGACGGAGAGGAGGAGCGCCACTAGTGTCACCATTGCAATGTCTAGGGTTTCAGTTGGGATCGCAGCTGCGCAAGGTGTTAGGGGTGAGGAGAGAGACGGTCTCGAAAGAGGGGTTTTATACCCTTTGTAAATATGGGATATTAGCAGGAGGATTTTGGACTTTTCACGTAGGCGGTGAATTCGCAATTCACGAGTGCAGAATGATAAGTGACCGAGAGCATGCTGAAAATTTCTTGGGTTCTTAGACTGAATGAGGGGTTTTTTAAGCATTCATTGGGTATCAACCAAACAAAGATAATGTTACATAAGTACTGAATTTCAGCCTTAAGCCTTATAAGTGTTGAAAAACCGGTGAACCAAACATCACCTCAGTTTTTTTTATTTTTGGTCATAATCTCTTTTACAATAATCCATGCACAGGCCTTGAACTTTTTTTTTTAAAGTGTAATAGTAAAATTTGTATTTCTATATGACTGGATGTACAAATAGATTTACAAGAGGCTGTACAAGGGAGAGTACACCTGAAGTGCATCAATAGGGAAAACACAGAACAAGCTGCCTTGCATCCCTAATACACCACATGCGTATCCACCCAAAAGTGCTCCCAATTCAAAACAAACCATTGTCAACAAAAAAAAAAGGTCTATCTGGTTCTCTTATACATAGTTACTTCAGTGTCCGACTTCAATGCTCTGTCGAGTTCATCCCATACCATATCCACAAGTATGCGTTCTTCCCCATCTATCGCGGACCAAGCCACCAAAAGGTCCGCAGGTTGGTTTGCTCGTCCCCGATATGTGAAGCTTTCCACGGGGTGAGGGATCGGAGAGAATGCGAGATCGCCGACAGTGTATGAATAGCTGTCCAATGAGGGGATCATATTAATGGATGGCTTTCCCAAAAGACAAGCTTTAAGGGACCTTTTGGGGCCACCTAACCGTGTTTGAAGAAAAGAATGGAATATGAGACAATAAGTTTAAAAAGCTTGTTTGTTTATAAAATAATAATAATAATATAGTTAGGCATAATTATATCATAATAAATGCAAATAAATCAGTATTGTTATTGTAGATCTTTTGAATTGTGTTATTTCATTCAATTTATTCCACTGTTATAAATTGAATACACATGTCAAATAACTTATCACATTTCTTATAAATTAATAAGCTCATATGTCAATTTTTTATCTTGACGTTTTATAAATTCTTATCCACATCATATTTATCTTCTATCTACAACTTGTTCATGGTCAACAAAAATAACAAAAACTTCATTATTATGTTTTAATGAGAATAATTAAAAATATATATTTTTTATTTATACTAGAATAGTTATCTATCCCAAAAACACTTATACGTAATCCAAACAAAACTAGAAAATATGCACATTCCATTGCAAAACTAATCGCTCAAGCAACATATGATCGAGGACGGAGATTTACTAAGCCTTCTTCAACAGACGGGGAGGAGAAACGAAAAAATGCAGTTACACAATTTTTTTTTTTAGCCCCGATTTCAATTCCATATGCGTCAATACAAAATCACCGAAGCATATACGTCCATATATATGTTTTGATAGAAATTTTTCATATTTTCTATAAATGTATTCATATAATTTATTAAAATATATGTTTCAATTTTTTTATAAAAATACGTAACTCATTAATAAAACATGTTATTTTAAAAAATTTTAAAATAAGCGAATGTTTGAATTGAGATAAGGAAAAAAGACCACAGGTAGCATTATCTGATGAGCAAATGGAAAGCGATGTCTCATATTGGTTTTTAGTATGCTGTGAAAGGAACCTATACGTTTGGTTCCTTGATTCTGGTCTTTTCAATCCAAAATAAAACCCTCATTTTCACTCTAAATTACGCATTAACCACTATCCAGATGCCGAAGCCGAAAGGCCACCGAGCGAATACCGCCATTGGTTTTGGGCTCTGACTGTCATTTTGCACATTAGGTGGGGTTATTTCCGGTATTTTACGGCAAATAGGGTTATGTCGTTGTGATGCGCAGCTGGATTTGGTGTGTGATTTCGCTGACCGACTGATTGGGGTTCCCCACCTCTGATGGTTGGTTGGACTGTCATCTTCGACCGTCTGATTGGTAGGCCACAGTCCACCTAAAGATAAGACAATGTACGTGAACGGTGTGTGAGACCCACCCCATCCCATATGTAGGCCCATTCGTTATTGCAAAGAGCCAACTCTCTGTGATCGAAATCAATGTTTAGGTATGGTCCTATTTTATAACCTTTTTTGCATTTTCACATTAATTATATGAATTTTTTTTTTATATAATTTGATATATATCATAATATGCAATTCATTTTTATAGATGTTTCAAAAAAAAAAAACAAAAAAACGTCTACATGAATCACACAAAGAAAAGATCAGAGAGAGCCAAGCTTGTGAGTTGTATGGTCTTGTTGATCTACCCTACACCTGACATTAGAGGAACAGACTTTTTTTTATCAACCAAGTGACAAAATTAGCACTCCGCCCTATGAACATCACTTCACTTGGAATATATATAAACTAATAGACGCAAATAAGGTTACAATCTGGGTTGAATTTATTACAATATCATTGAATGCTTATCACAATCCAATGAGATTGAATTTTTTTTTCTTTGGGATAAGGATGAACCGAATTGCTCACAAAATAGTGTTTTTATGTAAGGATGAAGATATCAACTTGAGATATATGAAAAACATATGTGTGATTTGCTCAAAAAGTCAATCTTGATACAATTTGATTAATCATAGAAATTTTCTTTTGATGTGGGAAATCATTATTTATAACAAGGCTCAGAGAAACGAAAACATAATTCATGTAAATGTAGAATCTCATTGAAATTCTCTGCTTACTACTTCAACGAAAACCCTAATGGTAACTGATCTAGAGAGCGTTTAGTAACGAGTTTGAAAAAGATTTTCCAGTTAAAATAGTTTTTATAAACCATTTTTCAATAAGCACATTTTTGTTAAAATCCTGAAAAATTTCTTCTTATAACTTAAATTGTATTTCATTTTCACTAAAAACTCGGATCATTGAAAGCATTTAGAAACAATTTTGGATTAAACATAATTCATGTAAAAATAGAATCTCCCAAAGACACTCAAAATCATTTTCAAGTGGCCTTGGTTGGTGTAACTAATAAAGCAAGCTTGATCTTCATAGGCCTAACAACAAGTATCAACTCACATGGCATGTTTAGCGATGGAGATGGTAGACTAGTTGTAAGCTTGTCAATCGAACGATAACGGATCGGATATGTCAATATATGTATCATAACTTTAAGATTCGAATATCTTTGGATACAGATCGGATACGAATATTGTTTGAATAATTAACATATTTAAATATATAGTACAAGGGATTTTTAGTTTTAAGTCCCCACAAACCATCATATTTAGTGATCGATCACTCCCTTTTCGTATTTAGGTTTTAGTCCACAGATTTAAATGATAGTTCCTTTTTAGTCCCTGAGAGAGACTTATCCATAAATTATTTAATTTACTTTTTAGTTTTTGTGAGGGACCTATCCATGAATTATCATTTAAATCGGGAGACTAAAATCTAAATACGAAGAAAGGAGGGATCGATCACTAAATATGATGGTTTGTGGGGACTTAAAACTAAAAATCCCATAATACAGATATATAAATTTTTATAATATATATTGGATACATATATTTTTTAGATCAGATACACCGATATCCATATCTATACTCCAGATTTTTGAATATTGGATATCTTTGATTTTTTGGATCATGTTCAAATCGGATTATGATTTTTTCTGAATAATTGACGGCTTATGTTTACCAACTAGATTTACAAATTTGTTTATACATTCTATAAATAAATATGTATAATTCATTAAAATATATATTTTATTTTTTTATATATATACACATACCTCATTAAATATATATTATTTAAAAAAAAAAATTGGACTGCATCTGAATTTTTTCATAAATAAATGTTCTCGTACTAACTCTTCCCAAGTCCACCTTCCATCCCTAATAAATTTTCGTCATTGCCCAGCCTATGTAAGACATATTTTCCACCCTTAGATAGGTCCTTTTAAAAATGGACGGTTGTGATCATAACCTCTCGAACAAAACTCTTTAAAAAATAATAATAAAAGCCCATCAAACGAGAAGGGCGTGCAAACAAAGACGGCCCGATAAACATGACCACAATTCGGGCCTGCATTCGCTCCCACAACTGGTCCAGCCTGTCACGTGTGGATCCAACCCTCACACGTGTGCTTCCAAGTCTCGTACCCTAACTGGGCTGGGCCCTTATAAACACTCCCTTCTCTCTTTCGTCACCCCTTCCAAATTAAAGCCCTTCCCATTCGTTTGTTTGGATCCAACCTCGAAAAAAACCCTATCGGCTCAACAAACCCAAAAAAGGGCCCCCAAAACCCTAATCCAATCGGAACCCTAATATTCCCCAAATCCGGCCATCTCCGGCCGCCGTAGGTCCGTCGTCTTCTCCCGCGAGCGTTCTCTGTAAGATCTCCATTAAAAGAGAACCGATTTTTCATTTCGCTTTTTCGTCTCGGATTCAATATCGATTTAGTCTCGTTTGCTTTAGTGAATTCTATCATGTTTCGAAACAGTCGAATTTTTTTTTTTTTACTTTTTTGAAGGTTTTGTGCTTTGGATATCAATTAGCTTCGTTTCTGTGTTAATCGCCAATTTTTTTTTTTTCTGTTTCGAATGAATTTAGACGTTTTTTAAAAAGGATCAAACGTTACGGTTTATATGTTCTAAGGTTAGACGATCCGTGGACCGTTGGATCTGTTGTTTCCTTGCTCTGTGACCGTCCTTTCTTTGTTTTCTGGGCGGGCTTGAGAAATAATGGAACTTTTTGTGATTTTTTCATGGGTTCTATTTGAAGGTGGTGACTTTTAGATGCACAGAGGATTGGTTTCTGTTCTTTCTTTTTGTGTTTGTTTGATGTTTAGCCCTAATTCCAAAGTTGTACGATTAATTGGAGTCCGTCATGGGCAATGTTGTAAAAAGTGTTAGGCGCTAGTCGGACGGTTGAGGAAGGACTATGGATTAATCGGCTAGGCGAGAATTAATTGGGGATTAATCTATCACTTTTTATAATAATAAATGTAATATATATTCATATACATGATATATATGCAATGATTTTAGACTATAAAATAATAACAAAATAACATCAAAATAAAATTAATAATATAAGCATAATAGGATAGCATAAAAAATTAATTAAATATGCATAATATATAAGGTGACTTAATAACTTATTAGTCAACTAGGGATTAATTGAAAAAGCGGCTAGGCGCTAAGCGTTGCGGGTTGAGACCGCCTAGGCCTAGACGGGGGATTAATCGGGGCCTAGGCGGGATTTTTAGAACATTGGTCATGGGCTTGTTGAGTCTAGATATGGTGAGATAGTTCAGCCCACTAAACCTATGATGATGTTAGGCAGCCCATTTAAGGTGTGTGGAGCTTAAGTGCAGATGTGATAGTTTTAGCTTATGTGTACACCCATGATCAGAGATGGCTTGTGGCTTATATAATATGTTTTGGGCTAGTTGGGCTTGTTGAGATGATTAGTTGTAGTCCATTTTAGGAACCTCCTTTTTGTTGAGTTAACTTTTTAATGATGCTAGAAACTGTAAAAGTAACTATGCCTGTGGTCAGTTGGCCATAGAATGTGTATATATTTATATATTTAATGGGCTTGCTTGAACTTGATGGTATGTCATTTACTTTGGCACATGACTTTTGCAATATAACAGTCACATTGTGGCCCTATCGTGGGTCTTCATTAAGGGAATGATTAACTGCTTACTTATTCCCATCTATTCCTGTTTAAACTATTCTCACTTGGATATATGTATTCCTTTTTTTAATTTTACATCAGGCTATCACAGATGGTGACATTTGTTAATCTGAAAAGACATCAAAATTTTAATTTTTTTTTAATTTTAATGTTACATCACGCTAACTGTTTACTTATCACCATCTATGCTTGTTCAAGCTAATAGTTGTTATGTGGCACATCCAAAACTATGATAGGGAGTCCATATTGCATGCTCGAACCCCAATGGTGAGAATGGCTATCGCCACTGCTAAATTAAGCTAAGTTCAAGCCCGAGATGTTTTTTTAGAATGAATGCTGAAGGTTTTCTCATGATGCTTTGGGTTACTTGGGTCATGGGATCATCAGTGAGCGTAAACTGAATAGATCTTTTTGAGCAAGCTGATTTGATTGATGCTATGAAAACAAATGAAACATGCACCCCATCCATAAAATCAAAGGATATTTGTACTTTTCGTAGTAATACTCACATTTCCAGGCTCTGTGATTCCTATTTATGTGAGACAGTGCACTCCATCTTGTATTCACATAAAATAAATTCTATTACTTGGTTACAGTTTCATTTAACTGCAATTTTATTATGTTCTTGGAGTTTTTATTTCATCCATTCTCATGGTTCATTACTTTTGGGCGATGTGGTTTTTTGCAGTCATTCGCGTATTGTAGTTTTGATGATGAGATGCAATAATTGGTGAATGAAATCATTAATTGGTCTTTTGACTCACTATAGCACTGTAGCTGAAATTGCAATTGTTATGCAGATGCTGACTATATACTACATCAAATACAAATGTTCATCAAGGATAGCACACCAATAACTTCTTAAGAAAATTAAGCCTATGTAATGCAAACTGTACTAAGCTTAATATAAAAATTTCCACAGAAAGTGGGGCTGTATTGATTCTGTGAGATGAAATGAAGTATCAAACTGAAACTGACCATTGTCTGTCCAAATACTATGTTTTCATTTTGACTCCATGGGAGCTAGTTGTTGAGTTCCAATCTGTTTAATGGGAATGCATATTTCATGAGTTTGGTGGTCGTAGTTAATAGTTATTCATGTTGATCTACAAATTTTTATATACTTGTTGCATGTATAGTAGCTTCATTGATAGTCTACTTCTGAATCTCCAACTTTTCTGCATGATTGACTTATAATTCTCATTGCTCTGGAATTTGTGCATGTTCATAATAAGGTGAAGTTTGTTGGTATCATCATTGTTGTACATGTCATTGTATATATTTATACGTGAACTGGTATTAAATTATCAACTGGAACTCCAATTTTATATGTCTACATCTAAATGTGTGATTTTTTTAACAAATAAGAAGTATAATCAGGTTTCATAATTTCGCACAAAATGTGATTTCAGTATACCATAAACATACTCATGATACTTGTAAGGTCAGCCACGGGAATTCCCTCCAATATTAAAAAAATATATATATGATTCTTGAAATCCTGTTGTTGAAACTGATGCCCAGTCATGAGACAAAATTTTGTTTTTAAACATTTTGAAAAGAAATTTGAAATGTCTCTATTCTACTCTTCCATAAAGTTCTTGTTTTGTCAATTCAAAACTAGGCGAGTGTTTTTTTTATCAATAAACCTATATTCAAAATCATCATTTCACTAAGTGAATCTCATCATCCATAATTAATGAATTGGTATGGTATAATCATTCCATAACTTTATGAACAGTAAGAATGTGTCTGTCTTTCTACTCATTATTAATCAATTTTTGCAGTGATCAATGATTGTGGAATCTACTGATGAGTAATTGAGCATGTGACGCGAGCTATTCTCATTTGTGAGGCTATTGTCTGGAACATTGACAATTTTCATTTCTCAAATCTCAAATTTATGGGTATGATCTTGTAAGTTTTTTTGTTGGCATGGTTTTCTGGCACATTTTAAGGAGTCCAGTCTAAATCCAGATTTTGGAGCCAACATATCTGTATGCTCATGTCTGGCACAACACACGTATATACCTCACAGATGCTTCCAACACTAAATGTATCATTTGTAAAACATCTGCATTCCTTTCCTTTTCATTAGCTTGAGAATGATCTCTTAGTGTAGCTGAAGGACTTTCTGAATTCTGACACAAACTGCTTTGCCTCATTCTTTGTTTGGCATGGTATCCTTCTATTGGTTTCTGGGTCTGAGTCTCCAACTTTAAAAAACTAGTAGTTTTTGTAACTAGGTGGCAATGCCTCTCTTCATCAGTTGCAGCTTGCTATCGCTTTACAAATGCAATTTGCTGAATTATTTTAGTTTTTTTTTAGATGATTGTCCAGATGCTCAATGTGCAGTATCAAGCAAGAAATTTGTATCTTACACAATCATCAACATCTCTCTATTGAATCATCATCATCTTTCATTGTGAAACTTGAGAGGGTTTTTGAGGAATGACACTTGCTGCAGAATATGATGGTTGTGAATTGTAGAATGGAACTGTGTTTTTGTAGTAGATAGCCGCAGAAGCCAAGAATGAGTATATGCCATATTTGTCAGTGTAGTGAAGTTTGACTTGATGTTTGGGACACTGACTATTCTTCTTATATTGTTTGAATCTCAGGGCTTCTTACATTGAATATCCTATTGATGTTTTGATGTGCATGTGGTGTTTCTATCTTGTTTGACTTTCTCTTTTAAAATTAGCAATTAATTATGCAGGGACCTCGATAAAAAGTGTATTTGTTGCATACCACTCATTCCTATAAAAATTGAACTGTTTCTGTAGGTGCTTCATTAATAACAATCTTTCCCTTTAGGATCTTTATGATATCTATGTCATAATTTGTAAATTGTATACTCATTTCACTCGGCAAATGATCGCTTTTTGTTGTCTTTTAACATATGAGTGCTGGTTTTCTCAGTGTGTTTATGTTGGTAGGTTGAATTCATGTGTGGAAAATAAGTGCACTATATTAATTTTTATTGCTAATGCCTGCAAGGCTTCTATTATAATCTTAAACAAAATATGCTTGTAGTGTTTTTTATATTACTTTGGTAACTCATGCCTCTTTTTCCTCATTCCTGAAGCTGGAGTCACCTTTTGATTAGGCATGGCATCCATCAGCAACAATGAGCTTGGCAACATTGCCGAGATGACCCCCGTCACCAATAAGAGGAGGAGGAAGAAGTCAATGGTGTGGGAGCACTTCACGGTGGAGACAGTGGGCAGTGGGTGCACACGTGCTTGCTGCAAGCAATGCAAGCAGACCTTTGCCTATAGCACGGGCTCCAAACTGGCAGGTACCAGCCACCTCAAGCGTCACATTGCCATGGGCTCCTGCCCCAAGATCAAGAACTTGGACAAGAAGCAAATAACCTCCTACACCCCTGCCTCCTCCAAGACCTGCATGAGTGGCAGCACCTCCAACACACCCGCCAAGAGGCGCTACCGTGGCGGCTACAGCGTCCTCAACATGCTCTTTGACCAGGATCGCAGCATCCTTGACCTTGCTCGGATGCTCATCATCCAAGAGTATCCCCTTCACATGGTTGAGCAGTCTGCCTTCATCACCTTCGTACAGAACGTCCAGCCCCGCTTCAGGATGCCCACCTTCCCAGAGATTGAGATGGAGTGCATCGCCATCTATGAAAAAGAGAAGGAGCAACTCGTGCAACTCCTGGGGGCTCTCCCTGGCCGCATCGGCCTCACTCTGAGCCTCTGGACTTCCCGCCAGACCCTGGGCTACATGTGCCTGACGGGCCACTTCATTGATGATGACTGGAAGGTCCATCGCCGAATGCTCAACTTCATGAATGTGTCCTCCCCTCACACAGAGATGGCCCTGAGTGATGCCATTGGGGCCTGCCTTTCTGACTGGAATATGAAGACGAGGCTCTTCACGGTGACCATTGATAACAGCCGCTCCTCCCATGACCTCTACAGCGCCAACCTACGTGACCACCTTTCCTGCAACAGCTCTCTCATGCTAGGTGGTCACCTCTTCTTTGTGCGCTGCTATGCCCACATCCTCAGCACAGTTGCCCAGGAGGCACTTGAAGCTATCCATGACGTCATCTACAATGTCCGTGAGAGCATCAAGTACATAAAATCCTCCCCTTCCCGTGAAGAGAAGTTCTGTGAGATTGCCGAGCAGCTCCAAATTATGAATGCAAAGACCCTTTTGTCTCTTGATGTCCAGAATCACTGGAACACCACGTACCTCATGCTGGTTGGCGCATTGGAGTTGAAGCACGCCTTTGCCTCCCTTGAGTTGAGTGAGGCCTACTACAATGAGGCCCCCTCCATGGATGATTGGAAGAGGGTCGAGATAGTCTGCACCCATCTCCGTCACCTCCATGACTCAGCCAAACTCATTTCCTCCATTGCCAATCCTACTGCCAACATCTACTTCCATGAGGCGTGGAAGATCCATTTTGAGCTGAGTAACGCAGCAGCCGCAGAAGAGAACCTGGCAAGTGGGATCCTTGGGCGGATGCATGAAAGGTTTGACAAGTACTGGAAGGACTGCAGCCTCGCGTTGGCCATCGCGGTGGTGATGGACCCAAGATTCAAGATGAAGCTCGTGGAGTTCAGCTTCTCCAAGATATATGGTGTGGATGCCGCCAGTTATATCAAGTATGTTAATGATGGTATCCATGAGCTCTACCAGGAATACATTGTCCAGCCCCTCCCTTTGACACCTGCCTACTTTGAACTATCACCAGCCCTGCCTGCGGTACCATCACTGCAACCATCTGAGATAAGTACAGTGTTAGCTACAACTGAAAACCATCAAGAGAACCCTGAGGATAAGAACATGATGATCCTTGACAACAACGACACAGATGGCAACTACAAAACCAACAATGGTGATAACACCAACAATGGTGGGACCTTCAAAGATGGCGGTAACACCAACAATGATGGAACCTGCAACAATGGCTATAATAACAACAATGGTGGAACCTGCAACAATGGCAATAATGGAATCTATGAATTTACTGTTACTGAGTCAGCTGTAACTGAAGCATCTGTTACTGGAGAAACCGTTGTCAATGGAGAGGCAGGTGTCACTGAAGAATTGACTGCCAGTGAAGTAACGGTCACTGAAGCAGGTAGTACCACTGAAGTAGCAGTGATGGAGGCAGGATTTACTTCTGAAGCAGCTGTCATGGAGGCAGGTAGTTCTGCTGAAGTAGCAGTTACCGAAGCGTGTGTCCCCGAGGAAATGGTTGTTGAAGCAGCGGCTACCACTGAAGCAGCATTAGCTTTTCCAAAGCTTGAACCCACCACGCATGCCTTATCTACGCCTCCGCCAGCTCCACCATCTCTCCAGCTCCTGACAAGCAGCGATGGTATAATGGACATCTTCGAGATTTATGTATCAGAGACAACTTTGACTCATCAGACAAAGTCGGAATTGGATCAGTACCTGGAGGAAGCGCTTGTGCCGAGGATCCAGGATTTCGAGGTTCTCGACTGGTGGAAGTTGAACCAACTTAAGTACCCCACGCTGTGCAAAATGGCGAGGGATGTGCTGGCCATCCCCTTCTCAACGGTCACCTCAGGGTCCATGTTTGCCACGGGGAACAGAGTCCTCGACGAGTACAGGAGCTCCCTAAAACCTGAGACAGTGGAGGCCCTCTTCTGTGCGAGAGACTGGCTAGAGCACACCCCTGTCTCTCAGGGCAATGTTGCGGAGCCCTCTAATGCCCTCATCAAGATGGAGATGGAGATGTAGATGAGTGACAAATATAGGAAGTTTCTTAGTGCTACCTGTATTTAGTTTTTCTTCTTAGGTCCACTTACCAGTATGAGTAGTCTTGTGGGGATAGGATATGGTAACTCTTCTATCTGATTTTTTCCAAATTTTTCTTAATTTTTAGATGGTATGAGTGACATGAAGGTTTAAGGATTTGGTTCTGAAATGTTTCTTAGTTTTACAAATTATATAATAAAGTGATTAATTGGCATGGTTGTCTTCTTTTAGTATGTGATGTGATTGATAAGAGTTAGTTTCTAAGGAGTCGAGACATTATTAGAGCTAATTTCATCCGAAAATTCAGAGCATGATATGCCCCTACATCTGTAAATTGTAGCCACAATGATCATATCCTTCCATTTCTTCATTTTCCTATTGTTCTTGGCATTTATAGAGCACACTCTCTTGGTTGATTTATTTTGTTTATGGTCCATGTGCGACCTTGAACAGATGTCTCAGTGGCACTGCCATCAAAATGTATGTAAACAGAATCCCGTTTTTCACTGGATCAACATTTTTATAATCTGCTTTATGAAATAAGGAGATGATAAATTACACCATTCTGTGAGCTACTGTTGTATGCAGATCCAGTCTTTGACTCATCCTCACACCCCTTTGACCGCGGGTTAAGATTTTTTTTGAATAAGCATAGTACCTATGAACTTATCCCACTTTTATCTTTGGAAATTTAATGAGTTAGTCCGGTTATATAAACAACTTCGATCTTTGACTGAACATTGTTTTAAATACTAGTTAAATGAACTAGTTAAAACAATAATTAAATGAACTAATGATAGATATATTCTCAATCTGTCTGAGTTGTCAATTTTTTTTTTCCATTGGTTCTGTGTTGTCAAATTGATATTGATATCAGTTTTATACCATATCAATATGTAGAGGGGACCTTAAGTTTTTTTACACTTGGGAGATACCTTGGAACATGTTAGCATAGCATTTGCATCCAGATATATTAACGTGGCTTGCGAGATGTACTGTGTTATCACCCATTCATTTGCATGATTGTATCTCTATATACTTTGTCCCTTCCTCACATGTAAAGCATTATGTGAACAGCATAAAGAAATGCTAAAAATAGGCAGAGCAGCACCTCAAAATCCTCACATCCATGCAAGCAACAACTGGTCCACAAACCATCTCTAAATTCTTACAAAGAAAAATAAATAATGTCAACAAGACCTGAGGGGCTCCCCCATAGCAAGCACCAAAAAAAGAACAAAAAAAACAGAGGAATCCATGGAAGCAGCGATGGCTTCGTCGATAAAGAACGTGATAATTATAGGGATCGACGACAACGATGAAAGCACGTACTCCTTGGAGTGGACCCTCGACCACCTCCTCGTGTCCGCTTCTCGATTTCGCGTGGTCTTCATCCATGTCAAGGTCCCCGCTCATTCTGTCCTCCGCATCTCTGGCCCTGGTAATATGATTACATCACTTGATTCTAAACATAAAATTGTCAATTATCTGAAAAATAATTTTATTAACTCCGAATTCACATAAAAAGAGTATGGAAATATATGTTATTTGATTACTTAAATTATTGCTCGACATGTCAACTATTCATCAAAAGATATTTGTATATGTTCTGAATTCAAATAGTAGTAACGTCTGAGTGACAATCATAGGTGTGGCTGACGTAATGTCGATAGTGGAGAAGGATCAACGGAAACACGCGGCCGCGGTGGAGGTGAGGGCGAGGGAGCTTTGCCTTAGGAGACAAGTAATTAAGCTTGTTTAATTGGTTTTAATTCAATATATAATTTGTTTGATTTTTCATTTCATTAATATTTCTTTTGTATGGGCCTCTTATTTTATATTCAAAGTGCATGCATGCATGTTGTTGATTATGATTGTTTGTTTTAAGATCACGGATTATGAAGTGGAGGTGGTGGAGGGGGATCCAAGGACTGTGTTATGCGATGCCGTTGACAAGCACCATGCCGATGTGTTGGTGGTGGGCAGTCATGGTTATGGCAAGCTTAAAAGGTGCCTTTTTTACTTTTCATTACATGTTTTGGGGGTTTCTAGCTAAATTCCAAGGATACGATGTTAATGGTGTGTTTGGATGTGGATTTTAAATTTTTTTTTTTTTTAAATTGAATTTACATGAAGTTAATTATCTCTTTAAAGATTATGAAAACCCCTCGCGCATCCAAACTCCTCCTGAATGAGTTTGTACACTTTCTGAAAATTATATATTCATACTCGCTAGTGATCTCTTCGATTAAAAAGGTGATTATTAAAAACTATTTTTAAAAAATCTGACAAAAAATATTTTTTTTAAAACATTAATTTTAAATGAAAATCTTCTTTTGAAACTCAATTTCAACATTCAAAGTTGAACTAAACATGTTTTTAATTTTTTTATAAATTATAATATATTTTGAAGGGGGGAAAAAATAATTTAAAGAAACTATGAACGCTTTGTAGGAAACTAATTAATTCTCATGATGTTGAAAAAGATGAAAATCAAACTTGTCATAATTTTTTTTTATCCGTAACCATTCAATGTAATTATTTATATTAGCACAACACATTTTAAAACTACAAATTTCATTTTTTTTTTTTTAAGATTTGATTTACGTCGTGTTCCACTAAACAAGTAAAAAAAAAAAAGCTCATTATAATTTATAAAACATATTTTGATCACCTTTCCAAAAGGCGTTTCCAAACGAAAAGTCTCAACATTTACACTTGCTTGGGTACCTAATCAAGGATTCACCTCTATTTGTAAGTATTGTTTTTCGTTTTAATTATTAAATTTGTTTCAACTCTCTTTTGCTTTTGTAGGGTGATTCTGGGCAGTGTGAGTGATTATTGCGCGCATCATGCACACTGTAGCGTTTTGATTGTGAAAAAGCCTAAGATCAATAGCAAGAAATGAAAAGCTTCCTCTCTTATTTAATACAAGCTAAGGGAAAGCAATAATAATTATGAGGAACTCAAAGTTTCCTTCTCTTTTTTGTAGGGTTTTTTTTTTAATGATATTTCATTTTTTTTATTAGGGTTTGTATCGTTCGACTTTGATAATCTTTTCTTTAATCCTGGTCCTCATATTTATGTTCCACTCTTTCATTGCTTATGTGTCCAAGAGAAGGAATTATAGCACAAAAAATGAAGTGGTTTCTTGATGACAACAATTTTTATTTTTATTTTTTGGTGCAACTTGATGACAACAATTTACATATTGTTTTTGTCCGGCTTATCAATCTCCAACAAAGAGGCTAGTTTTGAAGTAAGTTTGACATGACACTATTTTTTCATATACATCATATTTGACACATAAATAAAAGATATTAAGACTGTGTGTTTTGCATAATGAAAAATGAAAAAAAAGTGAAGAAAAACTATTTTTCTTCAAAGAATTTTTTTTTTCCTTTCTTATATGTGAGAATTTGAGAAAAAATGATAAAAAATAATTTTTCAATACATGTATAAATACCATGATAATTGATCAAAAGGAAATTTTTTAGCTTTCCATTATTATTATTATTATTATTATTATTATTTGACCAAAATTTCTTTATTTTTCTTTATTTTGTAATTTGAGATATTGCACTGCTCGAATTCTTTCTACTTTTGTTGTTCTAAATGGAGCCCCAGTAACTACTAAAACCATGAATCTCATGTGTCAGTACATGTCGGTCTTCCATTCAAGACTCAGGAGGACTGAATATCATCTCCACTTACACTGAACAGTGAACATTCATAATGGGGAGTAACTCATCAGCACTCATGGTTCTCTGGTACAATGTATGTGTTTCTTCAACCAAAGAATCGGAAGAAATCAACAACATTATGGAAAATCCAATTTTAATTGGTATTTTGTTTTTGAAAAAGACATCATACAAAAACCAAAATCAGGGGGAATATAATTTATAGGGTAATTAACAAAAATAACATCGTTTAAATTAATATTACAAAAATAGCATCCGATTGAGAATATTTACAAAAAGTAGCACTGGTCACCGCTGACTATTTTTTTTTTTACACTGGAGACGCCATATATATATGGCGCCTCTAGTGATTGTGGGTTTTAAAGGGAAGCGCTGTATATATACGGCGTCTCCTTTGTTTTTTTGTTAAGATCACTACTTCTTCTCATTTAATTAAATATTAAAAAAAAAATTATATTAATGGATTAAATTTTTAATTAAATTTGAGTGGCTAAAAAAATAACATTTCTCCATATATTTCTCCACCAAATCAAATGCCCTATTCTTAAAAATCTTCAACGATTATCTCCTTCAATCTGAGCCATTAAATTTAATCAAATAAACAAATCTTCGATGATTATCTTATCAACTAGATATATTTAAAAAAAAAAAAAACTCAGTCCATTATCTTCCATGATTTTCTCTCTTCTCAATCAAATATATATTAAAAAAATCTCAGCCATTAAAATTTAATTAAATAGAAATCTCAGCCGTTTAATTAAAAGAGAAGAAGTAGTGATCTTAATGAAAAAACAAAGTAGGCGCCGTATATATACAACGCCTCCCTTTAAAACCCAAAATCACTGGAGGCGCCATATATATATAGCACCTCCTGTGTAAAAAAAAAAATGATCAACGCTGACCAGTGCTAGTTTTTACAAATATTCTTCATCCAGTGTTATTTTTGCTAATATTAATTGAAATGATGTTATTTTTGTTAATTGCCCTAATTTATATATCACTACCTTGGACCCACAAACAATTGATGCATCCCGAATTATATGTGGTTATGCAAGAATAACCAAATTAAAACATATATATACCACTAAATCCATGCGCATCCAAAAAATTTGTACAAAGTTCCTGTGCTCGAGTCCTTTAAATAGCTGTACTAAAATACAGGGTGCACAATTATTCTTTTAAATAAATTAAAACCGTTGCCATAGGTCGCTTTTCTTGTAGTAAGCTGGCCTAGTTCTAGACTCTGTGTTAGTCCAAGCATTTTTGGTTCTAAATAGTGATCTGATCCATAGAACTTGTAGCCCATTAATGCCCTTATAATTAGTTTGCCAAATTAATCTTCACCCACCCAAAAAAAAGGTTACTAACCTCCCTGTTCATGAACACAAAAAAGAATATCCAGATAAAACACACATGCATAATATCCAATCCATCCAGAACCAATGCACCCCCAATTCAATTCCCATCCTATAAATAAACCCACTTCACCTCTCTCTCTCTCTCTCATATAATCCAATCCAATACATCTCTAGCTAAATGGGTGTCTGTGCTTCATCTCCAATGGTGGGCACCACCATCAATGGAAGGTCATCAACAAGGGAAGCCCTTCCAACAGCCAAGGTGATCCACGTGGACGGGACTCTCCTGGAGTACCCAAAGCCAACCACAGCCCTCCAAGTGGTGCTGCAGAACCCTAATCACTACCTGTGCCACTCCGAGTCCATGCACGTAGACTGCATGGCCCCGCACGTGCCGGAGGAGGAGGAGCTCCTCCCCGGCCAGCTTTACTTTTTGATCCCCCTCCACAGGTCCCACGTCCCTCTCTCCCTCCCCGACCTCTGTGAGCTCGCTGTCTTGGCCGGCGATGCCCTCCGGCGCCGGCGCCGACCCCACTCATCGTTGTCGTCGTCGTTCCGATTGGGTTGTGGGTTTCCGGTGGGGGCGACATGATCGATGCCGGCGGAGGTTCTTTTTTTTGTTTTGGTTTGGTTTGGTTTTCTTGTTTTTGTCAAGTGAATTGCATGAACATGAACGAAATTGTTATTGATATGTTTTTATGGAGAGTGACGTATTTGTTTTTTTAGGTTTGTCAAAATGAATGCAATTAATAGGTCTTTATTTGTTTGGGTAAAAAATTTGGTCAAATTTTGGGTTCAATGAATCTATCTTTTCCTCTTTTATTGAAGTTTGAATTTGAAATTCTGGTAAAAATTATAGCTATATGGGAATATCATGTATTTGGAATGAAATTATAATTTGGTTAACTATAGTGATCGATTAATATTGGTGGATTTTGTCAGAGTCTCACAGACGTACGGGTGTGGATGCAATTTGTCAATCAAAAATCTATTTAAAGTTGCAATAATGGACAATTGCATCTTGGAGTTTGAGAGATATAAGAAAATATGTAGCTTTAGAAAAAGAAAATTACATACCATATGTCACGTTTCCATTATCAAATCCCTCTTTGTTAGAAAATCTTGATGATTTCAAATTAATTTTTTCCTCATAGTTTGGTTTTTATTTAATCCCACATTGAAAAAATACATTTGATTTTCTTATTTGTAAACTTTATTACACATAGGAGTATATATGTTGACCATGTTGGAGGATTAGGTCAACAACTAATGCATAGTTTAACTAAAAATGTTTAGCAAAATTAATTGTATGTACACTTTTGTCAGTATGTTTTGTTGGTGGCTTCGGTTAGAGAATTATTTTTTAATTTTTTAGAAGTCTCTTTCACATGCAAAAGACAAATTTCTTGCGAATTGAAGTTTTCTTATAGTCGAAATTGTGTGTTAATGAAAAAGCTATGCTTATAGCCCACAGTTTGGTACGAGGATATATATATATATATAATGGAAGTATATATTTAATCTTAAAAAAAATATTTGTCTAACATAAATTAATTTTAATAATTATGATTCTCTAAATTGAAATAAACTCATAATCATAATTTAGGGAGATAACTATATTCAAATAACACAAACTATTTCTAGTCAATCACCGTGTAATTATTTTATGTCAGAATAATCTATTTTAGAACCAAAGGGGGTATTCAGTATTTATGTCTCATTACCAGCATGTTTTCTGACAAGGATAAAATATGTGAATTTTCTTTTTTTTATTTTCTACTGAGGAAAGCTTGATAAAATGACCCGGCCCATGAGAAGTACAGCCCAATTCTTGACAAAACCCACAATGGTTTGTGAATCTGAATATCTTTTAATTGATTAATTCGATCCCTTATCCACAACAGAACAGAGGGTGACAAAATAAACCCCCTTCACGTGGCCTCATTCATCGGTTTCATAACCCCCCCATTTTCAAAACACAAGGCCCCACACTTCCATTAAAAATCAAATTAAATAAATACATGTCACGTGCACTTCAAACTAGGAAAACCCCAACATTTTGATTCACCTTTTTCATATGAACTCTCTTTCCATCTTTCAACAAAAGAAACAAAACTTAAACTTTCCCCCTTCACAAAAAAAAAAAAAAAAATTCCCAATGCTGAGTGTCATCGTCTTCCTCTCCCTGGCCTTCCTAGCCACGACCACCATTTCCGGGCCGGAACCCAACCCAACGCCCGTGGACCAGTTCCTTTCGGCCCACAACACGGCCCGGTCCGACGTCGGCGTGGGCCCACTCACATGGTCGCCGAAGCTCGCCTCAAACGCGGGCCGGATCGTGCGGGCCCAGCGAGACCAGAAGGAGTGCGGGTTCGCGGACATGGGCTCGAGCCCGTACGGGGTGAACCAGGAATGGGCGAGCTACCCGGCGAGCCCGGTTGAGGTGGTGGACTCGTGGGTCGGGCCCAAGGCGTACTACAATTACACGGAGAACGCGTGCGCTCCGGCCCACGAGTGCGGGACGTACACGCAGGTGGTCTGGAGGAAGTCCGTGGGCCTGGGCTGCGCCCAGGCCCATTGTCCGAAGGGGGAGACGCTTACGGTGTGTTTGTACTTCCCACATGGGAATGTACAGGGTGAGAGACCTTACTAGTTGGATTTGTTGATTTATGGAGGTTTTGATTTTTTTTTTTTTTAATTTTAATGTTTGGGGATTTAGTGAGTATTAGCTTGAATGATGGTGGCCTCTCTCTCTCTCTCTGTTGTAGCTTTGAATCAGATTTCAAATCGGTTTGGTAATCAGACATATTGGTCATTGGACACAAACTTTTGTTCATTGAACTTTGTGTTTAGGGTTAGTTTGGTATGGAATAGAATCATATTTTAAGGATAAATTTTAATTATTATTTACATTTGTGAAAATTATGACAGATCTGGATCTATATATAAATGGTTAACAATGAAATTTCCTATTATAAAATCATGAGTTTTAGACTTCTAGAATAAGTTAATCAAAAAAAAATATTTTAAAATCAGAACAATTGTATGTCATTTTATGACAAATGTGATATGTTGTTTTTCTCCGTTATCCCCACACTAAAAAGTTGGACAAAATTGAGTTTTATAATATTTTGATAAATGTGAATAAAAACAAAATTGATAAACCTTGAATTGAGTTAATTTATTCTCAAAATATATCTCCTTATCTAACTAGCCCCAGTTCCACGAGGATCCTAAGTATGGTGACTATGATTTTATATGATATTAGCAAGTTATAGTTTTTCTTGGTGTCATGTTAGATGTTAGTTTTATTAAAGTCAGATGTTTGATGACCCGTTGTAGTGTCCATTCAGAACGCAAAAGCAATCAACCCCATTATCATGGTTGAGCCACTACCACCAGTATGGGTATGTATGATTTGATATGAAGAGTTGGAGTAAATAATTATATGGGCTTTCAGGGGAATTGCAATAGTTTTCTTTGGTTGACATTAGCTCCTATGACAAAACCATCCCATCTTGATTGGAATTAGAATTTAAGCATGAAATGTTCATAGGCAAATGTTGACTGTCATGTTGATGCAATGCACCAACCCAACTATGCTTAAAGGCCAACATCACATATGAATGTAAGAACTCTTGGAAGAGAACACAAACATCATATTAAGAAATCCTATTACATATTCAGATCACGATCCAAGAAGTCACTCCTTTATTATTAGAAAGACATGCATTGCATCATGAATTCTGAGGCACAGGAGCCTTCATCTCTTTTTTTATAGCTGCAACCAACTGATCATAAGCTTCTCCCCAAGCCATCTTCATCTCCGGGCACCACATCTCCGGCACCGCCTCCTTTATGGTCTCCAAAAGCGCAAACTTTGTGACCTGTATCACATGAATTGTTTGTTCAATCACACCACACCTGCTTTTCATTTCAAACATGTCTACAGAACATGTTATTATAGGCCTTGTCAAATGTAATCTGCATTAATAACACACCTCAAAATGTTCGGCGACAACCCCATACTTGAAATGCGTTGCGCCAAGGTCCCTGAGGCTCGACTCCCTCACTGTAGCCTTTCCTGCTCTATGGAGATTCACTGCTGATTCACACGTCTGCAAAATTATTACAGTTTCAAAAATTTGTTCTTCTTTACGGTCTAAATCTCAATTCAAGACTAATGTAGCATTTGAAAAACAACTTTTCCCTTAAAGCAACTTTTGAAAATAATAGTTAAGTTGTTTTTTATAACTAGAAGTTGTTTTTTGCAATTTTCAATAGCTGTGAGTGTCGAAAAATCACCATAACAAACACAGACATGGCATGTGGCTTGAGCTTTGGATTCTTGTGGAGGGGAACATCAGAGTCTTTGAGGAACGAAAAGAGATTCTGCGCTGATGGTGCGATCTCGAATATCCTATGATTCATTTATTAAACAACTGATCATGAGCTTCCCATAAACTAAGTCACAATTGAAGGAATTGATCAAAACTACAATAGAATTTTCTTTTAAATGCAGGACTGCCCATACAGATGAATCAGACTGAAGTGCAGTTTCACATGGAGTGTCTCCAAGGGAGAGACAAACAAGGTCTCAATTCACATATTTATTTTATATCAGGTGATAAAAACTATATATGAGAGAGAACCTAACTTATCCATACAGTCATTGTCAATTTGCCTCAGAGTTGGAGATGAAATCAAATATCGGATCTCATTAGGTCTGGTCGGTCTTCAATGAGAGACCGACTTATAACAAAAACTATCATAAACTCACGTGCTAACATATAAATGCTAATATTTTAAGCATGTAAAATTATCACAAATCAGTCTCCTATTAGAGTCAAATGAAAGCATGTTTAGCTAAAAAATTAAGAAGAAATTAAGACCTCAAGAACATCTTCAAGCCTAAATCCGTCGCATCCTTCTTCATCACATTCCAAGATTTCACCACAAGAGCTTCTTGTTCTTCGTTAAACGCGCTTATCTTCAACGACACGTTTCGTTCGACGCCTAAAAAAAAAAAAAGCAGACCCATATCAGTATCTGATCATAAGAGATGAAAACAAAACATGAACAAGAAACATCAAATGATCTCTACTTCTGACGAGTCTCGGAGTTCTTCTAACGATCGAGTGGATGAACCTGTCATACTCATAACCCACTGAAGAAATTCCAATGGAAGAGATGGAAGGCTTCAAGGGGACGCGAACCTTGGCGAAGTAGACCTCATTGTGTGTGAGAGATCCTCCCTGATAAAGAATCATAGATGGTGAAGCTGTGCTGTTCAATGAAGCCATTGTAGTAGTATTGGATATGAATGAATACAACATGGGAGTTGTGTGAAGACTGGACTTATATATATATAGAGACACAAATATGACTCTTCAAAGTTGGAAGAGTCATTCAAATATTCAAATGGCGGTTGTGAGTCCAAAACAAGGTGCTCTTAACCTGGGTTTCAGATCCTGCGTGCTCTTTTATTGATAGGGAGATCTGATAAGAATTGAATTTTGTTCTAAACTTGGTATCATCATCTATTTATATATATCAATCAACCTACAAAAAAGAAGATTCATTCATTTTAGTCAGGATTTTAAGATGGTTCAGAATTGGGCGGGAGATATTTTTAATATTTTTAAACAACATCATATTGGAGTGACCTATAAATAATTTTTCACTGTCTTAAAAATTTTAAAAAAACTTGAAAAGTTTCAGAGACCTAAAAATAATAGATGGGTGACCACGTAGACCTTAATTAATTTTCCCAATAGGCGTTTTGTAGGATTTGATTTTTTAACCTCTTTTATATAAATGGGAGGTGCTTGTTGAGTTAATCAAAATTCGATGAAGTCTACATATTTTCAACGACACATTTTATCAATGAAACATAAATATCTAGTTGGTGCTTGCGTATACAAGTTTTGTGCAACAGTGTCTGAATTTTCACTTACTGCCAACTTAACCATACCTCTCCAATTTCAATTACAATTTTCATTTTTAGATTACCTTCCTCCTCCCTTTCAGAAATAGAAACTCATTTTGAAGAAAAAGACATGGAAGCTCATTTCTGTACAATTGTCATGCCATTGAAGAGACAACACGCTGCGTTGACAACAATTACACTCTTACAAAAATTTGAAGGGGCACAAAGTTAGTCCTAGAGTATATGAAATCTGTGATTGAATGTATACTCAGTTGTAGTAGTAAAAATGCAAAAAGTATGCATTCAATTAATTCAGAGTAAAAAAATTTCTATCTTTTTTAGTAAAGATACTTCATTAGACAAGTATACCATGCATAAAAAAATACAAAGTGAGATTGCATGAATGACTGTCCCTAGCATTATCAAAGCCTTCATGGATCTTCACGTCCATTTCAGAGTTTTAGGTGAAGTGAAAAATTCATCACTAACTTCACCCAACCCATAACTTGCTCATTCTTTCATAGGATCTTCATGTGCAACAAATCAACAAATACAAGAACACTGAAGTGGGTGTTTAGAGACATTGGTCACAGTTGCCAAAAAAGAGCAAAATTTCCAGCCAACACCCATGGAGATGATATTGAACTATGTATGAACAATACACTGTGTGCAGACATCCTATAAACTCACTCTTTTGTACAAAATAAGCCCCAAAAAAAAAGGATTTGAAAAGGTGACCAACATCAATCACAAGATTTGGTCTACCTCAAACAGATGAGGCATCACCTCACAAGTTCCCTTGATAACAGATACCGGAAAGAGAAGTTGTGAGGGACCCATTCCACGCTCTTGCGGGACCTCCCCTGTTGACACCTCTGCATGGCCTTCCTTAGAGTCTCCGGTAGGTATGGTTGGATCATGTCCACAACACCTTCCAAGCTCAAATTTGAGTCCTTCGCGAAAGATTCAATGATTTTAGGTAGAAGGATCTTCTGTTCCTTGCGAATGCCTACAGTCGCTCTGATGTAATCTTGTTTTGCGGCTTCAAGTTCTTGCAAAACTTTCTTGGCCGTGTATATACGAACCTGAGGAAACCAAAAATGCATCATGGATTCACATAAATTTTTTCAAGTTTCCAATATCTGAGACAATATAAACTTTTAATATGAATATTAATACTCAAATCTTACCGCAGGATCAGAATGACTCCCTGAACAAAGAGCGAAGAAAAGAAGAGGCTCATGATGAGCTATGGCATATCCTTGCCATTCATCCGCAGCTTTGAACTTCTTCAATGGAGAGAAAAGTGTTCGAAGCCACTACGAACAAAAGCAAATTTTCTTGTCATAGATACATTAACATTCCAGTGCTTGAGTTCTCCTACATCGATAGAGAAGAAATGGAATAGATAAAACACCTGTCCAGGGTGATGTGTGCGGCAGCCTAGTATTGACCTCTGTATCATGTCTGCATTGATATTGCGACCGCCCACATTATACATGACCTGGACTAAGACCAAAAACACATGAGAATAAGAGAAGCCTTTCAATAACAGAAGCCAGTAATCATTTAAAATTGATTGCAGCTATCACCTTGACAAGAAGAGACACACGTTTTAAACTACTTTGTGGAATTCCATGATTCAAATATGCCTGCATAAATGCATTGTTAAGTGTGAATCTTTTCTCATAATGTCAAAAAAGGTTCTAAAGCTGAATAATATGGAGGAGCGATTATTTACATGCATCACCAATGAATTATGTATGTTGATCCAGAAAGCAAGCTTTTCCTTATGTTTCATTTTTCTTGGATCAATCTTTTCTAGTTGACGAACAAGCGATCTGTCAAACAAAACCATTCAATTTAAAATCTACAAAGCGAGAAGAACATAAATAAATGAGAAAACTGTGTCATAGTATTTACTTTAAACGTTGTAGCAAGTCTTCCATGTCGCTCAACCTTTGACTATCTCTACAAATAGAAGGTACTTCAACCATGGCATTGTAAGGCCCACTGAACTCTTTCAACCCCTCTACTCGAAACGGGTTCTCCAACCTTGCATCGAGGGATGACTCCCTCTTGCAACCAGGGCTCCAAATATCGCCAATGTATGGCGGAGAAAATGCACTCGCTGAAGAGAAGGAAGAATTGGGAGATGACGAGAGACCGTGTTGCATGAGAGAGGGGTCAGCGAGTTTGCAATATATTGTGGCCATGCATCTAACAAGATCTCCTGAAATCTTATTGGGCGTCTCCGGAACATGATCTGCAATAGATGCACCGAGATGGTCTGCCAGGCTTATAATATTTGAAGTGCTGTTCTCCGCCTGAAATTTATGTGGCCATCACAAGCCATAATTAAGAGAACCCTCTCAAACATTGGTCTAATTGATCATTTCTCAATGTTTCATGCAATAATCATATCAGTATAAATTGAGATGTGTACCTGGAACATAGACAAAGGTTGCGAGTGAAATTCTCGTAGAGCTTTAGCTGGGCTTTCAGATGAAGGTGACATTCTAGCTGAACAGACTGACTGCTGAGACAGTGAGGAATAACTACGTTGGATACCAGAATCCGTCAACTTGTCATCATAAACGTAAGATTTAGTTTTCTTCACTGGACTACGAACCCGAGAAAATGATACAGTATTAGACTGAACTGCCAAAGTACTTTGCTGTGCACGGATATCAAGACGAGATGTTTCATGAACCAAACTGGATTGGAACCTTGGTGACTGGTTTGCTTTTACTCCAGTGGCGGAAGGCGACAAAGCAGAGATTTGTTGGTCAAAAGCACTTCTATATAATGATAAAAGATGTTGCTCCAAATATACAACTTCTAACTCTAATACTGCTATATCTTTGATCAATTCTTTGGTGGGCTGAAATTACATAAAAGCAAATACAATCAAATAAATCAAAGTGAACAAACAAGCCAACCATGTCAACAAAAATGGAAATTGACTTTGGTTGCTTATAATTTCTGGACAATTAAAATTATACTCCACATTGGACCTAAATGAACAAATGGTTACAAAACTACGTGAAAAGTTTAAAAGGAATATGCACATCAAAGAGTTCAAAGAGGTACCTTGGGCACCGAATTTTCATTTGATGTATCCAAGGCAGAGGACCTATATCCCAGTGCTTTCTCTAGAGCACGGCGTACCACAATCTGTCCATTTAGTCGTTTCTCAAGTTGTTGAATCTGCAAAGAAATAATGTGACAAAGAATGATGATTGATGAGTAATCAACACAATAACAACCGGCCACAAGTATGAATGACATATATTGTCCTCTACATTGTTAAAACCACATGAGTATCACATTCAAGCTTGCTTTGCTCTATGGTCAAGACCTCAAGTGAGAAGACACAAGTTTATTTGAACCTAAACCATTTTTCTTTCGAAGGCTTAAAGCAACCAAACAAGTAGAATTTGGATAATGTTTTACCTCTTTTAAGGAAGTTTGAAGATTAGCACCAAGAGGTGGTTTCTTCTTGCCTTTGATGGGCCTCTTCACTTGTCCCATATCCTAATCAACCAAATCAAATCTAAGGTAAAGACTTCAAATTTTATATAAACAAGTCAACAAAATGATGGATTAAAAAAAAAGAAAAAAAGCAGTGCTAGATGAACTTGTAGAATATTCATTAATCACCACTGGGTCATTTAGAACTATTTAGGAGTCTAATCAAAATTAATGCCCAAAATAAAATCCTTACCGATTTCCGATTATGAAGATCTTGAGGCAAAGTATCCAACTTTTCTCTATAAACTCTCTTATCAGGAAAACTGTTGATGGCAAAGTAGACAAAAATAAAAATAAAATCAACAATGTGGATCATATATATTTCTTGACAAACCCAAAAAAATAAACAGTGTTTAAGCCTGCTCATATATAACACAATTAAATATTTCTAAGCAAGGAAAAACAAAGTCCTGATCTTCTCAAATGTTCTGTAACACATTACAGGATTATTACTCAAGAGAGACCAAAGTGAACCTCCGTTACCTCTTAGAGCGTCTGTGCCTTGAAGAAGAGACCTCGCGTTCCACTTCAAGTCCCATTAGAGAATGTGTTGTCTGAAACAGCTGAAACTCACCAAGCTCTACATAAAAAAAGGTAGCTTTTAAAGAAGAACCCACAAGACAAAAAGCCCCAAAGGGAAGAAAAAATGAAGGGAAAGATCAAGGAAGAAAGAAGAGACTCACCAACCCAGATGAGCTGATGAAGAGATGAACAAAACCCAAAGTCCAAAAAGCTAAAATGAGCCTCAGATGGCTCTGAAGACAAGCAGAGTTTCAGTTTATTTTTTTTTGTGTGCACAGCAGACACAAAGTGCTGCTCAGTTGAAAAGGAGAGCTGAACTTATATCCATACATAGTAGGACTATCTTTCATTTTTTTTAATATATTATTATTATAATAACAAACAACTATAATATATATATAATTACCCAATATAACATATATTACCCATTCGACCTGACAATCTCTGCACCTTCACTTCTAACAAGTCACCATTTTTTTTCAATAACTTCTAAGCTTCCCTTGAAAAAAAGGTATCAGAAAAAGAGAGCCTGAGGAGATATTTTCATGGACATCTGTTATTTTCTGTTTGATTTTTTCTCATGAAAATAATAGTTTATAATGTTTTAAATTATAATTTTATAATTATATTAGTTATTTGTATTTATAAATGTGTGTAAGAGATGTATATGTAACATGTAATATGAATGTGTATAAGAATGTGGGTCAGGTAAATTATTATCAAAATTTATGTTATTTGATTCATATATAATTATGAGATTTTATTTTAGACAACAATGGTTTTTTAAACTATCAAAAACCTTGCTAACCTTATCTGACATTTATGGTGCTATAATAATGAAACCAGGGCTTCATTTCTTTTATTTAGTCTAGACAATCATAGAGCAATATGTAGATACAACTATAAAAAGATTTATGTGTTTGGGCTGTGACGCTGTGTGTGTGTTTTTCATATAATCATATTGTTATTTGTTTGCCAATGTTTATTTATTTTTATGCTGAACAATGAAGCAAGTAGAATTTCAAATATTAGTTAAGACATCAGTACTTTCTGTTTTAGGTGGAAAAAAACAAACATATTTCACTGTACATCTGCATTGTTGTAACCACCAGTCCAGTGTTAGTTCTCAATCAAATCAAGTTTGGCATGGTGTTAGCTCTCAATCAAATTAAATTTGGCATATCAAAGTGTCCCAATTGAAGCTCAAAATCACCCATGACCCATGAACGCAATATATGGTTTCATTCTTTCATGTATACTGCACATGTCAGGTGCATCAAATGGTTAGATAAATTCATCACAAAGTGACAAGTAGGTATTTTGTCTAGATTGAAAAGAAATGGAAAAGTAACCTCAAAAGGGACGAAAGTGAGGTATAAAAGGAGACCTTGGTTGCTTCAAAGACACTGGATTTTAGTGAGATTTTATTTTTAAAGAGTTTGAGAGGTTAAACATAAATCCCAAAAGACATACAAAGATGCCCTGAATTGTCTTCTAATGTCACAGGTACTATTGTTTGTCACAGAATCCATGGCTTACAATATAAAAACAAAAGAATATGAATGATAAAACAAATGGGGATTGGTCTTTTAACAGAATCCATGTAAAAAGACACAAGTGAAGGAGCCAAAAAAAGAGATGAAATGAAGAAAAGAACAACAACAAAGAACATTAGCAAGTCATGCGTGTGTGCTTCTTTTTTTTCTTTTCATGGGGACATGCTTTGAAAAGCTTTTCCTTTATAAAGTCTTTTTATTTGGGTGGACCAAAGTCTTAACTATATATTAATCTTTGCATTTAGGATTGGTTCCTAGGGTTAAAGCAGATAGGATCTTGTTGGAAACATAGGCTTCTTTTACTGTTATCATTTTTGGTATTATCAGCCACCCTTTTCCATTGTCCACTAACTTTTCACTTTTTTCATTGACAGTTGTGTCAAAAATTGTAATCATGTGTGCATGATTTCAAGATGAGTGTTTTAAATTAGTGCTTGATGAGATAATATATTGGACATGCTTAATTGATGGCCAACATTTGTTCCTGTGAATTAATTACCAAGATATGAAGTGGTCTGATAAAGTCATCACATTTGTTATCATAGTTTATTTGAAATTCCTCATATTGATAAATTAAGGTTTTGATGTTTGTAATTAATTTATCTCACACAACATATAAAATGACATCCCCAGAACATATAAATTTATATGAATATCTATCCCTGACTTGTCCCTATCCAACATTCAATTGGCTCAATGTAGACAAAATGAACAAATATCCATTGAAAGCGCTGGATTGTGATTAGGATGCACATATTTAATACTGACATGACAGACATACCTGTATTTATAATACTAGAGACTAAATGTTATTTGTTATTCTTCTAATCAATAGAACTCCCAATGTAAAAATATTTCAAAAGCTGCACCACCACCCCCCATAAAAAAATTGAGAAAGTGTAATCACAATTTTCTTTCTCTAGTAAAGTTGAGATCACAACAAAAAGACGCTTCATGTGTTCAATGACACTGTATTCTTGGATTTAAAGCTCAACCTTAATGAAGTTTTTTTTCTTTCTTTCATAAACTAAATTGGAAAAAAAAGTATTGGATATCTACTCATTTTTTGGATGATAATTCATCCAAAAAAATCATTTTTTTTTCAAGAAAACTTACTCATGAATATCAAACAAAATTCAAGTAACATATGAAATCTCAAAAATAAAAAATAAACTCGTTTACCAAAACCAATTCAAAATAATGGGTACTATTCTAATGAGGAAATAATCAAAACATTGGATACATAAAACTGCTGATCAGAGGTTTCAGCAGTTCCTATACAGTTCATATGTTTAACCCATCAGAGTCATTGACCCTACTCTAACTAGCACTGAACACCACAGCGAGAATCTGGGTCTCTTTGTGGGGGTGATTTTCAACGTGGGTCAGTAGCTTATCCATTAAAACAATATATATAATATAATATAAATGTATTTTTGAAGAGCTTACTTTTATAGTGAGAGAGGTCACTATAAAGGTTGGTTTAGTGGGTAGAATATAAGTGATTGAAAAAAAAAAAAAAAAAAAAGAAAGAAAAGGAAAGGGAGGGTGATAGAGAGGAGCATTGGAGGGGGTCTTGAAAAGAAAGACAGTGTGAACTTTCCAAAAGGATTTGGCCAAGGGAGTCAATGCCAATCATAAACATCACAAAAAAACAGACATGGCCTAACTCAGACCAACCCCACCACTCTCTGTTTATTTTTATAAGGATATACATCTATCAAAAGGCCACCCCTTGTTATAATATTTTATTTAGATAACGTTAAAAACAATTTGGACTGCATCTACACGAATTGATATTTTTTTAAAAAAAATATTAGACAGTCTTTTTCTCATCCTATTGCATAACGCTGTCTATTTTAATTTTTTAAAAATAATATATTCCTACAACATAATTTATTAGGCAGCTATTGAGTTATATAGGATTTCAGATGAGATTGTAATGAGGATTCTGTAGCTGTAATATACGTTAAATCTTCCAACATATACTTCATTAGTGAAAATAGAACTATAAAGACAGCTGGTAATAACACACTTCATGGTTTGTTTGGTAAGGACCCAATATGGGTTATATTTATCTTTGGTCAGCCAACATCCTCACTCAAATCGAATTGTAATAGCTTTAAAAGAGAAATAAATTTAGGCAGTTAATGGAACTGGATCGTTTGGTTCTGGAGGAGTAACATTTGCACCATGGCGCACCGGGTGGCTTCTCGTCCACCGGATCTTTCTTGGGAATGCGTCTAATTTGGGGTCTCTTGTTTCTTTATTTCTTTTATTTTCTTATTTTTATTGCTATGTAATCTTTTTACATTCCGTTCAATCATTGTTATTACATATATTTAATGATAATATTTATGTTTCTTAAAAAAAAAAAAAATTTAGACAGTTAATCAAGATATATATATATTGCATGAGCCAATTTACATGCACCATGAATCGATTTACATGCCCCTACTCCCCTACTACACGGAACACAACAATCAGTGAATGAGACACATGACAGTCATATCTTGCCATATTCTGACAGCCATATCTTGCCATCCGCTGTCACTGTATCATTTGCTAGTGTAGCTTCTATGTTATTAAGCTTATCAATTGAACGAATACGGATCATTTGCTAGTGTAGCTTCTATGTTATTAAGCTTATCAATTGAACGAATACGGGTCAGATAAATTCATATTCATATTCATATCTGAATTAGATATCCAACAAAATATCTGTATCTGATATCCGACGAATATTGCAAGTAAGTATCCATATTCAATCCAAAAATCCGGATTTAAATACAAATAATTATTCAAAATATCTAAAAATTCAAAATGAATATAGAATTATTAAAATATCTAAAAGTCCAATATTCAAAAATAAAAATCATGTATCTAATATTTAAAATATGTAAAAAAATATAATAATTACCTAGTATAAAACATAAAATTATAAATATATACATAAAATATTACATGCTTTAGAGTAAAAATAAAAAACTCATACTAATTCTAAAAATATAAATATATAATTAAATAAATAATAACACAATAATATTTTCGGATACGGATATTTTTCAGATCGAATACAGGCATATCCGTATTCGATTCAAAAAAATTTGAATAAGGATTTTTTTTTTAGATACGGATAAAAAATTTTCAGATATCGAATATTTTTTGAATTTTTTTATATGGATTTGGATCGAATACGGATATTTTTTCAGATATTTGACACGCTTATATATGAAGCAAACCATTAAAAAGGATAACTGTTTTGCTGTTTGGACACAACTGTGATAATCCTCCCAGCCTCCAACACTAGCAATCAGCAACACTTGAATATATTTCTATTGTTGGAAGCTTTTCTATAGACCCAAATGTAAACCTCACACAGAGAGGCTCATCTTTATTTTCACACAAAGAGAAGAGTTGAAATGTGAATGCTGCTTGGAATGAATCAGTGCTTTATATGTTGAAAAGAGCCATCCTTGTCTACGTGCCTATCACAATTTGTTAAGGAAGATAAACAATTGTATAGCTGATGTTTTAATAAAGCTAAACTCAACAAAATCCTGATGGGAAAACAAGCAAATGTTACATACATAAAAAAATTTAGTGAATCAATCAATCAATCAGAAAAATTGTTGAACTTGTGTTACATTTGTTTGTTCTCTATCAAGCTCAGTCTTACAATTGATTGTATCTAAATATTAGACCCGATATCCATCAGCCAAAATAAAGATCCCAGAAAGAATGAAGATCCCAAGTTATCAACCAGTTCAACTAGCTACAAATAAATAAGGAATAGATGATGTGGCGCTATCTGAGATTCAGAGGGAAACTTTTGTCATAAGGGGTTTCACCTTGTGCTTGTGGCCCATGCTATTTACAAGGTCTTTACGTGTACATACAGGGAACATATTGATCTTCTTGAGCACTTTTAGCCGCCAGAGAACATATGGGAAGCTGAGCTGATCCCGTGATGTAAACCGAACCACTTCATTAAACCATAGGCACATAAATTGATTCATCAAGGGAGTGTGTTCCCTCATGATAATTGAAGCTTCTGCAAGCGCTGCACATCAAAGAGTTTGGTTATAAAAGGACAATGACTTTGATATTTATTCTATTGCTAACTCTTGCTATATATTCTGCTTTTGCACAGTGTCTGTAGTTACTACAATGGCATGATTCCATATAATTTTAAAACTTTTCAAAATATCTAGTATTATTTTGGTAAAAAAAATATACTACTTCTCCATGGGAAAGAAAAAGTTGTTCTACATCAGAGGAGTTATTTCCTTCTATGAAGAAGAGGTTTTCTCCTCCATGCAGGAGGAGAAACTATTGGTTAGTTACAAAAAGTATCCAAAACCCCTTCCGCTCAAAGGAGAGGTCACCCAAAATTGCTTTCTCAAACAGTCCCTCTGTATGTGTTGGAGTCCAGTGATTCAGTAGAAGTCTATTTTAAGTCCAGTCAACAAGAAAATAATTTGGTAACATGGTCAAGTGTTTAATTGCATTGTAGTTAGAATGTCTTGTTTCTAGGAGTTTTTATTATTAGTCATTTTTTACTTTATTTTCTCAATAAAAAAATAGGTTTTCATGTGTTGATGAGGTGGCTGGGTAACCTGGTAACTTCTCTTGCCTTTCTCCCCAAATTCTCTGTTTTTCTTGAGTTGCATTTGTCAATTCAATGTTCCCAACACCTAATCTCCTGCTAAGCAAAGCATTTGTCCTAACAGTGGTGATTCATAATATGCAAGCCTCATGCGTTTAAATTTTTAAACATGAAGTCAATTAGACATGAATAGATGCATACCTTTCTTGCCGTTATACCTCTTCTCATCAGGAAAACCATCATGGAGGTACTGAGCCATTTGCACTTCAACTTCTTCTGGGGTTGCTTTGTGTTTCTTAACAACGGCCTTCGCCTCATCATAAATGCTGCTGCGAGCGCCATGCTCTGATATCGCAAGGACAGAATTTGTTGTCCAGAGGAGTGCATTTAGTACGCCTATTGGATCTCTTCGGAACTGAGACTTTGAATCCACCCAAATGGAAAACCTTGCTTGAGGAAAAAGACGGTGGCCCAACATCTGAGTTGATAAAAAAAGGACCAGATAAATGATCAAGCAAAAAGAATTGATAGGAAACATCACCTGAGGCAGAGTAAACCATACATGCAGTTATTGAACAAAAATCATATCAGAATACAGAAATTAAGAAACCTAGAATGTAAATGTGCCAGATGGAATAACTGGTCTATAATTGATTTACTTGTGTGACTATTCATCTATTATCATGTAATTAGGATGACATTTTTCTATAGATTTCAATATAGATAATTTAGAATTATAGTTTTTCTATAATTCTGTTTTTGACTGCTCGCACTGGAGTTACTGCAATGCACGTGCAGGTTACAACTTCAATTTCACGATTATACATCCAGAAAATTAATGATACTGGGATGTGGGAAGAGCTTAAAAAATCTAAAAATAAGTGAAAACTTCAATTTAATACTTAAGTATTTCAATTCTTGGATAGGCACATCTTCAGTACTTGACCTATAGCCTGTAGAGTTCACCCCTCGTACCGAATTCCAAAAGCAAAGATCAGCACTACGGCCTATATCATTGAACATAGTCCATTTTCCACAGATCAAGTACTCATTGTTTGTATAATTGATTACAATTTTATATTTTTGCCAAGGAAGATGCTGAGTATAACATATAACTGCATGTGATGGTAGAAAATTATTAAAATGCCTCTCCTGTCAATAAAAATGGATAACTTAAGCCAAGAAGAAAAAAAGGGCCAAAAGTAAGTACTAGTGTATAATTATGGACAACAGAAACAAAGGAAACAAGACTTAAATAATGCAATACCTTGGGTATTTTTCCATTCAACCGTTGATCGGTGAATGGAAGATCACCAACAACCACAATGCGCCATTTTCCAATCATGGAATTCTCATCTATAATGTTCCCCTCAACTTCCTGTGCTGAACGAGTGATTTCATCCCAGAAAGCAACATAGCAAACCTGTGCTAAATCATAGTTCTTGAAATGTTAAAGTGCAGGGCACACAACAACATAATAAATGATGAAAAAAAATGCAGCTGAAAGACAACCTTTCTAAGTGATGCCTCTGTCATTCCAATTGGTTGATAAAGATCATCCCCACCACCAAATGCACAGGTGGTAACAACAACTTTGCAAGTTTGCACGTAGCTTCTGTCTTTATCTGAGATTTTAAAGCCCCCATTTTCACTGTAGAAACCACAATTGACCACAGCAGTTTCATTCACCTGAAAACAATCATATGTAGATGCTAAATTGAAAACTACACATGCTCAGCTCAGTCAATGATGGAAAATTCTGAGATGACATCTTTGGTGGCAACTTTCAGAAGGCAGCATCGAATGGCCATAACAAAGAATATCAACAACATATCAAAATGCAATTACCTTGAAACTTTCTTCCCGCTCAGAGAGTGTTTGTGGTCCAGTAAATAAGTTGAATCTTGTGGCTCCCATGTCCTCCCCTGACAGGGTGTTGGAGGAACTGGTATCTGATTTGTATACTATTCTCTTGACAGCATCTTTGGTTCCCACTTCTTCAGGGAACTCCAGATTCTGGATTTGCTCAGGGGGTACGATCTTTAAACAGGCTGGACAAGAAAAAAAGGGAATCAAATATAGAGAGATAAAATTAAATAAAATCACTGATTGCCATCAACAAAGAGATAAGATGTCAATCAAATAAATTATATTATTCAACGAAGTTTACAAGCAAGTCTAATGCTAAAAACCCAGTAATAATGCAATAACCCTCCCTTCGTGAATTCAAACCAACCTTCTTACAATAATTGAGTGAGGAATTCATGCAATGGTGCAACAAACTCATAAAATACTCAGATTGACATGATTTCTAAAAGCATTATCGGAGAGCTCACAAAAGACAAGTGGGTTTTTACATCAATTTTGGTTTATATGAGGACCAATTTGTACTAAAGAAGATTCTTGATAGATCAGATCTTCATTAACAGCCTAAGATAACGTAAATTCAACACATTCTTCCTTTCAAACTTTTTTTTTCTTTTCATCAATTGTTTCCATAGTAAAAAAAAAATTCCATAAAATCCAATTCAGATTTTCTTCAGATCCATAACGTCAGTTTTATAAACAAATCACAAATAAAGAAAACACAGAAAGCAAAAGAAAGAGAGAAGCTTTTACGTTGACGAATGCCATTGACGACTCTCGTAGTCGGATCGAGACGATTGAGGTTTCCAATCGACTCCGTCTCCCTCGTCGGAGGACTCCGATCCCGGACGACGGGACTCCCGGACATTCTTGACGCCTCGATGAGGAGGAAGACAGCGGCGGGAAGGAATATCAGGATCGTCCACCGCCGGATGACCCAGCGGAGGACCCGGCGGACAAGGTCGCCGGGGACGGGGTCTCTAAGCCTCCTGCGCCTCCGGCGGATCCGGGTGGCCTTCGCCTTTCCTGATAGATCTTCGGACTCGTCGTCATCGACGGCGATGGAGACGCTGTTGTGCATCGGACGGCCCCGATTTCGCTCAGCAGGAGATCGGACGGTTGTGGGTTTTTTTTTCTGTTTTTGTGTGTGTGTGTGTGCGGGGGAGGGGGCGGGGGTGTTGTTCCGAAAGGGACGAAGTAATGGTTATGTTGTTATGGCGAAACTGGTTTTAAAGGAAGATGGGTGCGGATAAGGTAATTTATTTTTATTTATTTTTTTATTTTTATTTTTTATAGCAAAGACCAGCCGGCAGATATAATATAACTGGACACAAGACCTATAACTCAACACAAACTCCCCAAAGGTCATACCAGGATTGAACCTAGGTCATCCATCTAAGACGGGCATCTCTTCCACCTCGCGAGTGAGGGGTGCAAATAAGGTAATGGTTGTTTGGATGGAGTCGTAAGCTTAAATTAAATAGAATAAATGACAATTGCTTCCACACCACCACCAACTCTGGGTGGGTTGGATCAGATTGGAGCTCAACTTAAATCCAATTCAACCCAACCCTGTCAGGTTTTATTTAGGTTCGAGTTTGATTTAGGTTGGATTGAGTTTAGGTTGGGCTCGAGTTAGGCTCAAATTTGACTTGAAAATGTATTATTTTGAACAATTAAAATTTGAAAGAGTTAATTATCCGCACAACAAAAAAATAAAAAAGATGAAAATGAATAACTTTTATATAGAGAATGAAGATATAGAAATTATAGAAGTGAAAGATTCTAGAAAAAATAAATTGTATAATTCAAATTTTATTATACAAATTAAAAATTTATAATTTACTTGTAATATTTTATTTAGATATAGAAATTTCAGGCTCGGGTTATCGAATTTGTCAATCCAAACACAACCCAAATTAGGTTCAAGTTCAGACTCGGATTGAAACCGAATATTGAAACCTCAATCCAAACCCGTCCAAAATTCAGGTCGAGTTAGGTTGGGTCGAGTTCAACCCATTCAAATTACACCCCTATCACCCCCCCCCCCCCCCCCTTCAAAAAAAAAGTTTAGGGTGAAGTGACAGTACGGAAGAAAAAGAGAGGCAGAGAGATAAGAAAAGAGAGAGGCACACATGAGGGCTCAAAAGGGCTATCCGAACCTAACACATCTGGTTCATTGTATTGCATTTAGGTTATTATCGTTATTGTAAATAATTAAAAATTTGTAATAGTCAAATTAGCTGAATAACTTATGACAAAAATAATAGAAATGAAAATAAAATGTGATAGTGAAAAAAAAAATGAAAATGTGATATTTTTAAAATAAAAGAAATGTATTTTTCAAATTTATATGATTCAAATGTTCGAGTGAGTCATGGCCAACTTGATCAATTTGCATCCCCCACCCTTCTTTGGGTTCTTTTGGATGTATGGTACCAAACGTTATGTTTGGGATGCGCAGCGATGGAGATGGTATCAGCCTTGCGTGCGCGTTAGGATGGATTCCATTTGGGTTTTCTTATCTATTTGGATGGATCATTGTGTTTTGGACGTCCTCAAACCAGATTACATTTTTGCCTCTTATTTATATAACATATCTAGTCCCACAATGAAAAAATTTGTAAGGGTATAATTGTAAAACCCTCACAAAGATCACCAAACTAGTCTATTGCGTTGTGAAAAATTTTGTTTTGAGGTGATAAACAATGCAACTTTTTTACACAATAAATGCGAGAGAGGATTATTGATGTTGGCGATGCGAAATGATGTCTAGATAGGCATCCATGCCATAATCATGCCATACGCCTATCCAAACGGGCCTTTGAATGGCGAGAGATGTTGCCCTTAGCCCCTCTCCCCCAACCTATTACATGTAGATGAAGAAAAAATTTGATAGTTACATGGGCAGGGTCTTGTGAGACTGAGCCCACTGTATATTTTAGATAGGAAAATGTTATATTCCATTATTTTTATTAACTAAAACTTAAACCACACATATTTTTTTTTTTTAAATAGCAAACATAATCTAATGAGGTATATATTTTAATAAAAAGTGTATATCGCTCCATTAAGAGTTAAATGAACCTATTTTTAATAACTGTACAAAAAATTTATCGAGGTATATACATCATCTAATGAGGTATATGTTTCATTGGATTTTTAACAAGGTATATAGAACTGTATTTTGAATTGTAAAAAAAACTGAGTGTATTAGCGTCATACTCCATTAAAAAAAAAAAAAAATTATAACCCCACCCACAAATGGCATTATTGTAATTATGCATTAGATCAAGGGCAAATCCGTCATTTCTGCCACAAGCTCCTCGGTTCCTACCTGGCTACCTCTCTCTCTCTCGACCTGCCCCCTAAAGTCTCACTGATTCACAGGCATGTTAGACCCATTAAAAGGCACAAAAAAGAATAATAATAATAATAATAACCCGTATAAAAAGAAACCCCAAACATATATTATACGATTATACGACCAAAATTTAATTGAAATCCATACCCCCAAATCTCTCCCATTAAATAAAAAAAAAAACCCAACCCCAACACCTTCATTTCACATATTCATCACATCATCATCGTATCAGGTATTGCTAGGGTCCTCCCCCCCCACCCAACACACGTACAACATTGAAACCTCTCTCTGTAGATATAAACAGAGAGAGAGAGAAAAAGAAAAGAAAAGAAAAAAAGACAGGGCACAACAACAATCATGTCATATGTATGTGTCACTTTTTTTTTTACAATAATAGTGTGAACATATCATAAGATCCGTGTTAGTTAGATTTGTTACTGTTTGGTTTTGGGTCTTCTATTGGTGAGCATATGATTTCTTTCCATTTTAATGGTTAGGGTCTTTTTGTGGGTGTAACGTTTTCGAGATTAGGGTCTCGTGGGGTGACCCTCTCCGACCTAGATCGGTTGATGGGTTCGTTTTTAAATGTTCGCTTTTAATGGGTTCTTCGTATTTACTAATGATTTTGATTCGTTTGTGTCAAATCTTTTGTTTGCTTTGATGGGACTTTGATTTCTTGATAATGGGTTCTTAGTGTTGGTTCAATTTTTTTTTACGAATTACGGCTTTTTTTTTTTGTTTCGAAGGGTCGATTTTGTTTGTTTAGATGATGATGAAAAATTTATGTTTTTATTTTTTTGGGTTAGATTTCGTGTTTGTTTTGGGACGGATTCTGTGCATTGTTTGACCATGCAACCCTAACCGTAGAGAATGTCATGATGTGTGGTCATGGTGGAATGTGTGGATGCCTGAGTTGCATGTTTTGATTGAAGTCCAAGATATTGTGGGGGATTTAGGAGGGCAATCATTGTAATGTTTGTAATTTGTAATTTTTTTTTCAAGTAAATCATGTTCTAGATCTGGTTGATTTTGTTGTATTTCATTCATTGTATTGCATCAATGTATTATTAATCAGGTGTTTTTTTGGTAGGGTCCATATGAGATCATTGCATTGGATTTCTTTTCCCTGATTTTTTTTTTCCTTTTTTATTTTTTGTAATGACTTCATTTTAAATTTAATCTTGATTGCAGTAAATGTATAGATATGATGATCAAGAAAATGTGCTGTAATTTTGTGTAGATTTCCATTCTTTACTGTTATATTTTTCTTTTGATATATAGAGAATTGGTCATGATAAATGACTAGTTTTATGGAATTCATATTTGAATAACATTGGTCGTCGAATGTGAATGGAAAGTATGTGTTTTTACAGATTCTAGATGCATAGGGATTAGGGAGGGATTATGGAAGTTCAACAATGCCCAGAAACCAAGAATACTGGCGAAGATAACCGAATAGCAGATCAAAATCTGAATCCGGAACCCTCGAATGTCACTCATGAACTTGAAGCAGTTCGTCCTTGTCAAACGCCAGATGACGAGGTCATGATGGAAGCTGATTGTTCCATGGAAATAAACGTCGGCTTGTGCGTCAATGAGAATGCTATGCGAGGGAAACAAATTCTCAATAACAATTTGGAAATCGACTTATTCGGAAACTTAGAACTGCTTCCTTTTCAGGGATCCGAGAGCCTAAAAGAAGAGGAACTTGCAAACTTATATGATGCATCAATGGATGAAGAGGTTCAGAAATCTGGGCAAGATAGAGAAAGGGTAGACGCAACCTCAACTCCAGAGGCTGTTGGAACTGAAGATATGGAAGTTTTAGGAGAAGGCAATTTAGATGAGCCAAACAAAGAAATTCAAGTTATTTCTGTTTCTGAGAAATCTTATTTGGTTAATCAAGATATGGATAGTAAACTATCAGTTTGCGATCATGAGGATGATTGTGGTCCTGTAGAGAATGAATGCAATGAGCAAGATGATACTGATGCCATATGGGTGAAGGTATGTGTTGCACATCTACTCTTATTTGCCTTTATTCCCCTCTTTTTCTGGTTTTCCTTTAGCATTGTATATCGTTTGTTGGTATGTTCATTTTGCTGCGTGTTGTATTGGTATTATTTATCAGAAATTCATGATTATGAATGCACAGCCGTTTTCAGGTGTACTATGCCATCTCCTTTTTTAATTCTTTTATTTTTTTTTTTGCGTGGTCTTGATCGGCATGAAGATGGTACATGATCTTCTTTAATCCACATTCCATTTCATTGGTTCTGTGTTTTTGTGTTGAGTTTGCGGTTTCTTAAAATTTTCTTGGTGTAAGAGTTGACTGATTAAGCAAATTTCACAGGAAATTTTGTGAGTGATATTATTCCCATCTAGACATTAATTAGTAAAACATGTTGTAATAACGACGGCGATGATGATAAAATATTGTTATTATGAACCCTATAATACCATTACTACTTTGGAATAGCATTTTCTTGTCTACTTACTGTTGTTTACACAATTTTTGGGGTGACCTTGGTTTTCTGGTTCCATATTCCTTGTGCATTTGCCTAGTGACATGTTCACCATGCAGGACAACTCTATAGTTGAAGAGTGTGTTCAGAATATTATCGATACCCATGCCTTCAGCTGAGTTTTCTTAGATACTATGCTCATCGCCTCATCCAATATCTTTTAACATGGTTGTTGACTTTGAATTTTTCATATAAAACTCTCTCGAGTACAGTGGAGAGGAAAGTGGCAGGCAGGAATAAGATGTGCAAGGGCCGATTGTCCATTACCAACTCTGCGAGCAAAACCTACTCATGACAGAAAGAATTACCTTGTTGTCTTTTTTCCACATACAAGGACACATTCTTGGGCAGATACTCTACTTGTCCGATCAATCAACGAATTGCCAGAGCCTCTTGTGTATGGTACACATTTTAGTTGGATGGAAATGGTGAAAGACTTGACTATTCCACGACGTTACATCATGCAAAAGCTCGCTGTTGCTATGATGAGTATCAGTGATCAGTTACATACTGAGGTGTGATTGACGTACTATTTTCTTTTCTTTTCTTTTATTCTTTTATTACTTCTGTAATCATTTTTAATGAGGAGTTTTTTGTATATGAGTAGGTTGTAATTGAGAGTGCTTGCAAAGTTACAGCCTGGAAGGAATTTTCTCACGAGGCTTCTCTTTGTGAAGGTTACTCCAATCTTGGAAGAATGCTGTTAAAGCTTCAAAGTGTAAAACCTTGCCTTTGATAGTGGATTGTGTAAATATGCTATTCATGATTTTCTATGCAATTCTCTTGTTTTAATGTGATTGACATGATGTAGTCTGATTTAATTGGTGACACCCCCTTCATAATAAATATAAATTAATTAATAGAAATTACTATGGTTTGAATATCATAGATAATGGCATTGATGGCAATCATTAAGATTTCAGAGATCCAATTTGTCAATTTTGGTCCATAATTCCAGGATGCTCTTGTGTGCATGTGCATTGATCGATGAACATATGTGCATAATTACATGTTTGATTCTGCTCAATTTCTTATACAGGACTTTTCTAAAACATTTGATTTGTTTATCTTCAACAAGAAAACAATGTTGAAATGCCAAAATTTGCTTGATAGCAGAACTTTCACCGGAGCTAGCCCTGCTTTTAAATATCCAGTTTGGCCCTGTCTGGTTGTGTGAGTTGTGATGGGATCATGAAGGTAAAAAGGCTACTTTGCATTTGATGATTGATTGAGTTCAAATCTCAATCATTTGATTGCAAATCCACCAATCAACTGTTCACTTGTATCTGAATTTATAAATTATAAGTTCTCTAAACATTTGTATATTCGCTTTTCTACAAAAGATGTGGATCTTCTGCCCTTCTAGCCTTTCCCATTCTCCTGGACCACATTAACAGAAAAAAGGGATATCCTGATTTCTTGAGGATACTTGTATTGCAGAAATGAACAAATGTTATTCGAAATTGCTGCAAATACATGTTTCTTATTCTCGAGGCTCATTCCTGTGTCTCCTTGTTTCTGTGCAAGCCCATTTCTGCTCCTATGCATTACCTTCATTTCTATGCATGCATGGAATTGGATTTTTTTTTTGTTGGGGGGGAGGGGGTTTCGGTCCCCTCCTCCTAATAAGCTTTATTTCTAGTTGCACCTCATTGAATGTATATATGTTTCTTCCCTCCCTCCCACCCTTTGTTTTTATGTTGACCCCTAAAAGAACCTTTGGGTTGTGCTTCAAAGCCTAAAAGTTAATGATCCCTTGTAAGCATCAATTATTTATTGTTTAGGTCAATGTTCCAAAATGGCAAAGTGCATGAAGCTGAAGATGACAATTTAAAATGCATACTTACCTCAAATTTGCATACAAAAATGATTTGGGTCGAGTGTATGAAGTACATGCCCCTATGATCATCATTTACATTTAAAATTCCTTTTTTTTTTGTTTTAAATTTTGGTCATTGTTAATTCTCTGATCTAGAGCCGCAGTATGAGGATAGGTAGCTACTGTTGTTTCCACCAAAGTAATATGATACCTTTTGCTTGCAGATGGTACGTCCCACTTACATAAATCCTGATTGGCTGGAACATTTTTGTGAATCATGGGTGCAGAGGTGTCAAAATGCACAGAGTGCTGAGATTATTGAAATACTTACAGAGGTATAAATCTCCCATTTATCCTGAACATGTCCTTCATGGAGAGCAGAAATTGCTAGCGGTCATGGCTTCTTTGATGTGGTTTGTTGTTACATTTTAGTTTCTGAATTATCATTCTTTTAGTGCTTCTTAGTCCCCCGCAGGGAGCCTGCATACCTTTCTTGTAAATTTAGATAATGGAACCCCTGGAAAACCAATCTGGAACTTATTTTGGCAACAATGAAGGGAAATGTTTTATACTTCATGAAAAGTGATCTATAAAATATTGAAATGTACGTTCAGCTTGATCTACTATAGAAATTAATATTTGTATTAAACGACTCTGTTTTGTTAAAATCTTGTTTCTTGGAGAAAAGTTGTGATACCATATCCAGGCTATCAAATCCATGAGTGAAAATAATTTTTTCCACCATGTTTCTCTCTTACAAATTGTGCCACCTCAACTGTATGAACTGTCAAAACCATGCAGGAAAATATTTTTTTCACCATGTTTTGTTGATCGATGTCTTCTTTCTACTCAGCTCTCTCTTAGAAACTGTGCCACCTCAACTGTATAAGGGTTAGTTGCAGCCTATTTGTGTCTCATTGCACTTCAAATTTGGGATCATAGTTGTTTGGGCGACGCCTAGGCGTGTAGGCGGGCTGAAAAGCCCTAGGCACTCACATGCCTAACAAAAGTCTTGATTAAGTAGGCCCCCTTTTGTTATTTCTCGCTTCATTAGATGATTCAGATTTTATGAAAGTTAAAACTTCTGTGTCATAAAAGCCCCCTTTTGTTTGTGACAAGGAGCCCACTGTTTTTGTCTTATTTCTCATATCCTCCCTTTTTATTTATTTATTTATTCATAATGATGGTTTTGATGGTTTTAAAAAAGTTAGTTACATATGTCAAATAGAGGGATGATTTTTTTTAATACTTGTCACCCATGCATGCAACACTCACCACATGTAAATTATTTTCTAATACTTTAGTGTTTTTTTGTTGTTATAATTATTATAGTATACATGGTGCATGCTTATGAGTTATTCATTTATGATATTTTTTATGTCATCACTCTTCATAATCATTTTTAAGTATTTATTTAATTCGTCATAATATCATTATACTATCAAATGCTTATTATTAGATGCTCACAGGTTGTCGTTTGTGATATTTTTCCTATACTATTTTTTTTAGGGTTAAAGACATATATATCCCTGCAAACATAGGTAATCCTATATAAGTCCCTATGAAAGTTGGGACAGGCACATAAGTCCCTAAAAACTCACAAAAACCTAATTGTCATTCTCGGATTAAATTTTTATTCAAACTTGATGGAATATTTTATTACTATGTAATTGTGTAAACATTATAGTCTCCATAAACAATCATAAAAACAAATTAGGCCATGCAAAGATCAAATTATCCTTGTAAGACTTTTTATGTTTCTTCATTTCCATTGAGGTATTGTTTGAAAACGGTTAAAAATTTGAGGATAATTTAATCATTTCATGGTTATAGGTTAAAGTTAAGTGTGGCAGATTGGGTTAGGATTAATTTTTGTTGAAACCAGGGATGTGTATGGGTTTTTGTAAGTTTTTAAGAACTTGTACGTCTGCCCCAACTTTGATAAGGACTTATATGGGATTACCCATGTTTGTGAGGACTTGAATGTCTTTAACCCTTTTTTTTAGTTCTTGTCACTAGTACTTGCTATTCAACATGTATACATATTTTTAGTATTTCATCTCTAGAATTTAGATTAACCAAAGAGCAACCATGTAATTAAGCATCACATCGCATAACTATGTTCAATTTCATGTAATTAAGTTCACGTCACACAAATATATCATATCACATAAATATATAATATCACATGACTTCATGTAATTAAGCACTGCCTAGGCATGCCTAGGCGTGCCTAGGCGGCTGGGCGACTGGCCACCGCCTAGGCTCGCCTAGCCGCCTAGACAACTATGTTTGGGATGCTAAACATTGTGGAATTTTTCCTTCTGAGTAATGGAATTTCATAGGTGGCGTTATTCCCACAAACCACTTGCAATTTTTGGGTTTAGCCCAAATCAGACAAGGTCAGAAGCATTCTGACAGGATCTTTGATCTTAACCTATGATTACATAACAATGCAGTGACACTGTGACACCCTTTCTGGCATTGAGGATCTCTCTAAGACCTGAAGATTCTATTGGGGTTGACTATCCAATTGTCACTAACAATTTTATTTACATGAAAATTATTTATTTCCCATTTTAAATAATTTATGCAATTCAAGATTGTGATTTCTCAAGTGTTGTTTTAAAATTATCTTATTTAAAATTTGGCATTCAACATATGCAAACTTCTTAAGCCCCTGTTTGGGTATTGTAATAAGTGGGGAATAGGGTGAAATAGGGGTGAATAAGCCCAAAAACTTATTTGTTTGTAAAAAAATAAGTGGTTATAGATATGCCGGAATAGGTGAGAATAAGCTAGTATTGGTATTTCAAGTCCCCCCTTGGAATTGTGTTATTACACTCAGTCTATTCAAGTGATAGAAAGGATTCACATGTCAAATTACTTATCTTCACATCTTATGAATCAAAGGGCCCACATGTTAAATCATTTTTTTCACATATTATAATTCCTTATTCACATCTTATTCACCTTTAATCCACAACTTATTCATGGTCAACCAAACAACAAAAACTTCTTTATTACAAATGTTAATCATAAAAAAAAGACCAAACGGAAAATGTTTTATTCCTTATTTATACTTGAATATTTATCCATCTCGTAATAGAAATAGATTATGTCACTACCCAAACAGGTGTCAAGTGTATTCTTGTTATATTGTTAAAGATGTGCATGGTACATTATAAAGTGATATTACAACTTGAAGAAAAGAATTAGAGAACAAGCCATTACAAAATTGGCAGTACCGAAGCTATAAATAGAGGAGCGATTACAGGGACTGTAAACAAACATTTTGGTTCCTATTTGATTCCAGTGTTTCAAAACCCGGACTGAACCTGATTGCCGGACATGGTTCAACTAGTTTTCGTGGAAAGAACACAAATAATGTTGCTAGCAGTAGATTATATATTTGTTTTCATTAAGTTCACTTGATGCAGGAACTAGTTGATTCTGTACTATGGGAAAAGGTGGCGGAACTTTGGGACGCACCTACACATCAAGAATCGATTTCTGAGTGGAAAAGTCTAAAACGTCAAGCAACAAAGTGGTTTTCCACATCAAATCTTGGTAGTAGAGATGTAGATGAGAAGAGCGGTGATAGTTCTGGGAAGGATGGCACTCAAATATGCAGAAAGCGACAAAAACTTGAAGTTCGTCGAGCAGATATGCATTCTTCTCAAATCGAACCAGATTGCCACAGTTTGTCCCCACAAGTTGATGTGGTAAGCACCAATTCTGGCTTTTCAAATTACCAGGGTCTCGAAAATGTTGCCTTGGTATCTGAGCTTCATAAAAAGGAGTTATCTACAAGAGAAGTTGTGCCTCAGGAAGACAAGTGGGACAACATTGTTGTTGATGGTGACAATACTGAGATAACTCAGACCGGAGAAGCAGCAGGCGCACAGGGAGGGAGTGGTAAGGCTCCTTTGGTTGATGCACAACACAGATTGCAGTCCCTCAAAAAGTACCGGCAGTGCTTGGCTTTTAGTGAAGCAAAGGGAAGACAGTGTGGGAGGTGGGCAAATGATGGTGATGTCTACTGTTGTGTACATTTAAATGCTCGGGAAAAACCTTCTCAGGTATCACAGACTACTCCCTCCGGTAAATCTTCCATGTGTGAAGGTACAACCAACAATGGCAAAAAATGTAAACATCATGCACGGAATGGTTCTGTATTTTGTAAGAAACATCGCCTCCAGGGTGATCATGGTCTTATTGAGTCTGCAGAGTTAAATGTACTCAAGAGAAAGCACGATGTGTATAATTTATCTGAAAACTTTGTTGCACCGCAAGCAGCATATGAGAAAGAAACAGTGATGAAGGTTGAAGATCAAACTTCAACCCAGGAGCACACAGTTGTTCGTGGGGAATCCTTGAATGAAGGCTTTGGTCCTTCTGAAAAATCTGAAGATCATGATGCACTGTTTTCCATGCCCCGCTGCATAGGATTCGGTCACCAAAATAATGGCCAACAATGTCTCGACACTGCAAAGTTGCACGATTTATATTGTGAAAAGCACCTCCCAAGATTTCTTAAACGAGCAAGAAATGGGAAACCTCGCATCATATCAAAAGAAGTATTTAAAGATCTTTTGAAGAGTTGCACATCTAGGCAACAAAAAATTCTTCTTCATAGGGCTTGCGAGCTTCTGTATGGTTTCATGAAAAGCAGCTTATCCCACCAAATCTCTGTTTCCAAGGGAAACCATATGGAATGGATATTATCAGAAACATCTAAAGATTCAAGGGTTGGTGAGTACTTGTTGAAGTTGGTAACGAGCGAAAGAGAGAAGATTGGGTGTCTTTGGGCCTTCAATAAGCAAAAGGAGATCCCTGCCTTTGAAGCCAAAATAACATCCACAAAAGCAGCTGATGACAATGTTCACTATGATCAGACTTCTATCAAGTGTAAGATCTGCACAAAGGATTTTCCTGATGGTCAGGTTCTCGGAGTCCATTTTATGGAAATTCACAAAAAAGAAGCTCAATGGCTGTTCAGAGGATACGCCTGTGGCATCTGCAAGGAACCATTTACAAACAGGAAGGTTCTTGAAGTCCATGCTAAAGAGAGGCATGGTGTATTGTTCCTTGAGCAATGTTTATTTTTTAGATGCATATCTTGCAGCAGCCATTTTGTTAGCACTGACCAGTTATGGCTGCATGTTCTTTCACTTCATTCAAATGATCTCAAGTTGCCAATTTCTTCTTCAGAACATAACCAGTTTGCAAGCCAAGCCTTTCCACCAAACAATGACAATTTGGGGGTTCGTTCTGTGGGTCAAAATGGTTCGAGTCGATACACTTGTAGGTTTTGTGGGTTGAAATTTGATCTTCTTCCTGATCTCGGTCGTCATCATCAAGCTGCTCATATGGCTCCAGGCACTCTCAGTGACTTTCCTCCAAAGAAAGGGAATTTAACAAATGTCTCCAAAGTGAGATTAAATAGGCGACGTCTTTCTAAATTGAGGAAAGTTCGAGTAGCACCATTCCAAATAAAAAATCCGGTTGGTTTTAGTATGAAGAAACGATTTTGCACATCCAAATTACCAATCTTCTCTAAAGCAACTTTGCAGACCCAGGCACCAGAAACAACATCCATTGGGAGATTAATGGAGTCTGATTGTGCAGATGTTGCAAATACTTTATTTGCCGAAATAAAGAAAACAAAGCCTCGGCCAAGTAACCAGGAGATCATTTCCACTGCTCGCAATGCTTGTTGCAGGTTTAGTCTCCACTTTAAACTGGAAGAAAAATATGGTACATTACCGGAACGCCTATATGTAAAGGCAGCAAAGCTTTGCAGTGACCATAACATCCTAGTGGGTTGGCATTTAGAGGGATTCGTTTGTCCAAAAGGATGCAAACCACCAATCAACCCCTGTCCATTGGCTCCACTGGATCCACTCCAGAATAGAATTGTTGGACCTGCATCTAAATCTTCAACAGCTTACAGGACCAATGATTCAGAATTTGAAATGGATGAATGCCATTATATATTGAATAATTTTAAGATTAAAGCGTCAACAAAAGCCATCTTACTGTGTGAAGATGTAAGCTTTGGGAAAGAACGGGTTCCTGTGGCTTGCATAGCAGATGAGGATCTTCAGGATTCTGGCTCTTCTATGCCTTGGCAGGGATTTACATATGTCACTAAACGGGTACTTGAGCCAGCTCTTGATCAGGAGACAAAGGTGCTGGTTCCTATATTTTTTGTTTCTTCTGAATCTTTTTAATAAGTTCAGGCACATTTCAATGTGCTGTTGTTAGATAAACATATCATGCAAGCTTGTTTATGCAGAGTTCACAGTTAGGGTGTGATTGCCAGCACTTAAAGTGTAGCGCTGAGACATGCGATCATGTCTACCTTTTTGATAATGATTATGAAGATGCAAAGGATATCTATGGAAAATCCATGCATGGTAGATTTTCCTACGAAGAAAATCGACGAATCATTTTGCAGGTAAGAATTTGTTATGCCATTTTTAACCCTGATTATATGAATTCGCCCTGAACAGGATATGTTTGATGGCTGACTGAATACTTGAACCGTACAGTAAAAATGGAAATTGTCGTTTTTCTTTTATCCAACATTCTTTTTATACAACATTCTTTGATTGGATAATCATGTGTGATTTATATAAATGGCATGGAAAAAGACATTGTGATTGTGAGAAAGGTGCATGGAATAACCCATAAATCATGTACATCGGATAAGCACGGGGATTCAAACTTGGGACATATTACATGCATGTATTTTGGTCGTGAGTGTTATGCCTTGCTGACGTCTTGAAAGCAGTACAATGCACCTTTTGGTTTAAATGTCCAGTGGCATATCTGAAATAATTAATAAAGATACTGGACATATAAAATCATTAGGAGGTACATTTTAATTGTTCAACTTCACTATGCATACACCTCCCATCCAGTGTTGTAGCCGTCTGATTTTTTCTTTACTGGGGTTGTCAAATTGTGTCTTCTAACATCGTGCAGGAAGGCTATTTTGTCTACGAGTGCAACTCCACGTGCAGATGTGACAACACTTGTCAAAATAGAGTTTTGCAGAATGGGCTTCGTCTCAAATTGGAAATCTTCAGAACAGAGAAAAAGGTCAGTTGTTCTAAATTTCCAAAATTGTTTGAACAGAAAGTAATCTCTTTTACATTTGCAGGGCTGGGGAGTCAGAGCTGGGGAAGAAATCAATCGTGGTACATTTGTGTGTGAATACATTGGAGAGGTTTTGAATGACTTGGAAATAAACAAGAGGCGCAACAGGTCTCCTCTTTTGTTGTATGTATTCTCTTATGTTGCTTGATAGTCAATTTTCATTTATGAGTGCAATAAATGAATATTTCAGGTACCACAATGATGGTCTCAGATATTTGTTCGACATAAATGCCCATATCAATAATTTAGTTGCATTGACCGAAGGAACAGTTCCATATATGATTGATGCATCAAAGTATGGAAACATTGCACGGTTCATCAATCATAGGTATATGAATATATGTTCTTGTTTTCCATCATGCTTTGGATTCATTGACATCATGTTCTTTTTCCTTTTTACTCTGGGCTGTTTTTTAATCAACCTTGTCACTGCTTTCACACGAATGGCTTGAATCTGATTTCTTTGTTCTTCAATTGCAGTTGTTTGCCTAACCTTGCGATATATCTAGTTCTCGTGGATAGCATGGATTGCCAACTTGCACATGTTGGTTTCTATGCAAATCGAGATGTAAGTACTTTCTGCTCACCCTTGCTCTCTTTCCCTCTCTTGTTCTGATGCAAGTCATGCTTTTCATATGCGTTCCACTGTAAGATCAGGAGGCTTAAAACCATGATATGATATGGCCTTTTTCCTTCCAATATTTGACACTGTACATGCAATTTAATGCTGACAACAAACTTGACATACACTACATGCAATTTATTGCTGACAAACAAGTTCAGCTAAAGACACTGGAAACCCAATTCAGGATAACTCGCTACTCACAGGAGAGTGGTTATCGCTAAAGCCTTTTTGAGCTGAATATTATCCCACCATTTGTCATTCTGATGAAAATAATCTTTCCAATTATCTAAAAAATATCCGTATCCAAAAATTTAATAAGTTACGCGATATCTGAAAATCCACACGCATATCCAAAATAAAATATCCTTGTCCTAAAGATTTTGGAGTAGGTACAGTACGCAAAATATTCATATCCGATATAGTATTATAATATTGATTATATTAATAAATATATTTATATTTTTAGGATTAGTATGAGCCTTTTGTAATTTTTTTTTATGTTTAGCCGCATAATGATTTATATATATGCTTATAAATTTATGTTTTAAAGTGAGTAATTGTTGGATTTTTTATACATAATTTGGATATGGGAGATGTGATTTTTCTTTTGGTATTGAATATTTGAACTATATCTGTTTCTATTTAAATTTTTTTGGATACATTGGATAATTATCCGTATCTGTATGTTTGGATAGCATATACTTGTTATTTAATATCCATTCAGATATCAGATACAAATACGAATAATATGTGATTCGGATATTGAAGTCCGGGTACAGGCATATCCATTCCATTTTGTTTGTTAACCAAACTTTTTTGGGTTGGCAGATCGCTGCCGGGGAAGAGCTCACCTATGATTATAGGTACACTTTTCAAACTGGTGAAGGATGCCCTTGCCATTGTGGAGCTTTGAATTGTAGAGGACGCGTTTATTGAGATTTCTGCAATTTGAATCTAAACATTTTCATAGTATACTACAATTGCCCGCGGCGGATAACACTATGCGCATCAGTGATTATTTTACATTGGCATCATTACTGCCACCAAATTTCATTCAGTATATTCACCACCAAAATTTTATTTTGGGTTATGGGATGCTGCTGGATCTTTTCTGAGAGCCAGTTGAAGTTGAGAATTGGCAATTTTTTCTATGAACCATATATCTGTATTATTGTACTTTGCATACATGATGTTTCACTTCGGATGCATTAAAACTTTGCTGGAAGATGTTTTAAATTTTTTTATAAAGCATATACTTGGCTAATGCAATACATACTCTTCCAATAAAATAAAATATATGCTCAAGTGAATTACATGCATACATTTATAGGTGATTTCCATACACAGTTAGGTGACACCCTACTTTGATGTCTCCTAATTTTCTTGAAGATGGATGCAATCAGCACCTCTAAATCAGAAGTATACCTGTTGCCTTGTATTTGAGCATTTAATGAAAGGGGGCGGTTATTTCAATCCCACTAACTCTCCCACCCTTTAATTTTTTTTTTTTTTTTGTGATCCTAACTCACCCCCGACCAACGGAGCATCCACAAGAGGTAACTCGCGAAGGCATGGTGGATGGCGTCGCCGCTGATGGAGGAGGACGAGGTCGCCATCACCGCCGCCCATCGCTGTCTCCTCTCCACCTCCCCCTCTGTCGTCGATCAGGTGGCCCGAGAGCTCTGTCGCCTCCCATCTTCAACAACCTCCGCTCCTCCTCCGCCTCCCCTGTCGGTGGCGACGCCGTCCACCACACCTTCATGAGCGACCTCTCATGGATGCTCCGTTGGTCGGGGTGGGTTAGGATTACAAAAAAAAAAATTTAAGGGGGTGAGTGGAGGAGTTGGTGGGGTTGAAATAACCGCCCCCTGAATGAAATCAATGATGCACCTGATGTATTCCTTCACCTGACCAGTAATAATTTTATTGTCAATTCAGTTTCACTAGAATTGCAGGCTATCATACAACAAAGTTTCCATATCCAAAGTTTAAACAACATGAAACCAAGTTTTCTTTGTTCATCTTGGCAGCTGTTTCACAATGTAACCACCCCAACTGCACCAATATATCCAGAGTTATTTTAAGCACTAGAAGGCTATACAGATTACATATGCACATGAGGGGCACAAAATTGCCTGGAAAAGACACACTGATGAATATCTCAAGTCCTAGTTCTCTATCTCCCAAATAAGAGCCAGAAAAAAAAAGAGAGAGTTGTAAGAATACCACTATATTTTCCATCTCCACAAGATGATCTACGCCGAATTAGGCTGTACACTTGGGAAAATGTTGGTTCTGTTTTTTGGAAAGCCTTTAGAATCTGCTTTTGTCAACCACCTATGCAGGCAAGTTAAGATCAATGAGGGTGTCTCGGCGACCATCTTTTCTGGCACGTTTTCGAGGAGAGGGGGAAGACGCGGGAAACTGACCACTGGATGAAGGTTGGCTGGAATCAGATTCTCCTATATCGCAGATTGACAATATTTCTGTCAGTAGCTATTATAAGCCAAGGTGGTCATTAGTATCTCCAAATTTGACTCCAAATAGACAACTATAATGAACAGAATGATGAAGAAACATTTAGAGGCAAACGGGCGCCACCAAAAACTGCATAAGCATACTTTTTATAAAAAGAGACAAAAGGGCTTTTTTCAAATGAAGGAACAAAGGATTTTTATTTTTATTTTTTTTTGCATGTATCATTGGAAAAACATGTTATTTATTTTTATACCATCACATATGACCTATTTAGTATACCATTAAAATGTTGAAAAATTATGCACCTTCAGTTAAGTTCCATCAAATTTTAATAAATGTTACTTTTTTTTAAGTAGATGCTATCTTATTAACAAAAGCCCCCGAACAAAAAAGAACGGATCTCCATGCAAAAGTTAAACAGAGAAAATAAACACCTAAGTGTAACTACAATAAATTTTCGAACAAGCACTCATAAATGAACCTCAAATTGAATTACCCAAACCATGTGTCACCCATAATGGTGGAGGAGATTTCTCCTCAAGAATCTACTTGATTCATTATTTAAGAAGAGACGGAAATCATCACCCATGTATTCTCTAGCTAGGCCCTTTTATATTGGAGAAGGCAATCATTACGAGTTAACCAAATAATCCAACGAGCCATATGGGGGACAATCCATTGGAATTTGGCTAATCATTTCTGTTGCCTTTTTTTTGCGCCTTTTGAAAAACTATTTTGCATGCTTTCAGAGTCTCTAAAGGAAAATTTTGATTTGAGGCCGCACCAACCAATCATAAAATACGACTAAAAAGGAAACTGGAAAAAGATGATCTCTTGTTTACTCCTCTCTCCACAAAGATCACATGCTGAATTTCCTTCTTGGGTCCATTTCATCCTATTGATTTTAGTGAGGACCTTGTCAAGTGTTAGTATCCACATGAAACTTTGGGTCTTCAACGGGGCTAAAGCCCCCCAAATGAGACATTTGTGTCGTATGGTAGGTATATCATGAGGAGAACGTTTTTTTAGTTTTCTATAGAAGGATTTTACAAAATTAATCCAAACCCAAGGATAACTTCAAACTAAACATATCCTCATCCTGCAAATTCAATTCGATCTCATGGAGCATTGCAAGAAGAGAAGCCAACTCTGTAAACTCCATATTATTGAGTTTGCGATGAAGCCATTCAAGCCAAGGGGGACCCAATGATTGAATTCTCATTGTATGTAAATGCATTACAAATGAGATCATTCCGTACGTTTCCACCCTAAACAAGTTCATTAAAAGCATCACCGAATGCATCACGAAGACACCTATCTTCCAAATCCAGTATCCACTAGATTGCCAGGATGGAATTGAATCTCCTCTTGTAATTCATGAGCCACATCAAGAGTGTTTTTCTTATCTTCTACAACATTAAAAGAAAAGATCTATGTTGGAGAATCAAGGGAAGTCTATTAATCCCCAAATAACGCTTATCACAAATTACTCTCGCTCACAAAGAGTCTGGGTCTGCAAAAGTCCATAACCATGACCCCAACAAGGCTTTATTCATGTTGCGAAAGACAAAGAACCCCCGAAAATCCTTCTTTGCCCTACATATAGGAATCCATTTCACCAAATGAGATCATTCCCACTTTCTTGTTAACAGACCAGAGGAACCTTCTTCTAATTTCTCCATTTTCTTGAGTACTCCACAAGGAACCTTAAAATCGGAAAAGATATAGAGACAGAGGTTTGTGAGGAGCACCTTAAAAAGCACAAGACATCCTCCCAAGCTAAGAATTCAACCTCTTAAACCCTCAAACTTTTTGTCAAATCTAAGAAGCAATGGGTCCCGACTCCCAATCTCACTTTAAAGGCAATTAGTATACAATGGAAGCCCAAGATATTTTATAGGTAAAAAAAATTCAACTTCTAAATGCTTCAAAAACTCATGCACCGTGGGGCTCAATTCCACAGCCACAATAAATATTCCTATTAACACAATTAAAATCACATCAAAAGACCAAAATATCCCTATTACTCTTTCTATATATTTATCCTTATTACTCTTTTTATATATTTACATTCACATAATATAATATTTATTCTTATACCATTAAAACATATTTATTTTTCATTCATCCAAAATCCATAAGAAATCATATCTTAACACCAAAAGTTAGAAATTATTAAAGATTGATACTAAATTGATGCTCATTGATATTCAAAAATATAATGATTAGTTATTTATATTATTGTTATTATTGAAAGATTAGATTAGGTTGAAGTTTTTTTATTTATTGAAGACGGTAGACTTACACACTCATTAGAAGTTAACTCTAGTTAAATTTTATTTTATTTATAACATATGATTGAATGACACACATATTTCTATTAAGAAAGATTTGAGTGGTATATATTTTTTTTTTGACAGAACATAACATGTGATTGAATGGCACAGATTTCTATTAAGAAAGATTATATCTATAACGTGATTGAATGATTATTTTTAATGGTACAAAAACATATAGCATGTAATTACATGTACAAAAAAAGCCAAGAAAAAAAAAAACTATGTTTCACTTATCATGGCATCTTGTAGAAAAACATGCATTAAGATGATCACGTCTCCCATGTGTGTGGGATAAAAAAAACTATGTTTCACTTATCATGGCATCTTGTAGAAAAACATGCATTAAGATGATCACGTCTCCCATGTGTGTGGGATAACCCAAAAAGTGAGATATTTTAATGAAAAACAGACAAGGGTTTCTGGGATCGTACTCTTTTCATTTGTGGTTGAGGCCTGCAACAAAGATCTGTCTGTTCTATGGGTTTTTGTGCTCTTCAAACTTGCACTGGTGTCTTGGAAGATGGGCAGTTCTGACGCCTTTTCAATGCCCTTCGATTTGTATGGAGCAATGTTGTGGATCGCATGTTGCAAGGGAGCCAATAAATCATTCTCGATACATTCATACCTGCAACATTGAATGATTAACCATGAAAAAGCATAATTATGGTGAATACAAGTTATATAACAAGAACTTGCAGCATCCAATATATCAGCTCTGTGCAGCAAATGCAGACCTCAAATCCACATTGCTTGACATGGCCATCAAAAAATCCAAAAGGGAAACATGTCAGCAGACTCCCAGACGAGTTTTACGCCATAACCGGTTTAGCCTGGTCAGTTGTGGATAAGACGAGCACAATTGACTTTGTGACATATTCTAATAGCTGTCTTATTGTATCACCTGGAATCTTGAAAGTATTGCCAATTACAGATTCAATTACGAATGTGTGATTTCCGGTAGAAATTAATAGTCCTCAATTTGCTTAATTACTCAATAACATGATGGTGATTAAATTCACTGGTTTATTTTACTTTTGGTCATGCCAAATTGCCAATGTCTGATGGTATTATTTAGCATATGCCACTAACCAATGAAAATGTCACAAGAATATGGAAATCTGTAACTTACATTTTGAAGCAGAGTCTATCTACGGTGACCGAAAAGTTGATAACATGCATTCTCAACTCCATGATTTTCTCTTCAGTGAACTCATCGAACTTCTCTTCAAGTAAACCAGAAAGCTTCTCTACGTGACTCTCTAGTTGCTGCTGCTGGTCCTCAAAAAGATTTTTTTTCATTTCTCTAGTTTTCTCGGTCATGTCGTCATTGAAAAGGTCATCCCCAAACATGTAGAATGCAAATGGGTACGAATAAGAAAGAACACGCCTAGATCTGAAGAGCCTGTAGAGTCCATTTATGACCCAACTGTAGTCTTTGTTCGCAAAATTCATACTTTCAACGATGGACACCTTCTCCTGAATGGAAGCCCTAAGCTTCGTTTCAAGTTTGAGAGAATCCATATGGCCTTTGAACCGGTTATAGTAGTGCATATACCGATACAGATCAGTCTCTGCACGCTTGGCCTTGTCTTCTTCTTTGTAGCGCCCACAACTGTGACCAGCAATGCTTGACCATGTATGTTCACGCCCAGTAGCACCGCCACAAAGCCAACTGTAAAAGCGAAAAAATAAGTGATGGAAAACAGCAATCAGAAACTAAATATTAAAAACATATGAAATATAAGGAAATACGTAGGTTTTTTAAATGAGTACGTGAATTTTCTAGATTCGATGTATGCAAATAGGGCAATTTTTTAAATAAATAGAATGTCCGTGAATTTCTAAAATTGACATATGCTATCATTAATGTCAATGTCCAACAGGAGAAAATGTGTCCCATAAGCAGGACATACCTAACTAAATATGCAATACTGCTCCTAGTGTAATCTCATCAGACATTCAATAATCCTAACTTCGACTAAAAGAGCAATTCAATTTCTTGGATGCTAGGAAATTATCTCAGATATGATGAAGGAATTTATGTACAAAAATAGCAAATACAATTGAAACCATACACGGTCATAGTCTGCATAAAGCTCACCTCTTTTGCTTTTATGAAAATGGCCTATTCACCAAATATTGGCCTATAAAGATAATTGATTATTAAACAAGGAGAATAGATTGGACAAATTAAAGACAAAAAGGTATTGAATATAGAGGAAACCCATTCTGCTCCATATTAATTAAATTGTTGAACAGTAATCTGAGTACAAAGTTTTCAACACCCCCTTCCAGCTAGGTAAAGAAGAACGTCTTTTTTATCACTTGGTTTCTTTAATATTATTCTAAATTTCATCAATACAAAATGAATCCACAAAAGTTCTGAAATTAAGTGAATTGGTCTTAGGACATAATATGTCTCAGTCAACCAAATAAACATCAAGGTTAAATCATGATTTTTTTTCTTACATGTGGATGATTAATATAAAAAAAACACGCAGTTCCCAATAAGTAATAATAACAAGAAATATTCTAAACGCCAAAGATATAATTATTTAATAACACAGTTTCTTACTAAGTAATTGGATGCCTCAAACATAAGCATCAGGTTACACATTGCACACAATCAGACTCTTACAAATACGGTGAAAGCTGAAGCTTGGGCACCAACTCTGAGTGACAAGTACTTTTTTTTTTTTTGTGGTGAGAACTGGATGGGAACATCCATATTAATAAATGACTTGAACAAGGGAGACAAGGGATCTCCACAGAAAAACTACAAATAAGGAAAAAAAAAAAAAACAAGCTTCAATCTAATAGGGGAAACCCCATGGATAACTGCACCACAATTAAAGTCTGTCCCAAACCACCGTCCCCCCATGATGCTTGACGTCGATTCCTCCCAGCATTAGTTTGGTATTACATTATGATACCAAAGATATGTGAGTTTGTTCAAAGAGAAACTTCAATCATTATTCAAAATCATCACTCAACATCTCAAGAATGAGTAATTCTTGCTTTTGTAGCATACATTATTGGCACTATCCGTTTGTCATACTTTCATTGGAGTCAGTTGCTTCAACAAGCGGATTTGCAATGGCACTTTGACATAATGGTGCATAAATGTCAAATATTATCATAATAAGAAAATTTTCCAGATATTAAATATCTATTTAATGTAGAAATGTAATATAAAAAAATTAGTATGTAACAGTATATCCTTCTAAAACATGTGTTGGTTGAGGATTTATATCTCTCTAACAAACTCCTAGACATCAACCTATAGTCCCCGTCCGGATGGAGGAACAAGGGGGGAAAAAGGGTGGATAAGGGCGAATAAGCAGATTAGGGTGCTTGTTTGAGCGGAGGAAGCTGGGAGGGACCACGTTAAATCATTTTTTTTCCCCTATCCATGTGACACAAAAAATTACTTTAGAAAGTTCCTGTGGGATAAAACTGTCATTTAAAAATTATAAGTCTTTATTCACATCTTATTCTCCTTTTATCCACAATTTATCCATGGTCAACCAAACAACAATAAATTCATTATTGTGTTTCTCAAAAAGAATAATTAAAAACACAACCAAACTAAAAAATGTCCCATGCCATTGGATAGTTATCCATCCTGGTAAAGTAGTCTATCCCGATAACGTAATTCCTCCATCCGAACAGAGGCTTAGAGTATAAAGTCATGATGATCGTGGTGGCAGTGGTGACCTTATGCATTTTACTTTAAGAGACCAACCCTACTTGTAATGCATATCAATACTAGCATATCATGCAAAACATTAAATGTGTAAAAGAGTGATTATTCTTGAGAGGTAAACAACTACTCTTCCACTCACCATTTCATCAAACCAAATCTGCTTAACCTTGAATGCCAAGACAAAAGTATATGTTGTAAAGTCTATATCATCTATGTTGCTGCTCAGCAATTATATACCCCATACAAGCTACTCCTAAACTTCCTCATGATTTACAGTTTTATGATCTCATTCTTTCTAAATATCCCACATGCTGTACTCTTTATTAAGTAATACATTATGAAGTGAAGCAAATTTAGAGCAATAAGACTAAGAATGGCAAACTGGAAGTTATACCATGGCTGTGTTGCTGCTTGGGCCCATCAGAACATGTTGCACTCTTTATTCATTTCTTTCTATGTTCAGCGCATGTTTGTATGAAGATGCATGAGCATTATACATATAATTATAATTTTTCTCATAAAAAATAATTATATTGGTCTCAGGATCAAAATTACACAAGCTAATACAAATTTGCCAACTCACCTGTTATAATGTAGCAAAGTTTTAAAGATTGGGGGCTCTAAAATGATCAAAGTTGCACAAACTAATACAAATCTGCCAACTCAACTATTATAAAATAGCAATTGTTTTAAGGATTCCAATTTTAACGGATGTCCCGAAGGACAATGAGGTAATTGTTGTGTTGGAAAAACAAGAAGATGAAAAGACATTCTCTATCTTCTTTTTGACACAACACTCTTTGGATTTGAAAGGATTCGACACCAAAAAATTGTTTTAGGATTTTAATGGTGATTAATAGAAATAAAATACTGGGGACCAAGGGACAGAACTATTTACTTATTCCATCAACACTCACAAACAGAACCAAGGGACCAAGGATTGAACAAATTCGACTGCTACCTCAAAAGATGAGTAACGCATATGCAGATTGTACAATGTCAACATGATACGTGTAAAATACTTTAGCAAGAGGCATACGAGCATAGCAAATTTTCTCACCAAAATGGCTGTCCACAGAGGCATGATACTAAATTGCAGCCACCATTCTTCTCTACAGGCTTGTGACATTTAGGACAGGGCTTTGTGTTTGCTGACATCCAATTGACAGTTTCTGACTCATCCTCGCACTTCTTTACCCAGAGATCCCACATTCGACATGAGCAGGGTGAGTGTGCCTCCAAAGAGCAGTTAAAACAGAATTGCTTCCCACATGTGCACTCCACCTCACAATAGGCATCTCCATCAACACGTATTGCATTTCCACAATGTGGAACACTGGGGCACCATTTTACCTTCTTATTATCCTCAATATAAGATTCTAAAAGGAAACGCTCAAATCGATCTGCAATGTCTGGATGCTTTCTACCAACGAGTTTCCTGACAACATCTTCGTCACAGATAGCATTACACTTGTGGGCCATGCATCTGACACGCTTACTTTGCCCATCATTTATTTTAATGATAAAATGCTCTGTCCAACCTGAACAACAAATAATACCAGCGTAATTATCAGTAACTGGTAAGGAAAAGATATTTGAACATGGGATTCAACAGTGATCACAAAGGATCATGGAACTAGGTTAAGAATGGGTTGATCAGTTAAACATGCAAGTCATGATGGCTTGTTGACCCCACAATTGGTTATAGTTATCCATTCAATATATAAATATGCGCACAAATATTATTCTTTTTTTTGAGCATGTGATAGTTTGCCCACAGAGGGTTAGGCAGAAATGGGGAAGTGCTTACAATCATTGCAAAAGCAGTGGCCGCAGTCCATGGTTGTCACCAAATTGGGTTGAACCTCTTCCATACAGATTTGGCACATTACGGGTGATGAAGACCATGAAGAAGGACTGTTTCTACATTCCACGATGGTCACCCCAGCTTCAGAAAATAATCTCTCTTTCCCTTTCTCCACAAAGGCAGCTAATAGCCTATCGATATCCCAACGGTGATAAATGAGTAGAGTCCGTGCATGCTGTTCCCTCACTGTTAACAAATCCATTACCTTGCGCAAATCCTCCTGCTGCAAAACATTGAATCCAAGACTGAATAGGTTGCGAATCAGCTCTCCGAGAACAGTATCCAGATAGTGACATGATATCCACATGGGATTTATTTCAAGGCAAAGCACAACAGTTTAATAAGATCCATAAATACCTGGTTCAACGGTTTGCCTGGTCTAGTTTATGTTCATAGTTCACTATTCAAACTTCATAAAATATCCCAATTTCTCAGGTTTGAAGTCTCTAATTTGCTTTTTGTTTTTTCAATTTGCTGAAGCCTGTCATCTTTATATTCATAATAAAAAAAAGTTTTTTGAACCAAAGGTAATGTCCACCAATTTTATAAAGATTGATAGCCAACTAATAAAAGAAGTTAAGGGTTGTCATTCTAAATCAATTTACAGCAACTTAAATCATGATGTTAAAATTTTATAAACAGAAATGGAATCTGCATTAATGACCGTCTTCATATATACGACAGTAAGATCCAAGATTACAAATGACGAACCCAGCCTAATTTAAACTCTAAGAATCTGCAACCAGGGTGTGGATCTTGAAATGGATAAAAAAAAGCAAAGGGGTTGTTTAATTCCTTCAATGTTTAGAGTTTTTCCTAAAGCAATTAGACTGTCAAAGTTATGTACAAAATCTCTATTAATAGCTAATAGATTCCCAGAATAATATCCATCATCTAAATTATAAATAGACCCCATTTGTTTTTCAAAAACAGTTTATACTATACGTTAATTAAAAGAATCAATTCCAGAAAAAAAAACTACGATCAACCACCTTTTTAATATAAGTTGTTTGATAGATTTTTAACATATAAACAGGTAAAAACTAAAATTTGAAACCAAAAGCTGAAGTTCAAAAATACCCATTCGTAAATGATTATCTTGCAAAAACAAATTTAGTTTGACAAATGGTTCTAAACGGGGTCTCAGTCAGTCAAGCCAATAATAAACCCTGCTTCTCACAAATGTACATTTTCCCTAATACGGATATTATTTATGCACGACAATATTCAACCTCGCATGATTTGATATAAACACCAATTATGAAGTATCAAAAAGTATAATGTAACCCTAATACCCAGAAAGACCTTACCTGTGCCGCCAAAAGCGATTCCCTCGTAATGACCTGCAAAAGATACCCAATCAAGACCAAAAAATAAAAAAAAATCAATTTTTCCAAATCAACTAATAGAGGCTTCCATGATAAACATCAATTATACAATACAAAATGTTAAAATGGAACATGAATCTCGGCACGCGTTGCAAAACCCATCAACCAATGTAAACAAACCCAAATATCAATTTGTGAATCGACAAGACATAAAAACAACTGAAGAGAAGTTCGAAATCGAGAGAACCGAAGAGACGAACGAAGTCATCACCTTAGTCGATGAGAGGCTCGTCGACGTACACCGTTGATCCTCGCTTTCGATCCCATCGAGGGCCTCACAGTCCTCCTCTTCTTCGGCGCTCGACAGGTACTCTTCGTCATCCATCGATTCCTCCGATTCTGACCTCCGGCGAAGCTCCAAAACGAAAGCGAAAGCGACAGAGAGAGAGAGAGAGGAAAAAATCGTATAATAAATAAATAAATAAATAAAAACAGGTGATACAAAGAGACTTTTTTTTTCTTTTTCTTGCTTCACAAGAGACAGTATTTTAGCTTTCCAAAACTGTAAAATCAGATAGATAAATCATATTTAGTTCTTGAAAGTCTAATCTCAGCCGTTCATCCTAAATCGTATGACACGTGGCACCCTAAAACGAAGCATATACTTGAAGAATGTACTTTTGTAAATGAAGAACATATGTCCCAGATGTATTTATTTTTATAAAAAAAATTAAATATTTAATGTCTCAGAAGTATAGCGAAATGAGATTTTTACTAATTAGTTATACATTTTTTTTAATTTTTATAAATATACAGATTTATTGTGTATCTTCAAAAATCTTTTTTTTTTTTTTTGAGATTCAAAAAAAAAAAAAAAAGTTCCTGCATATAAGATTTTCCCTTGGTTGGATCTTCAATGACTCAATGAAATCTTGAAAGTAATTTTTGAAAATCTCATTTCGTTAATTAAAAAGGATGATGGATCTTCAATGTTTTATAAATGGAAAATAATCTACTGATAAAAAATTTACCAAAATAAAAATCACCAATTTTGTAGAACAATAACAAAAGTGATATAAGGTTATTTTAAAAAATCCATCGTTTGGATATGAGTTTTAATGGTTTTTGAAAATTTTAAAAATAATGCTTAATTCAAATTTTTTTCTGAATGCCCTAAACAATTTCAGCTTTTGTAGAATGAGAAAAATAATTTTTAGTTATAGAAAACATATTTAAAAATCATTATAAAAAGAGCTATTTTTAAAAGTTGTCTCAATAATAGTTATTTTCTAAACTAAATTACAAACACTTTCTAAAATAGCTCATAAGTTTTCTTATTGATTTCTACAAATCTTTTTATAACCTTGCTTTTCCTTGTATTTTTTTTATCACAAAAAATACATTCAATTCATTGAATACCCTGTGTGTGTGTGTGTGTACTTCTTTCAATAAGTGAATATCTTCCCAAAAAAAAAATGTTGAGGCTTTAAAAGGAACCACAAGAATAGCTGTCAATGATGTTTTTTTTTCAAAATTTCAAACATGCACAAAAATATAAAATTTGAAATACATGTACATGTATAGATGTCAGAGAAAGCAGAGAAAAACATTTATAGTCCACATACATTGTGATTTTTTTTTTCTGATATATATGTACTCAGCTACTGAATTATATATTCTTTTATAAAAATTGATGTACATTCTCATTTTTTTTTTTTATAATTGAGTATATATTGAGACAATGAAATATATATTACATAACGACTTCATAAATTGTGTTGGTGACATGACGAATGCAAAAACAATTGTAAAATGGACTGAGTGTACGAGCGCCCAATAGGGGTGGATCTGTGAGCAGCATGGGATATGGCCCTGATTTTCAGCCAAAACCAGAACCACTTGGGGACCAAACATATCACCTTATAATCTTATCTCTTGTGTCTGATCTCTTCCAAATTATTATTTCCCACAAAGACTGATTATACACCAAAACAATCTTATTATTATCACCTACAAATCAAGCAATAACAATTTGTTCCACTTTCGTTATGAATACAAGTCACCATTACAATAAGTCTACAGTTCCAGTGTTGGATCCACCACAATGTGTGGTGACATGTTTGAATGGCCATTTGGGCTTCCATACATTTATGTAGGCTATGAGTCTTAGGTAACATTTGGAACTGTTTCATCAAAGATCAATGTTTGGTTTATCATCCAATTAGTTTGCATGAAATGTGAGCTCAACAATCTGATGAAGTCCCAGTCTTGCTTAAAAAAATCATCTGCATTGAACATATATTCATCTTCCTAACAATCATCATTTCCGAAAACAAAAACGTGGGTCATCATTGATAAGCACTGCTTAATCCAATCTCCATATAATAGAGACTCAACGCGATAAATTTATCGTTCGATGGATCCACCCCACTTCTTGATGCGATTCTCAGCTTCCCCGGCCTACATTTTACGTAACAAAATCAAGATTAATTCACAAGCACTTGTTATACTAATTCAACATCTCTTGAAACTTAATGACTTGCCTCTTTGTCCCAGTTGGTGCATGCAGTGACCCCAATCAAGATCATGGTCTGAAGAACAATGCCACCAATCATGCCACCCCAGATACCCTGCAAATTTAAATCATATTCAATGACAACAAATTCACTAACAAAACATGATATAACATATAATGGGATAGCTAGATTTTTTTTATATACCTCCACTCCCAAGTTCAATTTGAATCCCAGGAGAAACCCAGCAGGCAATCCAACTATGTAATAGCACCCAATATTGATGTATGCAACCAGAGCTTGCCAACCAGCTCCAATGGCCACACCTGAATGAAAACAGTACAATTGAGAGACCATATTATGTGACATGTAACACGTGATTCATGTATAACAATTTGTACCAATTTGTACTAATCATACCAATTTCGTACATTACCTGATAAGACTGGTTGGAGGCTGTTGAGGAGGATAGTGAAGGCAAGCAAGCCTGAGAGTCTGGTGACCTCCCTCGCGACGGCGGGGCTGCTGGTGAAGAGAGGAGGGAATTCATGCCTTGTTACGAGGACCAACGCCATTATCACCGCCCCGATGATGATTGAGGTGAGCGAAACAACGATCACAGAGAATTTCGCTCCCCGTGCGTTTTTTGCCCCGAGCTCGTTCGATACTCTCACACTGCCCAACCACAAAAGATTGTACCAATTTTAGATTCAATTTGGAATCAATTTTCAAAAACAGCTTTTCATAAAAGTTGCTTTATAAAAGTTTAACCAATAATATTATTAAAGTTGTGTTGTCGACTTTCAATACATAAAAACTAAAATCCAAAATCAATTCCTTAAATATTGATTTTGAAGAAATATAATCAGTTTGATAATTGATTCTAAACGTGACCTTATGTAACACATTACATATAATATAAACTGAATTAACCAACCTTATAGCAGCATTAAATCCAATTGCAATCATGGCATCCCATCCTTGAAGGTTCATGCTGCATGTATAAACAAAAATTTCAATCACATCTGCTCAAATCAACAAATGTGAGACTAGTTTTTCTTTGAAGCACTCCTCACCAGATAGAGATGGCATCCACAGGCACCAGAGGATTTGGAAGGTACCCAGTTATTATGATCAACACCATCAAGTACCAGAACTCCAGACTGTAAAATCACCCCCAATAAAACATTGCATATATGTACAATATGAATTCATTAAACTATGCAATGTGGTTTCACAAAAAAAAATCATACCATAGCATCACTGCAGAGGCCAAGGAGAGCTTGACAAACTCCCACAAGTCATTGAAAGCCTGCCATGAGAAACCTGACCAGGCTTCCCCACAAGTCCCCCAGAAGATGTAGACGAGTTGCAAGGCGTCGATGAGCAGCCAAGCGAAGTTTAAGGTCAGGGCCGCCCCGATTAGGCCGAGCTTCAGTTCTACGATGAAGAGCCAACTGAGGAAGATGTGGATCACGAGGACAATGCCCGATACCACAGCCATGGCCATCACCTTCCTTTGGGATTGCAGGAACTTCTGTATGGGGAAGTTCAAGGCGTATGCGAATAACTGGGGGATCATCCAAATCGCAAAGGTCCCTGTGACAATCAGGGAATATCAGGCTCTAGATCTCATCAAATTTGATCAGTCTTCTGTTAAAGATGTCAAAAACCATCGTAATCTCACATGTCAAGTAGGTGAGATTTGTGTGTGTGATTTAATGAATTCTCACCTGCATTGTATTTGTGATGAGAATGAAAATGTTAATTATTTTGTAACATAAAACATTTGTAGTTTTTTAGAGTTTCTCATGATCAGGTCCACTTTATCAACTGCTGAACTTTTTAAGTTAATAAATCAAAGTAAAACAGAAATATACCTATATAAACATGTTATTGCGCATAGTGTCTAATTATTTTCATGCAGGGGGAGGGGGGACCATATGAATATATTAAAGTAATGATATTGCAATAAATTATGATGAGAAATAAAGCATACAATGTGATTTACTTTCTTTAATTTCTGGTTTACGTTCCTACACTAGAAAAAATTCATAAGCCTTAAAATGATATTGTAAACAAACTACATTTGTTTAAATATAACAAAAATGTGTACGCACATATGAGTGGATTTGTGACCAAGTTTCCAGGAATTCATTTTTTTTTTTTTAATGAGGACCCAATGCCAAAAAAATTTATAACAACATGAAAATCTAATTAAAAACTTAAAATAATGTGAAAGGAAGGTAAATTTTAATTTGTTCATATACCCCAACGAATTTGAGCTTGTCGGATATTATTTTTACTATTGATATAATTGCAATACAACTTGAATAATGTTAGGGACAATTCCATGAATTCACACATGTTTTGATTTTTTAAAAATAATAACAACATTTAATGAGTTATATGCTTTGATAAAAAAATATGTACAACTTCATAATCTATCACACAGATTCATTGGATTGAAAACATGAAAAATCTATAAACGGTATATATACCTCGTGTTGGGAGTCATATACCTCTATAGTCATCTATAGAGGTATGTGGACTGTCCGCGAGACTGTCCCTATGGACTGTGTGTAAGAGCGCTCCTACAACTTGGGTTTTTTATTAATATTAATTGGTTGGTGACAGGTTCAATTCCTTTAGAGCATCTTCAATAGATATGTTAATTAACATGTTAGTGTCATATTTTACATAACATGTAAAAATGTTGCTCCAATGGAGATGTTAAGAGGGAGCTAAATGTGGGCCCCACGCGTCAGGTGTTATCTTTCATGCTAACTATAGCTAGTGTTTTAGCTAGTCAAATGTGGGCCCCACGTGATAGTTCTCCTTAAAAAATTAATAAAAAATACATTTGAGAAGTTGAGTGGGTGGAGAGGTGGGGCTCACTATTGGTTTGACTAGTTTATTTAGCTAGTCCATTGGAACAACAACAATCAATTAAATAGGAATGTAGTAAATGAGTGTGTAGTGGAGGTATAAAGTGTTGACATAATATTTTAACATCTTGTTTAGTCAATATATACATTATAGATGCTCTTATGGTCCCATGTCACCTAATAATACATATCTAGTGATATTAATTTACTTTTCGTAACACATTTGAAGTGATTCATATATTTTAGTAAGAAGTTTAACCAAACATGTTCTTTGTTCAATTTAAAAAAAAAAAAAGATTACATCTTATCTTATAGTGTATTTTGAAAAAAAAATAATAATATTTTTTTAAATATACCTGAAAAGTGTGCTTTCTAGAAAGTTACATTTCCCCATTTCCAAAAGCTGAAAGTCAAATTTATTATATCACTTTTATCCCTAACCATTCAATTAATTAATATATCTATTTTTAGCGTACCCGCTTTCGCATGAGTTAATAAAATACATTTCTAATATGAGAAATGAAATCTATTTTATTTTTTAAACTTTAAAATACATGATGATATCAAAGTGTTAAAGACATAAATAAATGATGTTATTTTTTACATGAATAACTAAATTGTGGATGATGTTTTAATTCATAAACTATATTAAGAAAGCGTATACATACATATTATCTTGGGCTCATAGGTAAATAAAACAGAATTTTACCAAGTAACGTCATAAGTGAACTTTATGAGTTCAAATTATTAGACTAAAATATTTATTTACAATTTTATAGGTATCTTAATGGTTAAAAAAAAATTTGGATAAGATTTGAAGTTTGACAAGTCATGTTTTGAGACCATAAATCTTGTTATAAATCTGGAAATCTGAATCAGGGATGTCTTTATAACACAGATAGGGGTCTGGTTGTGAAAAAGATAAAAACTGAGGGCGGAACTTCAAATATCTCATAAAGGACAAATTGATCGATTTTGCAGGGCCCTAATCATAAATATCGTAGACCTTGGGAACCTATCCACAAATAACCAAAGAAATTGACAAAATTGGCCGAATTTTTCAGAGATCTAGTTATAAATATCATGGATCTGGGGGCTGATCTGTAAATAACCCAGCTTGTCTTCATTGAGTAGATAGGTCGAAAACTTTTGTCAGAATTGTGTTGCTTTGCGGTATAATAATATAAAGTATACAGATAATTACCTATATAAGAAATTTTTAAATTTATTTTAATTAGATGTACAAAATAACTACTAAATTTGTAAATTAGATTTCATAGTTTTGGCATCTTCTACTAAACACGAATTTTTTGTTCATTAGCTATTTGAAACCATTTGAAAAGGAGGGTTTCATACAAACTTATTTAAATTGAAAAATATTACATTCAACCCCATTTGCTATCCTAAATTTAGTCTCAACTTTTTTATTTTTTATAAAATAATACATATTATTTAATGAAATATATATTTTTATAAAAATTAATGTGTTTTAATGAATTTTATAGATCAATTTATAGAACGTGTAAAAAAATTTAACAAAATATATATATGAAATAACGAAATATATAAAACTGTAAACTGGGATGACCGTACCAGCACAATGTTAAAATTAGCTTAACATTACATTTCTAAAGAGTTCTTCTTTATGCACCCAGGCAGACATGCAGTTAGATCTCCCTAGGAAGTGTTGACAAAAGAGACAGGACACAAGACTTGATAGGCAAAGTTGCTGGCCAAAACAAGACCCATCACTCTTTAAAACCCACTATTTTTTTTGCTCTATCATTGACAAAACTCCAAATCCGTCTGGACAAATGTGGGGTTGAGAATTGAAAGGTGGTAGTGACTGATGCTCAAACTCTTTAACTCTTCTCCTCGTGGAAGTTTTTCTCATTCACTTAAAATCAAAATGCATAAAAAAAAAAAAAATGTTATACTTAGTTTATTTTATAATTTAAAATATAATCATATATATTTTTATTTTTTTAAAATTAATGTTTCATCTAACGATATATATTTTAATAATTGAATATATAATATTATTTATAAAAAATATAAATTTTTTTAATAAAATATATATCTCATTACATATATCACATTTGAGACTGTAAAACATATTAAGTGTAATAGCGACTCAAATACATAATAATACATGCATAGATAGAGAGAGAGAGAGAGTTTACCTGCTAAATTAGCAATATCTTTTTGTTGACCAATCCCAATAAGGATTGGAGGAGAGAAGACATAAACAGGGATCAGAATACAAGCTGTGCAGATGAGGATGACCCAAGACCTCTGCATATACACCCCAAGCATCCTCAGCTGCCCTGCTCCAAAGGCCTGCCCACAAAGTGTCTCCAGTGCACTCCCCATCCCCAGCTTTCAAATCAAAGTCACCCAAAAAAACAGAATCACAGAAAGAAAAAAAAATCAAGATTCATGACTACCCACACAAAAGAACCATCAAATTATCACAAAATCAATCAAGATCCAATACCACCCACACAAGTTTTTCATCAAAATATCACCAAATCAAACCTACCCATTTGAAAATTATACCAAGATTTTAAGGTTCACTGATTCAAACACAATTTTACCCATCATGCAAAAATAACGTTTTTTAAAAGTTGAGTTTGAAACTCTAAAGCTTTAAAAATCTCATTAACCAGACGTGATTGAGAATTATTCATGTATATATACCATGACTCCGAAGGCGAATCCGGCGATGACGGAATTCTCGATGGCGACGGCGGCGAGCTCGAGCTCCCCGATGTGGCCGGCGAAGGTCTGAGTGATGGCTCCAAGTGAGTACTGACATATGGCTGTGAAGATGGCCGGTCCGGCGATCTTCCATAGCTTCTTTGTCTCTGATACTGACTCATTTAGGAGGCTCTGCTGTTTCTGGTGTTCAAGCAGTGGAGCCTCCATTGTTTCTCTCTCTCTCTCCCTTGTTAACGATCACAATCTATATATATATATATATATATAGTTTTACCAGAATTAGGAAGTCAAGAGAGCTAAATCAATTGTGTTTATATGACAGTGACACGTTCATGCAACTTTGAACACACAGAAAGAGTTGAATAAGGGGGAAGAAAGATAGAAGAAATTAATTTAAAAAGAGAGGTTGCTAAGGTTTTTGGCTTGCTGACCCAACCATATTGCTAGGTAGATTTTATGAGGGGCTATGTCATTAAATAGTATTTATTTATTTAGTTGACAAAGACTGGTTCGAATCCGCGATCTCCGTTATGAGAGGGTGCATCTCGACCTGCCAGGGTCCGCTGCAAATAGTATTTATTTGTGTGTTCCAAAAGTATCATATATGTGGCATAACACACACCCCCCCCCCCCCCCCTTATTATTATTATATGTAATATTATTAAGATTTTTTTTTGTTAAGTTATCATTTGTTATGTTTGTGAATTTAGTCAGTCAGTCTTTGTAAATCATATTTGTATTTTTTCCTGACATTTGATATAAATTATACATCTTTTTTCAACAACATCAATTTATACAATGATGTCAAAAAGATAGGAAAAGGATGAATATAATAATACAACCATATTTTGTTAATATTTTATGTAAATAAGTTAAACTAATATATAACTACTATGTTTGAATCATTGTTTCATGATCACAAATAATATAACAGTATGGATATTATTACGTACAATTTTGTTTTTTTCACCGTGTATTTTAATTTTTTAAAATTAAAATATCCTGTAGATACATACTTTATAAAAAAATAAAATATATAACTCAATCAATTATATATATCCATTTATAAAAATGTGATCGATGATATGAATGTATGATGCAAATGAGGTATATAAGATTGGAATTGATGCTAAAAAAAATACTGTGTAACAACACCAAACATAAAATCATTGGCGGACCTAAGAAGAAACCGGTGGGAGAGGTGGCCCCCATTGGATTTATAAATAAAAAATGTAATGGCAATGTAATTTGCCAATTAGTAACTTTGATAGCAAAAGAAAATTGTAGAGAACATGGATAATTATGTACCTAGTAAAGGATTAAGGGTTTTAATTTTTTTAAAAAGTTGAAATAGTCGAGGATCTAAAAAATAAAATGATATTTATGATATGAAGTATCTTTATTATGTTGAATAATGTTACGTACAACTCATTTTTCAACTTTAATTCTAATTTACACATTATTTGAATTTTTTTAATAATATATATCATCTAATTAATAAGATACATATTTTTATGAAAAATGAAGCATATGCTCTAAAGAATTACATTAATACATTTATAGAGAATGTAAAAAAAATTATCAATGCATATACCTCATTAATGTGAGTATATGATTCGATGATTTTCTATCAACGCATATGGGGCAAGATTAAGGTTGAAAAATGTAACATATTGTGTTATTAAAATTTTAAAAATTTATTACATATTATCTTTTTCAACTTTAAATCTAGTCACGTATATTTCATTAACATCACGTGTGACATTGTGATTATATATATTGATCAATATACTACAGCTAAAACGAGCTTTAATACAATGGAATAATAATTAAGAATGATGCTCTCGTCATGTCTTATACATAGAATATAGAGTACCATAACTACACCACACTTCAATTATTATTGTTTGAGAATTCAGGGGAGGCTTGATTGCATATCTTTGTTTTCTAGTGAATTTTATAAGGACGTACGGTTTATATTTTGATCCGGTGATTCACGTGATGAGATGGAAACATCCAAATAACCTCAAATAACCCCTTGTAAATTATCCCAAATCAATATGTACTCTTTATTTTTTTTTTAAATTCATATAATCCTTAAAAACACACATGTATAAATTTAAATAGCATCCTAAATTAAATTTTTATTGATAGTCGATGAATATTCTATGAATATTCTATTTGATTAACTCTTACTTAAAACACGGTATACGAAAAACCTCATGCATTTGATTAAAAATGCAGAAACAATTTTAACATTTTGATTTGAATAGATTATAAAACCTTATCAAATGGGTAAAATTGTTATTTATAAAAGGTTTTTGACATTTTAAACACATTACAAGAGTTTTTGATATATTTTATTTTTAGCTAATGTTAATTAAACAGAATATTCGTATAATATTTCTCATTTGTCAACGGATCAGGGGACTATTTTGATTTACATACATGTTTTTAGGGGGCTATATGGACATTTAAAAAAATCAGGGGTTATATGGATTTCGGGCGGTTTATAGGGGTTACATGGATATTTCCCTAATAATAATAATAAAGTTGGGATAATTTATGGCGCACTATAGAGTCGTGTCTATCATTTCAATGCAAATAGTAAATGCTGCACCCATTTTTCAAAACTTCTTGCTTCGTAACATTAAAAGATTCTACCATGTGCAGTAAAAAAAAACGCCACAATTTACTAGGCAATTCAGGTGAAGTAAATTGGAAGAATTGCAGGTAAAAAAAAAAAAAAACAATGATCAATTTTATATTTAAAATTTCAAAATCTAATTAAAAATAATTCTTGTAATTATTTCAATCAATTTAGAGTATAATTTTTTTTTAAAAAAAATGTTCCAAACTTAGTCTTATGAATTGATCAGAGCAGGTTTGATCTAAGTGTAGGCGAGCTAGGTGTGACAACTATTGGAGGCGTAGAAATTGACTATCCGGACTCAGGTCATCAAGATCCATCGGCTCCGCTCCTCCCCGTCTCCTTTCCTTGATCCGGTCGGCTTCCCTCCTCTTGGAATATGGTAGAGAATTTGTTTTTCACTGAATCCGAGATTTCTCTCTAAGCTGTCTACGTACCCCCTCCTTTTATATTTGAGGATCAAGTCTTACGTCTTCCCGAGATCACATCCCCATTGGATGAGAATGGATTTCAGATTCTATGCAATTATTGAGATTTGCTCAATCTATAGTCATTATCCTCTTCCAGATCTTCCAGGATTAAGGAGTTGACTGATTATTGATTTAATGTCTAAGGCATATCCATGCAATCTTGGAGGATCAGTCCTTTGATGGTTCTACATTTATTGGATTTGCATTTACCAAGAAAGTAAACAAGTTGGAGGATCAGTCCTTTGATGGTTCTACATTTATTGGATTTGCATTTACCAAGAAAGTAAACAAGTTGATGATCTTTTGATTGGGCTGGGAGTCTTTGACTTAGTTGTAGGGTTTTGGATAGACTGGCGGGCCGGATCCACTCAAGGTGGACCATCCAGGCCGTGGGCCGTCGCCTGATTGGATCGTGGGCTGGTCACATGGAGCTTCCGGATGGGTCTCAATTTTTGACCCTCCAACTACTAAAATGCAATCTCTACTATGCATTCATCAAAAAATATATTATTGATTTATTGTAAGTAACACAAGGTTTTTTTTTTTTTTGATAGGTATCCAAATAAAAAAAAAAAAGATTTTTATTTTTAAATCCCAACAGATTGTGCTATTTACTAATCGATTCATCTTTTCTTCATATTTTTTTTAAAATCCTCAACTTTAATTATTATTTCGTTATCAATCCCTCCACCATGCGGCCATGTGTGGGGAAGTTCAGGTGCCTTAACTACATGAATGATCAAAACTATTGTTTTATTCTCGTGACGTTGTTGTACACAAGGTATATACAGCCCTAATGAGAAGATTCATTTTTTCCAATATGAATTGTGTCAACTTATATTTTTTTTTTATAAATACTTCGCAGACGAAAACAAAAGATGTGATATTATTCTGATTTTTATTCCCAACACGTGTTACACACTTAACACCAAATTGATGAAGTTTACAGGGTACATCACATGATATAAATATATGATGGCTGGCTAGAAGCATAGAGGTACGTTTGGTAGCGTGGTAGCTTTTGGGGTTGTAAAAAAATGATTTTATAACTATCCAATCAAATGATTTTATTGTAACAGTTTCATATAGATCGATTTTAGATAAATACTGTTTAAAAACTGTAATTTTGAAAAGCCGAGGGTGAGTTTCCTATATAATCAGTTTTAAAACTTAGATTTCTGTAGGATCAGTTTTGTAATCAGTTTTAAAATCACATATTCAACGGATTTAATAAATGTATGATGAGATGAGTTACAAACTTTCTCTTTTGATAATCCGAACATCAAGCCTTAAATTTATTTTTTCTTTGATTCTCTTCGACCATAATCCAACAACATTTTAATTTTTAAAATTTAATTTTTTTACTTTATTAAGTGCATATGATATTATATAATATTTTAATTTAAATGATTATATAATGTTGTACATCTATTTAATAATATTAGTAATGTGCACGAGTAAAACAATCTAATTTTCTTTTTATAATAATGTAGTATGGGGCATCACTTTAAAATTTTGTTTATGACCCATTCAAAAAATTTAATTATCAAGACTGATCTTGTACCTCGTTAGATATTTTATTACATTTAATAAAAATAAATTCATTCAATTAAAATAGAACATAATATAGATATATAATTATATTTATTATTTTAAAAAATTAAAACATACGAACTCTTTATTGAAAAAAAGTGACCGAGTTAAACTTTTTTTTTTTTTTTTTTTGATGACTTCCAAGTCGAGCTTAAACCCTCCGAAGAAAGACATGCAAAGGTGAGTTTTTCCATGTTTTCAAAACCTTAATTTCCCATAAAATTTTGGTTTTTATGAGCACATAGTTTTCTTGATTGGTCACAGGAAACCATAATTCGTCAATTGAAAAAAAAAGGTCTTTTGATGAATGAGGAACCCTTTCGAATCTTAACCCTAATTTGCTTTGTGGGTAAGTCTGAATTCTCAAAGAAGTTTGAATTTTTGGGGGTGTTTTATTATGCATTGACTGGGTTCTTGTTTTCCATCTGGAGATGGCATTGACGAATTTCATGCTGACCGTGGCGGGGGTGGGGGCTGTGTTTCTTCTCCTACGGACCGACGTCAAACAGTCGGCGGTGATGTTCAGACGCAACATCAAACATATACGCAATTGGCTCGAGGAGGAATCATCTGCTGCATCCAAGTTAGCATTTTTTTTTTTTTTGGGACTCTGCTTTGTTATTCTTGTTTTCTGCTTTTGTGCTTCTCTTTGATTTGTATAGTTTGTGTTGTTCTGTGTATTTGTGTTTCGTTGTTAGGCGAAATGAATTCAATGCGGGTAAAAAAAAAAGTAGAGGAAAAGTACGGAGATAATTAAACTATTTTCTAGATGTATTTCGTCATTAGTGTGAGTAATACATGCAATGATTCTGCATTGGGTGTGAAAGCGGCGACAACAATTATATGTTCGGTTGATAGTTATGGGAGGCATCCAATTGGAATATGGAAAAGTTAGGAGTACTTTGTGAATTTTGTGTCTATGCCAAAAAAAAATTTCCATTGTTTTTCTTCAAAGGTTAGGACCACTTAGACCATTTGTAACGTTTTGGTTTGAAACGCTATTTTGAGTAGAGATTCTAAAATGACCTATTTATGGGTTCTTTAAGATGAGGGACTAGGAATATAACTGGAGTGTTTAGAGAAATACTGTTAATAAATTTCAATCCGTTGTTTGATGTGCATTTGCATTACAAATTGTGAGATTTTGTAAGATGTAGATTGGATTCAATATGGTATGCACTCAATAAAAACTACATTTATGGGTTTCAGATGGTTTGGTTGTGCAATGACATCATGAATACAATAGACATTAGTGAAACACATTTCATGGACTATAAAGATGTTTTATATATATTGAATGTAGGTGATTGAGGATTTAGAAGGCTTTCATGTTTTATCTGATATTTATCAGGCTGGGTTGGGATGTGGTGTGAGTTTTGATTTCAAAGGAAGCTCACTGTGGATGTTTGAATTTTAGGGAATTCTCTATACAGGTTTGATAATTTCCATTAAACGCTCGTTCAATATCGTTCTGGATGTTTTAATGGCAATCTTCCTCCCCTTGGGTTACTTGAGGAATTGCAAGTTTAACTGAAGAGTTTTTAATAACATGTTAAAATGGACGTCGGCTTTTCATTCTTTTTTCCTTTTATGACGAGTAAACTGGGTTTGAACTGAAAATTCGGTTGTGGTCGTTATTAATATGAACTCACATCTGGGTGGCATCCATAAATGATCCCATGTTAATGGGATATAGGTCATACGTTGTTGGAGGAGGTTAGAAACTTGAACAATTGAATGTAATCTGTTAATTGGCTCCATCTATAGCATCTGAGTTCAGAAACATCTCAATCAGCATCCAAGTTTGTTTAGAGTTAGCTAATGAAACACAATCGGTTGGTTGAACATTTCAATATCTTTCACAAGACTAATACAAAATATCTAGATCTGGACAAAATAAGGGTGGACAACCAAGTGTGTAGGATTTGTTATTTTGACATGGAAAACTATCATTGTGGTGTGTGTGAACACCATTTATCTTGTGAATCCATCAGCTACATCTATTGGATTACTTCCCTTACCTTTTTTGTGAATCCAATTTTTTTCCCTTTCTCGTGTTGATTCATGGCACCACTGTCAATGATGTAGAATTACACAGAGCTCATACAATTGAATTGAGTGGACGCTTTTCATTACTATACTATTACTTTAACATTTCACATAAATTTACTTGTCTTATCTACACATTAATATTCACAAGAGTCTTTGTCTTGGGAGTGGCAAAATTTTCGCCTACAGTGACATTCACAAGTGTCCTTGTTTATATCAGGATGGTATGTTTGGGTGCATCATTGTATAACTAGTCTCAAGCCTGCTATAAAGGCCATTGTTTGCTATTTGTGTTGGCAATGCTTCTTATGTACAAAATCAAATTTATCTACGTTTAAGATCCCCTCACACTGTTGTGGCTGTTTGATATTTGCGGATACCCCTATATAGGACCTATAGGTCCCATGATATAGTAATGATAACTGCCTCTCAATTGCATGACTGTATATGTCAAATATACCATAATAATAGTCATGGATTAGATCTATATAGTACGAAATTTGAGATTTAGGAATTAGGATTCTATTGTGTGTTCCATAGCTTTATCATAGATGTACTCAAATGCAGAAGTCTACAGATGTGTCATAATAATGCTAACAGCTCCCATATGTTGGTGTATCCGACTATATTTGAAAACTATAATTACTTGATTGGCTATTTTTTCTCTTTGTTTTTGGACCTTGGAATTAGTAATGACTTTTAACATATGATATCATCATCCAGACATTGCATGTATGGCTATTATCAAAATGATTTTTCTACTAGAAAATCTTTTATTTTCCATTGAATGACACTAATTGCTCTCTCAAAGATCTAACCAATATCTTCCCCCTGGCCTTCTTCCAGGTAAACCAAAGAAGCCAAACACAGAGAATTGGAGACAAGGATTAAGGAAAAAGATATTCCCAAGGAGGATAAGCACTGACCTATTATATAGCACACCTTCACATTCAAAGCTTCAGCTAGGAAAGAAGCCTCTCTTAGGTCATCATGATGGAGTTTGATGGTTGTTATTTAACAATAATCTTTGGCTGTGCCAGAAGTAGGAAAACTTATTCCGAGAGAAGAAAAAAAAATCCTCCTATTCTCTGAAAGGTATTGATTAACCTATGTGTTTTTCAATGCGAAACATCAGTTTTTTATATCATGGCTATGTTTTGAGGCAAGCTGCCTCTCTTTCTGTAGTGTGTATGTGAATACATAAACCTGCAGTATATGTGCAGACTTGCAAATTATGAACCACAAACATGTGATACATCAATTCCTACTGAGATTATGTATATAAAGCTTATATATAGAAATGTTGGTTGTGAAAGCCTATGCCTTGCTGGTATTTGTTTTGAAGGCAGTTTTATGTTAAGTATAAACATCAAATAATCATCAAATAATATGGGTGTTTGATGCATTTCCACCTACCACGCTATGCTTCCACCAAAAACACTTTAGAATTTATGTTTTTCCTTATATGCCATTGTAATAATATTGAAAAAAAGGGGTTACATGCCTGTCCTAAACAACAAAGTAAAGCAAAAGACAGTATATATTTATTTGTTAAAAGATTAAATAACCTATCTAAATGATATGTCTTTTATTTGATTAGTTCAAAATCAGTTTAAATTAATAAATTGATTGGATCATGACTCATTTATTTAATTCATCCACTGTAGTCATTATTGAAAGATGGTGCACACCGGTTATTGTGATTGTCGTGTACCATTATATATGTGATACATAAAAGAATAGTGTGTGGGTATTCTAAACCAAAGTAAAATAAAATATTTTCATATTAAATAAAAATAAAATAAAATTCCATTGCCGGGATTTGAACCCGGGTCGTCTGGGTGAAAGCCAGATATCCTAACCGGACTAGACGACAATGGATTTGTGAAACTGTTAAACATGTTTTATATATATTCAATAAATAACAGTTTATATTTCTAGTGAATAAATTATTCATTTTATTGGTCAATTTGACACAATTTTAAAAGGAATTATTCCTTCATGAAAGTGTGAACTAATCACTTTTTCGGAGTATCATATAACTAAAACTTTCAACCTAGCTACTTTAATAGATTCTTTTCCCAGTTATAATATTTTCAGCTTTTTATTATTTAAATTTGTTAAATAATAGAAAATCCAATTATACTATGATATAATATTACCCACACTCCTAGTAAGATAATCCGAATCTAAATGAGAACCATATTTTATAAAAAGTCCACCCAAAAAAGATAACCAAAGAGATGAGATATAGTAGAACACACAAATTATTAAAGATTTCTCCCTCATATTCTATTTGTCGGTTGACAAAACCCAAACTCTCCATGCCATCGATTGTTTGTTTGTTCTTCATTCTTTTATAACTCTTTAAATAAATAAATAAATAAGTTCCATTAAAAAATATCTATTTGTTTTTTTGTGGTCATCGCCACGCATGAGTAGTGATCATTTGAAATTCGAAGTGGAGGAGTCAACAAAGAGAAGCCTTCAAAGTCATAAGAAATTAGTGCACTTGTATTTATTTAATTAGTTGTGCCTCTTCGGCCACTCATTGTTTCTCAAAGTGGGAGGAGATTCATCATTTTGGTTCGGAAAATTTAGTAGTACATGTGCATGTTATTATAAGTGTCCAATTTATATGTAGTTTTAAAAAAATGAACAACTTGAAGTGTACCTAGAACATGAAATTCCAAAAATAATCCTGTCTTGTTTGTAGGTTGAGTAGTTCTTAAATTCTTTCATTCACAAAATATCCACTTGGCCGGAAGCTGATTATGGTAGATTGAGGGGTGGGGATAACCGGTTCTCCTTTTCCCCTCATCTGTATTATAACTGTATTTCAAAATTAAAAATATAATCGCTGTAACAATATCTATATTTACTTCAAAATAAAAAAATCCACTAGATTGATTTCATAATTTTTTTTTATTTGAACTCATCCACTTTCATGCTATTTTTATGCAAGCCTGGTCATGGGTGTAAACCTAGTAGACAATTGTTTAAGGCCCCCAAATGCCTATAGTCATATATGGTGCTATTAAATTTGAAGAACCATCCATTTCTCTAACAATATTGATATCTTGTCCCCTTTTGAATTTTAATTTTGCTTTCTTTTTGTTTTTGAAATTATATTTTTTTATAATTATATTTACATGTTCTATTGGATAATATTTAAATAAGAAATTATATATTTTTTTATGGATCTCAATTTTAAAAGTTCGTCTGATGTCCATCCAAGTTTTTAGATTTTAGTGTTGGCTCTGTCTTCATGTTACAAAATCGCATAAAGATCAAAATGATTCAAATTGGGACGGATTCAACATTTCATCCTTTTCTAATAAGTTACACTCCTAGATCCAATAATGATTGTATTTGATAATTTGAGGGGTTAGTTTTGTAAAGGGTTAAAGTTTTAAAGATAAGTTATCTAAATTTTAAGGGATAAAAAATATTCATCAATTTTGTTCATATTTACATTTGTCAAAATTAAGATAAAAAATAAAAATAAATGCTATAAATATCTCTATTTTTATTTCAAAATTAGAACAAATGTTATTTATTTATCTTAATTTTTTTTATATGAAACATGAATAAATCATCCTTTCACTCGATTATCCTCAGTAACTATCTTTTATTCTACTCTTTATTCTCTTACAAAAACCAACCGTACAAATACAGTCAGAGGATGTATTCCCAGAATGCCCCCGATATATTATGGTCCACCCACACATTCAGATGTGGAAAACTGCAATTCATGGGGCCCATAATCCCGTGTACACTGTACCCTAAATAAAATAAAGAAAGAAAATCAAAGTTATTTTTCAATTCTCTCACAATCGAGTGAGGGAATTCAAATTTCAGAAAATCTATGATTAATAAAATTCACTTTATTAGATTTATTAGGAGGACACATTAGTTATTTTTCTTTTAAAAAGAAAAACTTTGGAAAAGACAGAAGGACAGACAAATAGAGAGAGAATCCTTTTTTATTCATGCTTTTCCCATCTTAATCTGACTCGCGGTGTATTTTATATAGCTACCCCCTCCTCATCACAGTATCCATGCACGGGATGTATCGTTATTTAATTTATTTATGAAATTTTTAGATTAATATATTTATTAATATATGATTTTTTTTTTGTTTGTCTTGTTGCGATCTTTATCATAATAGAACATTAAATTAGGTGATCTTTTTGTTTGTACATGTAAAAAGCCTTGTTGGAAGGCTGAACAAGTGGGGGATATGATAAAATAAATGTGAATAAACTTAATAATATATTTGTTTGGAATGAGTAATTGGTTATAATTATTTGAAATAGTTATTTATCTCATGATAACTTATTTGATTACAGACTCTATTTGAGAAGCAGCGTTTTCACGCATTGTAAATATGAAGAAAAAAAAGTTTTATAATGTTATTGTCACTCTGAAAACTCACAATGTTGAATTTATGTTTGAATCCACGGTCATGTTAAATAGTATTTTTCGACACAATGTATGACAACGTATTACGCACAATCAAACGGGACCATATGCAAAATCGACTCCTGAGCTTCCTCTTTTTTTGTCATATTAAGCCTATGTTTAGAAATGGATTTAGGAATTAATTTATTCTATTTAAAATTGAATTTGTAAAGCACCATTTTTTTAATAGAGTATGGAAAAACAAGTTTCTAGGTATTTATTTATAAAAATGTATTCAAAGTTGTATAATTTTTTTTTTTATATGTTCGAAAACAGTCAGTCTTTTCAAAAAGCAATCCAAAACGTTCCCTAGATCGATCCGCGGGTCACTCTAAAATGACAAGTCCCCCAGTTTCACAGAAAAACCCGAACCGAAACAGAAACCAGAGAGACATTCCAACCCCATCTCTCCGAAAAGCTGAATAATCCCAACCACACCCATCACTTTCTACACACACACACACACACACTCTCTCTCTCTCAAAACAAAAGGCAAAAACAGATACATGCAGTGATAAAGAGCGAGAGAGGGGTAAAGAAAAATGGCCATGAAATCATACTACCTTCGAAATCCTCCCATATTTGGTTCCCTCGATGCTTGACACCCAACGATCCCCCCAAATCATAAGAAACCGACAGGCGTGTGAGCAGATAATGTATAACACCAACTGAACCCACAGTGGTTTCGCTCTCGCTCTCTTTTTTTTCTCATCCATTCTTTCTTTAAAGGTGCCTCTTTTTTCCCTTCTTTTTGAACCACCATTGTGTTTTTGGGAATTCTAACCGCCTGGGTTTTCGGTTTCCTGTGATTTTAAGCAAGACCCATTTGTTTTTTTCGCATTTCTTCAAGGACCCATGTCGTAATTTTCGCTGGTATGGACTGGAATCTTTGGGTTTTCTTTTTTTTAAAGGTCTTCTACCTTCAAAATCACGTCTTTTCGAAGACTTTTTAGAGGATACCCAGTTGACGGTGAAGCTTGGAAGGGTCGTTCTCTAAGCGGATTTTTTGGTTTAGAAAACCATACCTGTCTTTGTGGTTTAGTAATTTAGGGTCTAGGCTTTCGAAAAATCGTGTCTTTTTAAGAATCTTTGAAGAAAACCCATTTCGGAGAGTCGCAGAGGAGGAGCTGCTGCTTTTGGGTCTCAGGTGCTCTCTTTCTTTAACTGCACTTTTGTTGTTCCAGTTTTTTCTTTTTTTTGACTGCTTTTGAATCTGAGAAATGCTTAAATTTGTCATTTTGAAGAAACCCATTACATGTTTGTGAAGTTGATATGAGTGGTTCTTCAGATTGTAAGTCTCTAGTTTTGAATGCCTTCCTTTCTTGTGGAAATGGTAGGTCCAATATTTGAAAGTTTCCTAATTAGGGTGGTGTTTTGAAATCTTTGATCATATAAGAAACCCTTTTTGTACCAAAAAAAATGGCTGATTTTAAAGTTGGGAGGGTTGAACAAGCTCATACCAGGATACGAAATGTACCCATAGCAGTAACACCTGAAGGGTTTTGGTGTTGCCCTTCCCCAGCAGTCTTTCAGAAGACTCTGAAAAACCAAACCCCTCAAACCAAACAAAGGCGCCCTCCGTCTCCGTTGCCCTCGAAAAGCCCCATCCAGAAGTGCCAACAGAACCCCACATCGGAGAGGAAATCGCCCGCGCCCACCCCACCGAGATCCACAAATGGTCCTAATGAACAAAGATGTCCGGCCCCCGAAACCGCCATTTCGGGTCCGACCGAGAGGCAGCCGAAACCCATTGTTGAGAACGTGCAGCGTAAAATATCGGTGGGGTTTGGTGACCTGGAGACCAGTGATCTCAAGGTGGTCTTATCTGGAAAGGAAGGGTTTTCGGTGAGGATGAGTGTCCATAAGAACATTCTCGCCGAACACGGTAGCTTTTTTGCTGAGAAGCTCTCCACACAGTCACCGAGTCCATTTCTTGAGATCAGGGACTGTGAAGACATGGAGATTTATGTTGAGACCATTGGGTTGATGTACTGCAAAGAAATGAAGCTGCGATTGATCAAGCAAAGTGTCCCACGTGTACTTCGTGTCTTAAAGGTACATGGCCCTTGTTCATTTCTTCAATTTCTGTTGGTGGATTTAATCCTCAAATGATACCATGAACTTGCTAACTTGCTGCATTTGTTTGTATAATTTGTTATAGGTCTTTGTATGCTAGGAACTAAGTGCATACATGTTTTTTTTTTTTTTTGAATAGAGTTCTGATTGTTTTTGTGTCATCGGTTACATCCTTGGTCCATTTAATGCTTTTGCGAAGATGAAAGCTGCAGATACATGGATTCTATTTTTGTGTGCCTTTAATGATCTGTTAGAGTTTATTGGTTATATTGTTTATGCAAAAGTACAAATAAAATATGTGAACTGCTAATGATGACATGTTATTAAATATTAACTTATCTTTCACCAAAGTTAAGGAAATATTCAATAAGAGTTGAGCATATCCTTGTTCACATTTTTAAAACCAAGGCCAGCCATTATCAGTTGATACATTCACTTGTGATCTTGGATGATGTCAAGAATTGAATGTATCTTGATGTCCTTCGGTTTTAAGCTACAAGGAGAAACATCTCAATATATCTATTAGATGATCATATCTCCTTATTTCATAACCTTTGGTTCAGATCCATAATATCACTGGCAAAGTGTCAATGGGAAAAGCAATAATGTACGATATGCTAGCTGTTCAATTTATCCTTAAATCCTTCAGGTTCACAGCATCTATAACTATAAACTCTAGCAATTACTCATTTTACTTCTTTTTTTTCCAATTATAATGGGGTTCCTATTAATCTTCACCTTAATACAATGGGCAGAATAATATTGATCTTCACCTTAATACAATGGACAGAATAGTATGAGTCGGTATTCATTTTTATTGTTTTTTGAAAAACAATATGAGTCTGGTTTTAATCATCCCAAAGTAGGCTAACTATGAAGTGAGTTACCTCTCAGATAAAGTGGCAGTTTTATCAATAATATTACTCTGTGTCTGAAATAGCATAGGGTCTCTGTATAAATGGAGACACTAATAAAATTTGCTAGGATGGAAATGTTCAAAGTCATTTTCATTGGATTCCATGCTCTGTGAACTGGTTCTGTATAGTCCAACACGATCTTGGCATTGAATTAACTTCAAACAACTGCATAAATAATGGTTTTCAAGCTTTTCATATATCCACATTCCCTTGTATTCTATCCCTTGTCCACAATCAATTTAAGCCTTCAATAGTTGCATATAAAAATTTTCACCAGAAGATTTTCTTTTTCTTATTATATTTTCTCGAATTGCTCCAATATTAAGTAATCTATAGCAGATTGTTAGAAGGTTGATATGGAATATTGTTCCTCCCTTTTTCAAAAAGCAAGTAACCGTGATATTTGTCCAAGTGACATACACATCTACCATAAATGAGCCTGCAGTGACAGAAAACAAGTTTCTAGATGTACGTATTCCCAACATTAGTATGCTAAGTCAAAGTGGTTAACACAGATATCTAAAAATTTCATTAATTCGTACATGTATGTTGTTAATTTAGCCAGTGTAACCTGCAGCATGGATGATATGTTCCCATTAGATTGCTTTGTGGGGTAACACTGGGATAGCAGCCAAGTTCTACCTCTGATTATCTTATCTCAGAAAAAAAAGCAATTAAGGTGGCATGGAATTGCATTCTAGATTGATATTATCTAAAAACATGAAGAAATGCCCTAATGAACATTTGGATGACATAGGTGTGCGTATATGTTTATCAGGTTGCAGAATTGCTTGGGTTCCATGCATGCATGAAGTCTTGCTTGGAATACCTGGAAGCAGTCCCTTGGGTTGGAGAGGAGGAAGAAAATGTTGTCTCATCTGTCCTACGCCTCCGAAGTGATGGTTTGGGTGTCAGCCCGGTTCTTAAACGGGTTTCTTCTGAGGTCAGCAACCCTCCCAACGATACCCTTGCCCACATAATGGATCTGGTCCTCAAAAGCAATGAAGAGAGGGGCCGAAGAGAGATGAAAACTTTAGTATTGAAGCTGCTCAGAGAAAACAGTCTTCTGGTCAATGGATCTGGTGACATTTGCATTAAATCTTTATACAATTCGTGTAGAAGCTGTTTGGATTCATTGTTGTGTCAGTTCAGGCAAGCCGCTGAACCTGATTCAGACAAATCATTGGAAAACACAACACCCGTGGCACGTCAAATTTCTCTGGAGGCTGATAACCTTCTATGGTTGCTTGAGATTTTGGCTGACAGGCAAGTTGCAGATGAATTTGTTGTCATGTGGGCTGGTCAGCAAGAATTGGCAATGCTTCATCTGAAGCTGCCAATCGTGTCTCGCCACCTTGTCAGCTGCATCACTGCAAGAATTTTTGTTGGCATTGGAAGGGGTGAGATGCTCCCTTCAAAGGACACCCGCCAGCTTTTGTTGAATGTATGGTTGCAACCATTGATCGATGACTATAGTTGGTTGCAGCACGGGTGCAGGTCATTTGATCGGAAGGTTGTGGAGGAAGGGATTGGGAGGACGATATTGACTTTGCCCCTTGAAGAACAGCAGAGTATTTTGCTTTCATGGTTGGGCAGTTTTTTGAAGGCCGGACACAACTGCCCAAATCTCCAGAGAGCATTTGAGGTGTGGTGGAGGAGAACATTCATTAGGCCTTATGTAGAACAACATCAGGGAATTCTACAGTCAGATAACACACCGATGACACCACGATAAACTGGTAAGTGTGAATGTTCATGACTATAACATTGCGTTTGTGGACCTCTAGGAGCAGCGATAGCCGGCCCTGGAGGGAAAACCAGATTGTAATATTTTCAACAAGGAATGACTTGCTAAATGATGTTTTTAACTTGTTATAACTGCAGAGGTATGTTGACTTATGCTCCTCTGTATGATTTCCCTATATTTGATTCTATGATTTTTCTCATTTCACATAGTTACTCATGCTATATTTCTCTTTTCCACAAGTGATCGGCTGATTATGAATGCATGTTTACTTCTGCAATTCTGAGTCCTAAATAATGATACTGGATTTTAGCTGATGTATGAATAGATAGTGGGTATGTGTGTGGCTATCTATAAAGAACTTATGTACCACGGCATTTGTATGAACAAATGTACTAAAAAACTGTGCATTTTAGTATGAATATTCATGCATAAAAGACTATATCAGTTCACTTTCTTCATGGCATTGTCAACTCTCTATATTAGGTTCCTTTTAATTCTGTCTCCTCAAAAATCTTGGTGTCCCCCTAAATGATCCATTGAAAATCTGCTGATAAATTTGTATCCAGTGGTCTTTGTTGAATAATGAATACTAGATTGTTTTTATCACTAGCTAATGCATCATATATAATCATTTAAGTCATCGACATCTCTTGAATGTTGAAATGTCTTTTTATTATTCCTTTGAAGTAATTATCCATTCCTTTTGGGATATTAGGTACCTGCAATGGTTGTAGACATCAGGTTGTAAGTTGTAACATAATCCACCTTTGTATCACTAGTGTTCATTTAATGTTTCACTCATTTGATAAGATCCTCAAATCATTCAATAGTGATACCTCTGAATAGTTGTCACATTGGTTTCACTCATCATATGCAGACCATGTTATCTGTTTGTGTGCCCTGCTAATTGTCAAATAGACTTGTAGAGCTACATACCAGGCATATATTTGCCAAAATGTGAGTTAATAAACATCATCTGTATCCAGTCAATGCAAACCATTGTGAATCATTTTGCATTCAGGAAACATGTATTCAATGACTTCCATTAACAGCTCATTAAACAGTCTGACCATGTGACATGTGGTGTAGGGTTTTGGCCAACTTGCACATATTGATGACTCAATTTATGCAATGTGACAGCCAGTCTCATCTCTTAAATGATATGAGTAAAGTCTTGTATTGATTAGGAACTTAATATCTTGATCTGGTCCTTCATATCTTTTACACATGGAGAAGAAATCCTAAATAGTCGCTACTAATACTTAGGAAACTGTCATATTTAATTAATTCTTGCTGTCATATTTTTGAAATATACACTTGTATAATGAAATACATATTTTTCCAAAAAATTAAAGAATATGTTCAAATGAATTAAATGTCTACATATGTATTTTTTTCATGATGAAGTATATAGTAAAGCATATTTTGCATTAGGTGCTGTGACGTCTATAGAAGGTCTGAGTGAGCCTAGCTCTCTAATCTTCTTTATTTCTTTCAATTCTAGTCCAAAAGGAAAATTTTCATTTTCAGGAGTCTAGTTTTGATAGATTTTGTGGAATGAGAAATGATCTATGATGTTTAGGAATGAACGCAATAATAGATGATTCTAAATGCAATTTTTTTTTTTTGATATTTTAGTGAAATGAGAATGTGAATTAACGCCAAAGACTTTTAGTCTTTGAAAAATCTTATTTATAGTCCTTTTTTTCACTTCTAATTTCAGTCTTTATATGTTTTTAAATTTTTTAAAAATAGTATACTTTATCTAATGATGCATATATTATTATAAAAAATAAAGTATATACTTTAATAAATTGTATAGATTCATTATAAAATGTGAAATTTTTTTGATAATGTATATATCTCGTTAATGTGAGTGTACATGAGACTTGAATTGTGATTAAAAAAGGACTGTAAAAGGCTTAAGCTTTTGGTGTGCCTTTGATAGGAGGTGCTGTCTGATCTACAAAAAGTATTTTTGTCCAAATTTAAGGCCCATGTGGGTGTGTTTGGTAACTATTGACCAGGAAATTTTTTAAGAAATCCAAACAGATGAAAAAAACAGAAACTCATGGCAGGAAAAAGAAACTTTAATTTTAGTGTTGGCTTGTAGTACTGAATGGCCATTCATGGATTGTGTCAGAGCTCCCTTTTTGAACAAGCCAACAAACAAGTCTTCCAATTTATGGGTAAATAATGTGTTCTTGATTTGGGAAATGAAATTGAAAATTGAAACCCCCAGAAATCTAAATGTAGGCCTCCAAAGATAAAAGTCTCATGTATTTTATGGGAACTGCATCAATTTTTAATTGTTACCAATAGGTGTGCGTTGTCATCTATGTATGATCAACAATGATATTGTAAACAAGTGTGAAAGTTTGAGGGGACAAGAAAGTGGACCACTCTATATGTGACCTATGAAGATCTGAGGAGGGAAGATAATATTATCTATCCACTTTTATCCCCATTTGCCTCTTTGAAATTTCAAAGACATGAGCCCGGGCTTGTAATATATTCTTTTGGTAGGTGGATTCTTTTTTCAAGTGTTGATGCACTTGGCATTCCTACAATCATACTTGCAGTGTTAATCAAGTACATGATTTTTCTGATTGAATATATATTTGGTTAAATGAGTATGCATTCAATTCATTTAAGTGTATATTTCATTTTTAGATAAAAATATATAAATCGTTACACTGGAATATATATTTTAAGAAATGAAAGTCCCTAACAATTTCCTATGTATATTTTGTTTTCCTATTCAATCATGAGATAAGATTTGAGTTTAAAAAACTCATAAAGATATTTGAAAACTAGTTTTTTTTAAAAATCTTTTAATTTAAAACAAATTTTTATATTAGCTTTAATAAGCATATTTTTGTTACTTTTAACAACTGTTATTTATAACTGAAAGATATTTTGCTTTCTTCAAAAATTGGGGTCATTGGTGGCATTTGAACACACAGTTTGAATTAATTATGATTCTGATAGACTCTATTTCAATGTCCAAACTCATTTCAAAGCCATTTTGCCTTCAACATTCATTATAGCTCTTATTACTTATAAGAAGAAAAAAATTTATAAGCTAATCATGATGTCGCAAACGTATAACATGCATTAGCATATATGATTGCTTTTGGCAGGTAAGTGTTTTATGATATATAATATTATGTCATGGAAAACCTTCCTTTTCTTCCAGGATAGAGAGACAAAATCCATTCTCTCATAAATTAGCTTCAAAAACCACTTTGAAGGGTTTTTAGCTTATAGCTTTCTAAGTTTGGGCTACTGTCTTTTCTTAATTGATTTTTAATAATTGGTTCCAAACAAGGCATATAATCAAACCTACACATGTTTCATTCATGTTAGGTGTGTGTCTGGCTGGTGCTCTGCACATAAGCTGTCATCGTCACCAATAAGTTCTTTTTTCAGTAAGTTATTTTTTACTATTACATTATCTATTTAGTTTTATATAATTAAATTTTTTACATATTACCTCTCAGTTTTTTCTTCTAAATATCTCTATTATTATTGTTAAAGTAATGTTATTATCACAAAATATACATTTATTTTTTTATCATTGTTATATTTAGCCAATCTTACGATCCCATATACCACGTAAGTCACCTGCATTTATTGTAACGAGGCTATATCAGCACTTTTATTCATATTATAAATATAACTTTATACAATTCATTCAAATATATAGACTTCATTTTATACTATTTTAATAAATAAAAAAGGGTGCGGAATATATTTAAGGTTGAAAAAATGAGTCTCTCTCTAACATTTTTCATATCTTGATCAGCTCCTATACATCGGGCCTATTATTATTGGGGGATCCAAACTATTCCGGCCCATTGGAATCTCTAACTTCCTTACGGGCTCGGCCTGTTAAAATTTTAGATGGGCCCAACATGGATTTGGGCTTTTGTTATGGAACTAAGCACAAGGCGGACCAGATTTAATTCATGGGCCATCACCTTTTTTTTTTTTTTTTTCTCTCTCTCTCTCTCTCTTCGTTGGTATTGGAAAAAGGAAAATGAAATGTCCAGTCTGGTTTGCAGCACCGTCTGCAATTACCCATTGAAAGTACGTAGAATTGTGATAAAGTGATTGATGTACCTAAATAAATCAATAAATTGTTTATAGAACAATATATACTTTACTAGTGGAGTGTAAAGTTGATTGGGATAATGCTTTTAAACTACAAAAGGGGATGGAAACGGAATTGAATAAATCATTCATGTAATCAAAACCTTTTGTTTCTTGAAATATATTCTTGTTAAAATACGGAATTCCATAAAAAATGAAATACATAATTGAATGCAACCTTTTTCTTCTCCTTAATAAAATATATATTTATGTAATAAAGTATACATAGATATTTCATATATTAAGTTAAGACCGGAGAAATGCTATGATGAAACTAAAATCTCTTTAATCATGACAATAATGCAATAAAACATTAGAAAAAGTCAAATTCACTACAGCACAAATAATTATTTTGATAGAAAAATTATGATTTTCCGTTGGGAAAAAGACAGAGAGCGACAGAAGCAGACGGTGGCGACCTGATCGGGGGGCCATCTTATTTTGAATCGATTTTATTAGGAAAAAAATATTTATTTATAAGTAATATCTAAAATTTCAAAGATGAACATCACATTATTGTGTGGTCCCTAAATAGGGGCTCATTGCATTGAATTGCGAGTTTGGACGGATGGAAAAAATTTGCAAACATGTGAATATGGTTTTCAATAAGAGATCGAGATGCAATAGTGACTTTTGCTAGGGATATGTATATGGTTCTTGTCATTCAAGTGAAAAAAAAATTTAAATAATAATATGTAACTGAAAACAAGAATTGCAGACAAATCTGTTGTGTCCATTCAATATATAGCATCCCCCACCATCTCCTTCTAAAGTGTCATTTTCATTTCACCTAAAAGTCTAAAACCAACCACTGTTTCTGGCCTTCAATGCTCAATCATAATAAAATCTAGCTACGATTAAAAACAAAAAAAAAACAATAACCACTACAAGTGAAGAGGAATTTAAGAGATACAATGTAACACAATGAAAACACTACATTCTCTCTCAAACATTCAATTTTCCTTTAAAAAAGTCATCAATATTGTATACCCATTTTAGTTTTACATGGTAAAAAAAAAATTACCTCCAAAAATAAAGACCCACCACCTATTATACATTTCTATGAATCTTTTGTTTATATATAACCTCTCTTGTAGTCCAATGAAAAAAAAAAAAAGCATTTTTGTAAAAGAAGAAGCTAAGTCTATTCCCCCCTCTAAAAGTTGTAATTAATTAATTAATGTCTTTCTTAATCAAACCCTAACAACCCCCGTAATCCCTAACGGAGAACCGACCCTTATCGGAGGCGTTCCCGGCATGCCGGAGCCCAAGAGTGAGCGACACGTCACCTCCCATCCCATACATTACGTGGGCCCCTGTCGGGCCCAGTGTAGCCGGGTCTGGGGCCGCCATGGGCCCACCATAGTCCATGATAGTGGGTGTGTTGTTGTTGGTACGCCGACACACCCCATCCAACGTGGCGATCGACGGTTGAGGAGTGTCTAGGGACTCTGTGGCCGCTTCAGACTCTGGCCTCCTTGGGATCTGCGACGACGAGGCCGGGGCATAATTGGGATCATCTAGGTCGTCCCTTTGGTGGTCCACCTCGGCTTCTTTGGACTCTTGTTGGTACATCTCCTCCACCATTGGTTTCCATAGCCGAACCCTAGCATTTATGAACCAATTTGATACCTAACACACATAACATTCAACATTAGTAACATATATCATATAGTGTTGTAACCGCTATTGTCACGTTGTAAGTTGTAACATGTTTTACAATAGGACCCACTTATTGGATTTTTGTTTATTATTAGATCGTAGACCTGTTACATGCATGAGAGATGGTAAAAAAATAGAGGAAGAAAAAAAATGGATTTCATGGAGGGAACAATGAATGAGAAGGTGATGAAAGATTGGTGGGGATTGGTTGAAGATGAGTGTGAAATGACTGCCCTTTGTTTTTATATGGTATAAATGTGGGTTGTTGTTGTGTGTGTGAAATTTGTGACAAAAACAGCTAGGGGAGTTCGTTTGTTTTCTGGTTTTTAACCTATTCGTTTGACGAAGACTATCTTATCATAAAAAGTATAACAAACTATCTCAATCACAAATGCGGTATATTAAATGTTATCAGAAGTATGTCTCCTATCAGATACTGATGAGAACTAATCTAATCATGCAAGAGCTGGGGGGGAGAGAGAAGATGATATGAAGAAATTGGAGGCTTTTGAGAACTCGACCAAGGGCCACTGATTATGAAATATGAATAGAGTAAGAAATTAAGACATGATGTTTTAATATCTATTTAATTTCTGTATGAGTGTATATTTCTCTCTTCTTTTTTTTTTCACTTGAGGACTTTTGTATGTTGTACTAATTATGAGCAAGGGAAATCATTACTAAAAGTTGGAACTCAGGCACACAAAAAAGATAATTGACTTGAAATTTCATAGAAGAATTGGTTGAACAATTTAAGCTGGCGCCTACCGTTTATTTTTTTTTAAAAAAAAAACATTGCAGAATTTAAATAGTAAATAAAATCACACATAACAATGATAACTAATGAAGAAGTGTTGCAAAATGGGTGTCTTGAGTCATTTTTTTGACACAAATCCTGATAATATCGATTCAGTATCTTTTTAAATTTTCTTATATTAATTCTTAAATCATATGACTATAATTTACATTATTCTCCAAAAAAAACTGATGAGTGTAAATACATGCATGTCAAATCATTATATGTATATATTGATCGAGCTAATGATATTTTTATGTGAAACTTGCTTTGTTTCCATTAATTATCATTCATGCATACACGAATTAACTACCTATAATTTCATTGATCAAAATTTGATTGTGCTAGCACATAAATGGACATGCATACACGAATTAACTACCCATAATTTCATTGATCAAAATTTGATTGTGCTAGCATATAAATGGACATGCATTGCTAATTTTAGATTCAGTTTATAATTTTGCTTCATCGTTGATGATCATGAACTACTTTTTTATGATTCCCATGCACTATCTTAAAATCTTATAATAATGTTTCCTCTAAAATCAATTTCACCAAAACAAAAAATTAAGTAACCAACCTGGTTTCTTGATAATCCTGTCTGCCGAGCCAACAAATGCTTATCAGCATCACTAGGATACCTGAAATGGCACAAGAAAGGAAATATTAGGGTTAGTTGAGATGAACACTAAGCTTCAATTAATCAATATTGACAGTATCCAAGAGATTGCATCATGTCTAAATTCAATCAAGTTTGACAGTCTAAATCCAACCAGGCTTGATTAACATTCAATAGGAGAGACTGAATTATGATGATTAAAAACATTCACAAACTCACGTGTTCATCAAACGTAACATGTGAGGTTATCACGATATACATCCAGTATCTTATTATATACAGTATATCTTATAACGTTGGGCACCAATTTCAATGCAGATGAACGACACACACTGAAAAATCACCCCCACGAGAAAGGAAAGAAAAAACGCACTGTGATGAAAAGAGGGATGCATGTGTGTTTGAATCACAAAATGAATGAATTCTGGTTGTTTTAAAGACAGAAAGACTGAAAAAATGAAAAAGAGAACTAACAAAGAAAGAAAAGCTTTTATTCAGTCTTTTTGGCTGTAAGAAAAAAAAAAAAAAAACACAGCGACTAAGGACACTTTTCTCAGAACAAAATTCAAATACCTGAAAGTAATTAACATTTCTAATTAACATGTACTATTCTCATCAATTCTCAATAGCAAACAAGTTAATCAACAATACACATGTCAAGTCTCATATTAAAAATCAAAGGGAACTGATGAGATTCAATACTAATTTTGGTTGAAGGAAAATGTTAGGCTCAATCTTTTATACAGTCTAAAACGCAAACCATATATATTTTTATTATAATTTAATAAAAAATGTATATGGTTTCATTTTAAAATGAATGAATTTATTTTTAATAAATGTAAAAAAAATAAATTAATGATATATATGTTCATCAGATTTCTAACAATGCATACAGAATTATATTTTAAACAGTAAAAAAAAAAACGTTAAAAAGAAATGAGTGGTACAACTCACTTAACAGAATATATGGAGATAAATGTGGATAGTGAGTACATACGGATGGAGGAAGTGCTCAAAGAGCCAGGCCCTGAGAATGTTGACAGAACGTTCAGGGAGACCTCTCTGAGGCCTCCAAGCCTCCTGTTCCATGATCCCCATCTGATGGAAGGCCCTCTGTTGTCTGAAGCTCTGCTCGAGTAGCCGGAGCCTCGGCGTCTCACCCTTCGTGATCCCCGCCCCGGCCCCGCCATCCTTCTCCCCCAAAAGCTCACACACCGACCTCAGTTGCGCCGCTATCGCGTCTTTCAAGCACCGGAAATGCCTCGACATGGCCTTCTGCGCTAGCGCCGTGTACGGCGTGGCCGCGCCGAACCCCATCACAGAGTCGAACGAGTTCACCACCATCTGCATCTGCTCGCAGTAGTGGTGGTATCGCTTGTCCACCTGAATTTACATGAACAACAACCACCACCCCATGTAGACCAATATAGATACATAAGAACGACAACAACAATAATAGCTAGCTACATTGTGTACAATAATTCAGTTTGGTTTTTGGATTATGTGTTTGTGTGCGTTAATAATGCACAATGCACGTGTAAGTTAGATTAGCTGTATGTATAATTCAAAGTCTGCTAGCTTATGAATCATGTGTATTTATGAATGCATGAGCCATATTTAGAAGGATATACATGTGTGTGTATATCATCACATATAAAATAAGAAGCAGTGGTAGCGGAAGTAGAAGAAGAAAGGCTTGTCAAAATCAACCAAGATAGAAATCAATAATGACTTCTGTTTGGTTTTTACTATGATGGGGAATTGAAAATATACCTTGGCATAGCAGCCTTCCCCCCCCCTCCTTTAAACGACCTACGTGTGTAGGAGTACTGACTTGTGGGGGCAATCTCTCCAATCAATAGCCCCATCGTTTTTTTTATTGAACAATAACACACAACACAACACAACACACAAACACCTCTTTATGGTATTTATGTATGTATATATATCTAGTAATTATTCAGTTTGGTTAATTTGTTTTGTTTTCACGCAACACCTAAGATCATATGGAAAATATATCTAGATTGGTAGTTATAGATGAACCCAACAAACAGTTATGTGTGGGGAGAAGAAATTACATGCCTCATCAAGCATGGAGAGAAGCTTGGCCTTCTTCCTCTGGTGGTCGAACCTCTCCGACGGCGACAAAGTCGTCGCTGGCTCCTTCGACGAAGATGACGTCCCACCGCCACCACCGGCACCTGAAGAAGAACCACCACCACCACCACCACCAAGGCTAGGGTTAGGGTTAGGCCTCCCCAACCTGGCCTTAAATTGTCCCCTCCCAACATTACAAAACTCCTCCAAAAGCTCCTGCGCAGCCCTCGCATACTTGGAGCTCCTAAGCACATTCACCACCCCTAGTGAGGGAGGAGAGGACCCAAACCCCACGTTGACCTGGCTCTGACTGTGTTGACCGTGTTGTTGACTTTGTAGACCCCTCACTAGCTGAGGAGGAGGAGGAGTTTGGTTGAAGAAGAGGACCTCCTCGGCCTTGGCCGTCTCCATGTGTTGTTGATGTTGTTGTTGCAGCGACGATGACAGCGTCAACGACAACCGTTGATTCTCCCCTCCCTTGGCGGCGCCGTCTCCACCGCCGACCCAACTGAACTGTTGGGGATGGATTGGGTTGCCGAATCCCGCCTGAAATGTATGCGCCGCCGAAGGTGGGGATGAGGATCTAGGGTTGGTTGATGGGTTCATTAAAAACAGCTGCATCGCTGCCGCCGACTCCTCGTTAAGCCCGGACATCGCGCTGCCATCGTTGGTCCTCCCGCCACCGCTTGTCCCGCCGATGTACCAGTCCCGGTAGCTCGATGAGGGGATCTCCGGCGGAGGCGGCGGCACCGGTGGGAAATTGAACATCTCCGAGAGCATCCCGCCGCCCGCATCATAGACCGGGATCTCCTCCGTCTGGCCTGATATGGAGGCCGCCGCCGCCGCCTCATCTAAGGCATGAAGCCTCAGCTTGTCCCTCTGTTGCTGCTGTTGATGCCTTTCAAAGCCATCTGAGAAGCTGAAGATGCTTTGGTTGAAGCCCTGGGACATAGAATTGCTCGGGGGGAGGCTTCGCCGGTGATAAATGGATTACGAGACGGCGTAGGGAGGGGTCATCGGAGCTACTGAACAAGACCCATATCAGATTTTGATCGAATTCTTGATAGGGACTCATGGTATGGTTAAATCAAGAGAAAAATTGATGTGGGTGTTCATGCTTACCTACAACATGTGATGTAGTGCTTAAGAGAGAGTGGTTTCTCTCTCTATATCGTCTTCTATCAGTCTCTCTCTCTCTCTCTCTCTCTAACTCGTGCTGTATTTCTTCCACAATCGCCTTCTGAAAAGTGTGGAAGAAGAGGAGGAGAAAGAGAGAATGGATACGGAGATCAGACAAAACTCAAAGAGGAGAGAAGTAAAAAAAAAAAAAAGGTCACTGTTGATGCTCTCTTTCTCTTCAATCACTCCTTCAAATGTTCGATAATTATTTTTTATATTGTGTGCGTTAAAATATAATATAAATCTGGAACCGAAGAAATGAAGAAAAAATTATGGAAGAGACTGCAAATGACTGAAATGGCCCTAATAAAATCTAAATTGGAAGGGTATTTTAGTCTTTTCATTTGATGCTCAGGTGGGTGGGAGCTTTATTTCCCGACCTCATGAGCCCACACCGCTTTCCAACAGGGGTAGTTTCGTCATTACGTTTAATTACGGATATGTTAATCTAAAGAGGTTGACTTAGGAGGGGTGATTAGTAAACCACCATAAAGCACCCTAAACAATTTTAGATTTGTGCATAGATCCTCAAGTCCAAACTCTGCAACAACTGTCTCCGCAATGCGGTTTTGGATCTAGCGCCAGAACTCGATCGGACCGTCTGATCGATATCGTACGTATGTGAATCTGTGAGGACCACTTATTCCCTTTTTTTTTTTTTTAATTCCTGGCCCCTCCTTTTAAGTGGCTGATCGAAATCCATAATTGGACCGTTGTGATTCAGACTCTACACCGTCTTTACAATTCAATGTAGAAATATATATAGATAGAGAGAGGGAGGTCTCTCGTACTTTGACATTTTTTTTTTTTACATCGTCCGTGGTCCCTTTTTAGCTAGGCCTGCCCTTGTTAGTCAATCTGATTTTAGTGTAGAGGGTGTTATGGCCATTTTGTTAAGAGTAGTGAGGTGGATATTTTTCTCATCCAGTTAAATTTATAAATCTCTTGAAAAAAATGAACTTGGGCTATATGAATTTTTGGCTATGTTTTTACTCTCTCAATGACCGTATAAAAAATGACACACAATGACTTACAATGACTGGCTGTACTTGACTCAATAAATGACTGTGCTTCGCTGTCTGTCTGTGCCCTTAGAGTACTGAGCGCGCGACCTCTTTATAGGCTGCCTACATATCCATTGGGGATCAAATCACACGTAGTTCCTTTTTTTTATTCTTGTAACCGTCTTGCTACTAAGTGTTTAGTGGGTTTCTTTCCAGGGAAACGTCTCTAGCGTTTATGCTCCACGTTAGTCCTTGATTACCCACGTTTTGCCGATAGTAGACCTTAAATTCCACCTTAACAGTTACAGGCGTTAATGGTCTTCGGATATGTTCGCCCGTACGTTTCATAGTATGTCCGGAAGGAGTAAGGTCGACCGACCAGACCTCATGTCTGGTCGTGCCTTAGACTACTCGCTTTCGAGAAATAATATCACCGACGAGACATTGTGTATGGTCGTACCTTAGACTACTCGCTTTCGAGGAGTAAGGTCAACCGACCAGACCTCGTGTCTAGTCGTGTTTTATACTGCTCGTTCTGTGAGGTGTCCGACTGTCTGACTAAACCCTAGATCTAGTCGTATCAGCACTTTTGAAGATGTCATCGTAAGATTACCCGACCTGGATCGGGTCTTTGTGAGCCTCAAGTCAGATAGCCCATATTCGTCTTGTTTTGACACGTGTCCTAGTATAGATTTTTACCTCCACAAGTGAATACATAGAATTCTCATTTTTTAGCTCTACTTTTAGTTATGTATAAATTTATTTGAAAAAGTAAAATATTTTAATTCAATTTTTAAAACATTGCAGTATCAAAGTTGATCTTTGATTACGTCAAAACATAAAGTCTCATAAAACATTTTCTGTTTCGGATTCATTTTGTTCATCTTCCAACACTACGCGGTGCAATCCTATCCGCCCAAAAAGTGGACCCCACAGGGGTGTTCGTGAGGATCATTTAATCTACGGATGGAAACGGTGGTGATTTTTTTTTTATATATATGTTTGATTGTGATTTTCTAACCACCATTAGGCAGTTAATGTTGGTGTTGCCCATGGTCGGTGACTAATGATGATGTTTTTAACCATTTAATTATGGGATTATAAATAGAGTTAATGTGGGCCGTTTGATTGGAATTTATACAGGGTTGATCTGCTCTTGTTGGTCGTTCAAGCATTCAAAACTATTTACGTGGAGACACACGTGTGGTGGGCACGTGAGGGGTTTGAAAGGCACGTATAACCGCTCTAGGTTTAAGGAGTGGTTGGATTCTATATATAAAAGCACTCAACGAAACACAATTTTTCACCTCATGTTTTATTTTGTATTTCTCTAAATCATTCCTTTAAATTAGGATTTCCATTTCTAAATAAAAATAGATTTATTAAATTATGATCCAATCAAATTTTTGAGTTATCTACATGCATACTCATCATACATGCATGCATGTTGAAATTGTTGGTTCATGCCTTGCATTTCGATTTATAGATTATCAAAGAAAAATTGCAAGGGCAGAGTTCTCCTTCATAGTCGAAATACAATTTCGCATTACTAATTAAAAGACAGATTTGTTGTAATTGTGTATCAATATGGGGGCATTGTGTAATGTATCCGGGTACAAGTGATAGTCATAGGATTTGAGAAGAAGAGTCATAATTGTAAATCTAAAAGGTAATACTTTATCAAACCACGTAAATATTTATCTTGTGGGATTGTATTTTTTGCGTTCGTATTCTCTACTTTGATTAGCAAAGAGGGTTTTTTTCAACAAAAATATATAGAACCTGAGCAACCTAATGCCAGCTGTGAAATTATCAATATTTGAAATTTTGTATTTAAGATCAATCTTGAGCATAAATTTGTTATATATGGAGGACCTCAGATAAATTTTAAGATAAATCTTCAGTACACATACACGTCTACATAAAAAATATATAAATATCCATACTATTTTTTAAATGAATAATGACAAAAAGAAGAAGAAATAAAAAAAAAAAACAAGAGATTCAGGGGCCTTCTCATTGATCCTACAATTTCTATCCTAATCTTAACCCATGTTTAATTGCCTAGTGAGATTGATTAGACACCTTAGGCGGCTGTCTGGCCTGTCTAAAGTCAGGCTAATCGATCTGCTGTCAGCGAATCTTTCATATTATTTAATAAAAACTTTTCTAACGCAATCGTATTTCATGCGTAATAGATTAAGAGTGCGTTTAGTTGCGCAATTGCGCTGCGATTGCGATTGCGATTAGAGGAAACTGCGTTTACAATCGTGCAGTCAAACAGTTTTATTGTAGCAGCTTCCTGCACACAGATTTCAGGTAAATAGTGTTCAAAAGCTGCGATTTTAAAAAGCTAAAAAATAAGCTTTCTGCAGAATCAGTTTTACAATCGCGCAACCAAATGCACCCTAAATTAAATGAAATGAATCAGTCACCTTAGATGACTGTCTGAACCGCCTAAGATGAGGGATAGGGATGGCCCTAGTACTACAAGCAAAATCTTTCCTACGATCTAGCGGAAGCTCCCCTGTCCTAATCTCAACCCATGCTTAAATGACTAATGAGATTGATTAGACACTTTTAATTTGATTGAAAAAGTTTTAAAAGAAAAGAAAGAAAATCTCAACAGCAAACTGGATTGATGGATGACATGCCAACCTTCCCTCCACATCCATCACTTTTTTTCTCTTTTTTTTTTTTTTTTTTTATTTCTTGGGTTCTCTTTTTTAATTATTTAAATTTAATTTTTTGGTGGCTGATGTCACGTGAACCTCACACTACACTTCACACGCCCAAGGGAAGGCAGTGAGGGCCACTTCTTCCACCCTTCACGTGCCAAAGGTGGCCCCGCACGTGCCTCTATAGACCCTTCTTTTATTCATTATTTATTTCATATACATTTTTCATGTCTCCTTCTGTAGATCATGATTTTATACATATATAGTGTGAGAGAGATTGAGATGGAGACCAATAAGGACCCCATATTACATGTAGTTATTATGAAGGGTCACTGTGTGATGGGTGTTGTCTTGTGTTTGGACAATTCATATTGTTGGCTTCTGTTTATATTAATTTTTATTTAATATTGTTTCATAAGTCATGTTTGAAGACAGTATATAATTATAAATATATATGTAAAGGTGTTGTTCAACAGTTGAAAGGAATGGCGCGGCACCGACAAAATCACTATTAGAAAATTCACAGACAAAATACTGTATTTAGTCGGTTCGATGTGATTTAATTAATTCTTTCATGTCTTCGTTTAATATGATTTGTGACAGGAAAGATCAAAGTTTTCAGTTGATTTGAAGCACTTGTTTATACTTATGTTTTAGTGTCTGGGAATTTAGAGTTCATGATCCATTGCTGAGACACACATTAAAAAAGTGCTTCTTATAAAGTGTAATTGCTCAAATTATATTAAATAAAAAAATACGTATCATGTTAACCTACTATATATTTTAAGATAATAGTAAGTGTGTGACATGTGAACTATGAATATATTTATCTTTATTAACATAATGAAATTGTAAGTTACGTGGATGTGAACTTGTCCGCACCTTAACTTCAATTAAAATTTTTGCTCTATTCAAAAAAGGAAATTATAATAGTTGACAATTATATGTCGATCAGTGTGTAGAAATTAACATTTATTAAAATAATGCTAATATTGTTATAATTTAAAAATTTATGACTCATTCACAAATCTAGTCCCCTTAATTAAATAAGTCTGTCATGCAATTATCTAAAAAAGATCTACATTTGATTTTTTTTTTTTTGAATCCTATATATATATATATATATTTGTTTAGATTTTGATTGAGATTTAGAATATCATAAAATATATCTGAATGGATATAAATATGAATTATAGAGGGTGTTTCTGTATGTTTAGACAACTTAAGGAAGTCCAAACATATTTTACCTTTTTCTTAATCTAGCATATCGAGTTGAGAAAATGGATACTACAAGAATTACTGAGTGTATCAACACTCATTTCTATATAAACATATGTTGCTCATCTATTGACAAGCTTGCCGCGAGAAAACGCATGAGAACAACATAGATCATTTATCATTTTGAGTAGTGGTGGACTCAGGGATTTTTTTAAGAGGGGCTTGAAAAAGTTACTTGAGAAATAATAGAAAAATTACTTTGAAATGTTAGTTATTTCACTGTTTTCTTAATATACAAAAATATCATCGCCATTAAATTAGGAGTTATATATTTTTTAAGGTTCTTCCATTCAAAGCCTATTTTCATGTGCATTTTTCTTTCTAGAATATCCCACAGTTAACAATGTACTCCATTATATAGCATTTATATGTTAGTAACAACTTACAGGGATGAATAACAGTGTATGAACAACCAAGATGGAAGTTGAAGGCAATAGTGTACATTGTACACATATGCATAATATTGTACAAATATACATAATAATGCAAGTGAATGGATAATAATATACGATAGTTTATTAAAAGATACACAGTGCGTAACATAAAAAATAGGATACGACAGTGTGTACAATAATACTTTTAAAATTTAAAATAGGATAAGCAATCGAAATCAAAAGAGATGGAAGAACATAGAAAATATGTACTTGATAATTTTGGGGTGTAAACTCGGATTAAAAAAACATGAAATTAATTTTCCCAAATATTAAAAAAAAAATCCATAAACATGCATAGTAATATTTTGAAAGATTAATTTGTTATACTTTTCTCACATTGATTCTGACAACAAATAAATAAAAAGAATTCTGTTATACTGTGATCCATTCTCTGTTTTTTTCTCAGTGATTGATATGAAATATATTAATTGGTTTTCAAATTCAAAGGGGATGAGTGTTTTAAAAAAAATTGAGGGAGGGAGGGAGGGGGGATTTAAGCTCTGTTTTCTTTCCCGTGGTTGATATGAAATATATTGATTGGTTTGAGTTTTTAAAGTGAATTGTTTTCAAGAGAATTCTAATCTACATAAAAGAAATGTAATTGAAAGTAAAGACACAGTCACTTCTGATATCGGTCCATGTCATTTTAAGTTATAAAATTATTCATTTTATATCTAAAGATAACTTGATACACTTAAATAAAACAACAAAAAAAATTAGTATCAGCGATTACTAACATGAATATGAACAGCATACCTGTATATGAAGTAAATACTATCCATAAGAAATTAAAATTTTGAATAAACGAAGAAGAAGAAAAGTAAACTATACACGTGTCGAACGTGACGACGACAAAGATAAAACCACGACTTTTCAATACGGGGACAAGCTCAAGATCAGGAGTGGACCATGCAACGCCACGTGGAAGGATATGACAGGTCCACGTAGTGATTGGTGTCTGACGGCCGTTAGGGATGAAGATGACGGCGCTTGCCGGTTGACGCCGTCACTATCGGATTCCGGAAATCCAAGCGAGTCAGAAAAAGACACACTGTGGGCCCCACTCAACAGGTGTGTGTGTGTCTCTGTCTTTCTTTATTTTATTATTTTTTATTTTTATTTTTATTTTTTCCAAAGGCATGTTTGGCTGGCTTGCAAAGGTAGGGACACAACACCTATTTTTTCTCTCTTTTGTTTCTATTTTTTATTTTTCTTTCTAGGGGGACCACTCTCCCACCACAAGTGAGTTCTTTAAAAAAAATAAAATAATGGGTGATAAAAGTTTATGGATTTGAGCTTATATTCTTATTTGTGTTTTTATAAAGAATTTCATATTTTTGGAAAAAAAACTTTCATTCAAAAATTATATTTAGAAATCTTCTTGTATAATGTGGAATTTCCTTGAAAAGAGCAAAATAATTAAAATAATATTGTATCATATAGATCTTTTTCACGTATTTTTAATTAAGTGGTTGTTCATATTTGTGTGGATATTCTGCTTTCTATGGATATATTTAAATGGTTTGATCGATGTATCTCATTTAAAATTTAAACATAGTGTCATATTTAGATGAAGGTGCTTGAAAAAAAAGGAGAAGTCGCCTTGAAAATGACCTGAATGAAAAGTAGTGAGAACATCAATAATTTATAATTCTGAGCTGATTAATGTGATTTGTACGCTTGTATCCATTTATATTACTCTAGTTTTCAAAGGTAAGATGTAGCTTACTTTTCCTTTGTGTCATATAACAATTGAATTGTTTTTTTTTTAATATCAAATTGTTCTTGTCAATTCTTAATTAGTGTTAATTTTTCATTTCCCAATTAGATCAGATACAGTATAAATTGGCATTTGGCCTACGCGTGTGGATAATGAAAAATATAGGATTACATTAATGAATCCTAACGTAATATACAAAACATATATGGTTTAATTTGATTCGATTGATCAAATTCTCTAAGATGTGTGGACCATTGAAAGATGAATGTAGGAACAATACTGCTTTTGAAATTGAATTTTAAAACAACTTTTCACTTAAAACATGATTTGATCAAACCTTTTAGATAATATACTTTTGTTAGCTCGATTCTTGAAAAAAAAAAGTGATTTTTAAAACTAAAATTTGTTTTTCATTTTCTCCGAAAACCATCAAAAGCATTTGGAAAAAATGTTTAGATTAACTATGTGAGTTCTGCAAACACAAAATCTCTTAAATTTATCCAAACTTTGCCTAAAATGAGATGAAACATAATTTATAAAAAAATGATTAAATATCAAAATAAAATTAATCAAATTTATAACTTTAGTTGATGTGAACCAATTATAAAAGTAATAGCGATAGACCAGCATATTTTCTTTTGATTGGTGCATATGGATATTTCTTCACTTATGAGGATCATGTTTTCTTTGAGCACTGTTAAATGCAATACACGCGAACAATTCATATATCTCCATAGCTATCGAGGTGTATATACCTTCTTGGGTGAGATATATATATTTCATTATTTTAATTTAACTTTAATTGATGTAAATCAATTATAAAAGTAATAGCAATAGAATGACATATTTTCTTGTGATTGGTGCAGATAGATATTTCTTCACATTTTCAACACCATATTTTCTTTGAATGCTATTACATGCAATACGCATAGACAGTTTATATATCTTCATAACCATCGAGATGTATATATATCATTATTCTTTTTTATGCTAATTAAAAATAGATTCATTTAATTTTTTTTAGTAACAATGTATCTCAATACATAAGATTTATTATACATATAAAAAAAAAATGAAAATATTCATGATGTTTCCTGAAATTATTCAACTTTTTTTTCCCACTTTGAAGACCTACTTTTTTGTATATACACTTGGCCGATTTGACACTTCCTTATAGACTGTACGTGTATTGTATTATAATCAATAAACGCTTTCATACGTACGTCGGTTGATGTGTCGAAATCTCATCACTTCATCTTTTATAAAAAAAAACAAATACACATTTACGATATATAAATATATAAGATATATTTATATATAGACAACAGTATTAGTAATGAAAAGGTTTGCAGAGATACATAAAATAAAAAAAAGGCAGAGTAGGTACGAGGAAGCGTCAACGCCAATCTTCAGAAATATCGACCGTTAAAAAGGATGGTTCGAAATTGTGACCGTACACTGACCTGAAAAGAGAGAGAGAGAGAGAGAGAGAGAACATCATGACCATTGGAAGGTACAATGAGACTTATTATTGATGGTGTAATACTGTATGGAAAGTAGTCTTTGATGATATTTTTGTGTCTTCCCATGTGAAAATTTGGATAAAGTTATTTTATTTTTTTTAAGATCAATTATAAATGTAGAATATGAAATTTGGCTTTCATAAGATCTGAATAGCATGGTTAATGATTCTGTTTAAAGACTTGTGATTCACTATTGGCTGATCCAGAGAGATTAGTTGAGTACAAGAAGATTGATGGATCACTTTAGAAGAAAAAAAAATATATAGTCCATTTGATTATCAGTATGAATTAAGTAATACAATTTTCAATTAGGTGATTTTAATAATTAAAATGATTTCACGTTTCCTATATTTTGTTTTATCTAAATTTGTATTTGATTGCAATTTTAGTTAGTTTGTGATGAATTAATATTGAAATGAGTATGGTACTGAAAATTCTATGGGATGTGTGGTATATTTCTTTTATATTGATTTATATTTAATTCAAAATTATATTTTTGTATTAAATTAAATGCATTTCAAGTGGTGACATGCATATTTGAACTTCATAATATTATGGTAATGGACCTTTTAATTAAGATATTATTGATCCAAAACATTATAACCTGTCACTCTGTTTTTTTTTATTATTATGTAATAATTTTCATTTATAGTTTATATTGTTCTTATTTTTTTACATTTTTTAATTTTTAATTTTTTTTTTTCAAGATTACGGGGCAAGATCAAGTAATTAGCTCGGTTCACTAGCTTGATGAGTCATTGAGTTTTCGAGTTTTAAAACAGTGATTATTGATAACCAAAATACTAATTTGTCACACTAATTAATTGAGCATGCATCTTATGTTCCATATATACTAGCTAGCATCAATTAATATGATTCGCTGTTCAATTGATCAATAACTATTTTAAAATCAAAAGAGATCCCTTCTTGATACCCCTTGATACTCTTTAATAGGCAACAAAAAAAAGATCAATAGGCGGCTGTGGAAATAATACATAGAATATTCAATAACATGCTAGCTTAATTAATTATTAAATTGGTTTATTTGTTCCCCCCATGGGATGATGAAGGAACTATTTTATTAGATATAAGTAGACCAACAAATAAATAATTAGAATATAATAAACAAAATGCCCAATGATCTTCCAAGATTAATTTCTTAATGTATTCCCCAAGTTGGTGGTGATGGAGACTTGGTAACAAATAGTTGGCCATTGAAGCAAGTGGATTCTTTGTACCATGGCTTAACTTATTGTTGGAGATATATTGCATTGACAAGGGAAGTCCTAATGCATCATAGATGGTTTCATGCACCAAGCTCAGTCAGTGGTGTTGACATGAAATTCATGAATTTTATTGTCTCAAATCTCAATTCCCCTTTAAATAATACTAATTTTTTAATCCCCCATGACTCTAAATTTCACCTGCCGTGCATATACCCTATATAAATAAATAACAGCAATAAAAGATTATGTTCATCAAAAGATAAGTTCGAATTAAAGCTAGATTAGATCAAGCTTGATTAGTCCCCAATAATTAAAGTGCTAGGCATTTGCTACACTCTTTGAGAAGACTTTTGCATTGAAATGAACTTTTTATGAATTGAACAGAATCATCTACGAGTTGTGCAGAATTACCATATAATAAATCAAATTAAATAACTTGGCAACAAAATAATTATTTTATAGTATTAAATTGAACTAAACTATTATTACACTGAATTAAAATTGGGTCTTTTACGTACATTGAACTGAGCTCAGTTCATGTAATCCTTAAATTAAACTAAACAATTCATGAAATGAAATGAACAATAGATTAGATTTTCTTTAACTAATCACTTGAGATATATTTTACGTGTCGGTCCTCCACTATGCATCCAATACTGACTGGGTCATTTCAGAACCATTTCAATCTCCATCAGGATTTGTAGGGAATGAACTGAAATTCAGTTTTCCCAAGAACATATTTGAAGGGTCATTTTCATCCAGTACTGGTTTTGAGATACAGAAATCTGTTCTTGCTGGATAGTTAAACCACTTAGAACTCAAGCAAAGCCATCCCATATTGTCACCAGCTGAAACTCCAGTTGTTGTGGGGCTAAGTCTCTCCAAGTACTGGTGCATCAGAAAAGATCAACAAAGCATCTGGAACGCGTGTGACGTGTTATTTAAAAATTAATCTAATGATCGATACATGGTATCCATTTTGGTCGTTTGCGTGCGAATTAAATTAGTCCATTTTCACCTAATGATGTCCGTTCGAGATGTTAATCGAAGAAAAACATGTATGTTGTTTTCATTATATAATACAAAAGCTATGGATCCACAAGACTAATTAATATTATACTTGGCTCCAGAGCCTCGTGACTATCCTTCTCACCAAACCTCCTAGAACATGAACCTATGCATGCATCTTATAATATTTGGTTCATCATGGCTACCTTGCTTGAATTATATATTAATGTTTGGAGATATGTTTTTATTAATTTCATTTCATATGTAACAATCATACTGCACGAATGAATGTGAAGATTTGGTCCTTAGGAGATGTAGATGGGACCAAAAAGAGATGTATCATATTCATGAATATAAAATCTTTCAATATTTTATGTGTGAAACTTGAAAGCATTGTATAATTTGTTTTTGGACTGTATACTTTAGACTAAGGCCCCGTTTGATTGTACGTTTGGGGCAACTTTTACTTTTTGAAAAGCTAAAATCGTGCAGCCAAACGAGACAGCTTTATTCAGAATCGGAAGCTGGATTCCTTTTATTTTTTCTCTCGAAATCCATGTTTTGAAAAGCTAAAAAACAACGCTTTTTTTTTTATCGAAATCGATTTTTTAATTGAAAAACAACTTTCTCTGTCAAACATCAAATGCTTTCAAATATTAATTCCTGAATTAAAAAAAAGGAATCCCAATAAACGTCAAGGTCTAAAATTATCTTAAAAAACAGCTTTATTCTAAAAGCTACTTTTCAATCTGTGTTTCCAAACGGACCCTAAGACAAAAAGGAAAGCCTAAATGAGTTTGTCAAACACATTTAAACTCCTCTAAGTGACAAATTTGAAAAAATGAAAGGTAGAATGAATGGGTCCCCCTAAATGTTGAAAGCTTTCCTTTATGCTCACAATATTCCTTTGTAGAGTCCCAGTGGTTATAGAATAACGGTTCAGGGACCCACATGTTTGTTGGCGATTATTCGAAAGAATTTTTCGTGGGACCGGAGGAGACAGGCAGAGGTAGCCTTCCCAGCTCAACCATAAAGACAGACACGGGGGGTCCTTCCGATAAAAAAAAAAAAATTCCTTTGTAGTATTTGCCTTTCGGATCACTATTATCTTTTTTTTTTTCTACAATCTTTTTATTTTTATTATTTTTGGCTTTATATTAAATCAGTAGAATCAAATCTATGACTAAATATGTTTGTATTGATCGCATCCATGCAGATGGTAACTCATTATTTGATTCCTTGTCGCATTTCATCGGATGGATGAATGACGGAATGAGTACATACTTATCGAATTCTTGATTGCCTTCCATGGAAAACCAGAGAAAAATGAATTTAATTGTGTCCAAATATCAAAACCTCCTATGGTTTAATCTTAACAATTTCAACAGAAAACATAAAAGAACACACAGATTTTACAGTGTTCAACAATTAACTAACCTATATAAACAAAAAAAAATACACATGATTAAATTTCAGGTTGGTCCCCCAATCAGGTATTTATCATTATATTGAGGTCTACTCCTGCTAGAATAAAAAACAACAATTTATATTAGAGATATAATTAGGTAATGGCAAACACAACATATCTGACGAGGATCATCGATCACTTTGGCATTTCGTTTCATGATTGAAGTAATGAAAGGGGGGTCGCGCGCATGCGAACAGTTAAGTTCATGCATGGCACCATCTCTTTGAAAGCCACAGACACCCCCCACTGCACCCCCTTTAAAGTGAAAAGAAAAGGAGGGGTAATGTGTGTCCCTCAATACACAGAAATGTATTGGGCCCTATATGAAGAGGTAAGTGCTATATGTTTTTTGAATGATTGAGAGGAACTCTAATAGTTGAATCATCCTTATTGTTTCCAGTCCCATCACAGAATCCAAAGTTTCCTGTCACCTTATCAACTGTAAAGTTTGCATCAATGCCTCTTTGTTGAATTCCCTTTTGTTACCTAAGGTCTGAATTACTGATTAATGAAAAATTTTCATTAATGTTTTTATAAATCATATCTAGTTAATAATGCATGTATTAACATGTATTATATAGATAATATAGATTTTATTTGTGTTACAGAATTAAAATCCAAAAAATATGCTAACTCGACTAGGTTAAGATAGGTTTTTGATAATTTATCTAAAATTAAAAACTTACAAGTGCTGGTATAACATTATTGAGAGATGATTTAATATTTCTGGTCTTGCATGATAAGTGATTTTTTCTATTTTTTATTATTTCATTACTAGTTCTTATTTAATTTTATTTTTCAAATTTTATTTTGAACTTATTCTAAATTATATCAAATTGTTAATTTTTTTTGTCCAATTATTCACAAATTAATTCTGAATCAGTGATAAGCTCTATATTTGGTGAACTTAATAGGAACAAACTTGTGTTTTTATTTTTCAGTAAGGCTTTGTTTGGATGTGTGGTTAAAATGCTGAGATTTTTAAAATATCTCGTTTTAAACTCAACTTTTGAAAAAAAATTTGTCTTGTAAGCTTTTCAATCGTTAGCATTTTTTTGCTTGAATTTTTTTTTTTTTTTTTTGCTTGGGGGATTGAAAAACTAAAGGTAAAAAAAATGTTTGAGATCCATTTGTGAATCTTTTGCTTTTTAAATGTAAAAGCTGTCCAAACGCATATTCAAACGGAACCCAAGTTTTTATTAAAGATGAAGAGCAAAAAAAGATAGCTAATGTGTTGTTAATTATTTCTCTATGCCAAATTCCAAACATGGTGCAATTTGTTTTTGACAGCCTTACATATATGCCCTTTAGGAAGGACTGTGTAAAGGAATGATTGAACAGTCAACTGTAGCACTTTAACTAAAGAGATATGAAGATGGGGCTACAGCAACAAATCATTCTCAATGGCCCCCTCACACCTCCAATTAGGACCACCCTATTGAATTGGAAGCTTTTGTTTAACAGATCAAAAGGAGGAAAACATGGCAGGGCCAATGATTTCATTTGTGGCCTCAGAACTTTAGATTAACCATTTGGTAATTCCTTTTGGTCCTCGGGGAATAACCATGGTATAAAGTTAAAATGATGAGGTAAATATATTTTTGTTATTATTATTTTTTTTTATATTATAGAGACCTTCCATGGCTGATTTTATGATCAAGCTGAAAAAACTAACTATGTCTGATTGTCCGGTCCTACAGACAGGTGGGTAAGTTAACGTCAAGACTGGAACCTAAGACATACTTTTAACACAGATAAACTCTGAACTGTTGTGTTGTGCCCACTGAAGATAAAATAGGTGCATATGTTATCAGTCATTTATTCTCTTTATTACTTTGCATTTGAAATCATAATATTTTTATTATCTCAATTTTTTACCTGATATGTGTGTGCATTTGAATGTATTTGGATCAACGTATCTTCAAAATGAAATCATATAATTTCTATTATCTGTTGGGATGAGAACGGAGCTAGAAATGGGACTGGCTAGAACTTTATCATAATAAAAAGACAACAATAGTGAGACCATTCCATGGCCCCCATATTTTGAACATTACTTCATGTGGATCGAACTATTAGACTCCATAGAACATATATAAAACTTCAAAGAAAATTAAAAAAAAAAAAATGCCACCAAAAGGCTTCAATTACATCCTTCTTCAAACCAGTCATTTTCCATAGCAGAGCAAAGTACCTGAAAAAAACCACCCAACATTCTTCCTGTATATGGCCCCCCTTCCCCTCCATTTTCTTACATAAAAGAGTGCATGATCCACTTCATTTCCTCAACTTTCAACTTCAATTCATGCACCCATATCAAAAACAATATCCATACACAATTTTTTTTAGTTACATAGAACAACAAACACCGTCTTCAAAAAGATTACCCATGTCTAATGGGAGATGGAGGACCAGAAATTAGTAATTAAAGTTGTTAAAAACATACACACACACACATATACGTATAGAGACACACATATACATATAGAGAGAGAGACCACTTTAAATTGAATGTCTATTATATGTGGAGGCCTTAGAGGGGGTCTCTGGCCGGCAGGGATGGCCTGGGGGCCACACAATGGAGATCTGTGGGGGACAGCGATCGGTGTGGTCCATCGATTGGAGAATCATCGATCGTTGGTCCCCCCCCTTCTCGTGGCCCCGTCCGTGCTGGAGGTGGAGAGCCAAAACCAGGCTGGCCGTTCATCCATCCATCACAAGTAGATCTCTCTCTCTCTCTCTCTCTCTCTCTATATATATATATATATATATTTCATTTCATCTCATTTTCTATGCTCTTCTTGTACTTAGTTTCACTTCCCTTCCACAGTGAATTGTGTCAAAAAATATGTTTTCAACAGTACTAGTTTAGGTTGGTTAACAAAGGAACAAAATGAGTTCTTGTTCTTATTCTTGTTGTTGTTGAAATGCATTGTCACTATTAGATGTATGTTAGAAAATTTGAGCTTCCCATCCACATTAACATTTCTTTATAATATTGGAGGGCCACCATGACAAAAACCAGACAAAACTCACAAAAGATGCAGCACTTGAAACCTAGCTATATTGACATGAAAAGGAGAGGATCACCTCAGGAGAGCAGACGAGATTTCGCTGTTAAGTTCGAAAAGCGACCACACGAGGCACCAATAACATTTTTAGTTGATTGTGCTTGAAACAAATTAAAGTAGATCGCGACGTGGCATCTCGATGTTACGTGAGATATTTTTTTTTTACTTCTAATGGTGAGGCTGATGCACTCCGTTTGAAAACACATTTGAAAAATGTGATTTTATATGAGATAGATTAACAAAACTTGATTCCAATAAAATTTACTTTCGTTGTTTTTTTTTTTGTTTTAAAAGGCAGAATTTTCAAAACTATTTAAAAACATGTTTAGCTTTTATGGCCTAGAAAAGTTTCATATTATGAGATTCTAGACATGAGGCTTATGTGAGGCGATCAAATGGTTTCTTATTTTTATGAATTTTATTTTCAATTATGAATTGGATGTTATAGCTCAGATATCATCACAAGATGAGAGACCTTTTAAAAGTTGGTGAATTGGATGTTGTAGTTCAGATATCATCACAAGATGAGAGACCTTTTAAAAGTTGGTGATGACTGATTAAAACTTCATTTTTTTAAAAAATTGGTGCTCTAAGTATTTCATCATTAACCATCTTTTATGAAGGGATGATGCTAGCTGACTTTTCTAAAGCTCGATTCGATTTTTTTTATAATTTTTTTTTGAAGAATGGTGCCTCCCAAAAAAGTTGATGGCGATTGATTGAAACATTAATATGTATACACATCCGCGCATTCTCAAAACTTTTGAAAGATTGAAATTCTATATGGCGACACTCGATTATTGCATGAAGAATTCAAACGTTTTTGTGATTTGTTTCCACGGTTAACCGGCAACGCTTTGGACACTAATGAGCAATGTAATGAGTGATTTTATGATGCGGAGGAAGTCTTAGGGTGCGTTTGGTTATGCTATAGCAAAACTAATTATACATGAATCTAAGTTTTGTAAAAGATTATTCAAGAAGCCCATCCCCTAGCTTCAGGGAATTGTAGTTTTTAGGTACTATTTATTTGAAATCTGTTTACAGAAAGCTGCTAGAGTAAAACTATTTGGTTGCACCATTGCAAAAGTTGTTTCCCACAAACATAAAAACTATCCAATCGTGTAACCAAACGCTATCTTAATTATATTGAATGATTTCAATTCGCTTTGCATGCCAACAAATAGTTGGTATGAGCTACATGCAAAAATAAAAAAAAAAGTTGGTATGAGCAATGAATAGTCAACAATTTATGTATTTCTTTTTTATTGACTGATTATAGAGTTGCAAAATAGACTAAGTGTGTATTAGCGCTCAGCCCATTGTGTCGTATATTCATCTTGTAACAGAGAGCAATGCCTAAGTGAATTACATGTGAAGGAAACAGAGAAAAGCATAAACAGAAAAACCGAAACCTGTACCCAAAACGTAGAAAAGATTTCTACGGGGTCCAAGCCCGATGAGCAAAGGAATATGGGACTAAGAAGAAAGAACAAATTGCTCCTCTGCGAAGTGGAACCTATCTGCCCCTACACAGTGTTTGCCCCAAGATAAAATCAATAAAATTGTCCTCTCCCAAATGCTCTCCGCAGAGGGCAGGCAACTCCCAAATGCCAAATCGACCATAACATAGCCGGAATCGTATGAATATGTTAGATTTGACTTGCACTGATTTTTTTTTTTTTTTTTTCAGACAAAAATCATAAATCCACCTACAGTATTGGACCTATATATAATATACAAATTATTGGAACTGGATCATTTGGGTTGCCCCATTGAATTGTACAACTGGGCCAAATTGGAAACAGGATTTTCCATTGAACTGTGTGGGTTAGCCCATTGAGGGATGAAGTACAAAGTACTATCTTAGCTAGCTAGTCCCGTCTACACTACAGTTAAAAAGTGGTCCTCCTTCAACCACCTATACATTATGACAGTGTAGTATATACTACACTATCATAGTGTATACTGCATTATCATAACATATGAAAAACGAATGATTTTTTTATTTTTTTAAAAAATCATATACTAATGTATCTTAGTTTATATTTCACTTTTTATAATAATATATACTCCAATGAAGGAATATATATTTTAAAAAAATTTAGAAAAGGACGGACATGCTTACAATAGGGCTGGATGTATCATTTTTTTAAAAAATGTTACAAAATATTTTAAAAAAATTTAGTCTAAACACATATGCTCTGCAGATTTTTATGTGGGACTCAAATAATAAAAGTTGTGTTTGTGACTGACATTTGCTGATCACCCACAGACATGAAAAAACCAAATCACATTTTGATAGATGAAAAAACCATTTGGTTGCGCGTTGGAGTACGCTTTTGCTTTTTAAAAAGCTGAAAAGCTAAAAGCGTGCAGTCAAACGGGGCAGCTTTTTACATAATCGGAAGCTGGATTCCTTTTAATTTTTTCCTCGAAATCTGTGTTTTAAAAAGCTCAGAAACAACGCTTTTTGGTCGGAATCGATTTTTTGAATTGAAAAGCAACTTTCTCTGCCAAACATTAAATTCCTTTCAAATATTGATTCCTGATTTTAAAAAAGCATCCTAAAAAAGTCAAGGTCTAAAATCATCTTAAAAAACAGCTTTATTCTAAAAGCTATTTTTCAATCTGTGTTTCCAAACGGACCTTTTTTCGGTTTTAACCTTTTCTTTCATAATAGATAAGATTTGACCGGAAATATAAAATACACCTATAAAAAATGTAAAAGATCAGAGGTTCCTTTTTCGTGGATGGTGAGGACTAAACCCTATCCTATATAGAACCAATTATTTTAAAAAAATTATTTTTTAAAATTAATTAATATAATTGATTCTGAAAAAATTACTCTCAACCAATTTTTTTTATAAATTTTTTTGTTCTTTTAGAACATAAAAATTAAAATATAAAATCAAAATCTGAATTTAAAAATTATCTATTTAAAACTGGTTTTAAAAAAAAAAAATCTATTTGACAATTTGTGTCAAACAGGCCTAAGACGACAATACATGCATGTTCCATATCAAGAAAAATTGTATGAAAAAAAAAAAGTGTATAAAAACCTAATGAACAAAGATCATCTTGTCAAGTGCAACAATAATAGTTTAGGATTTGTCTGTGTTAAGGGTAAGTCTTGGGTTCGAGTCTTGGCGCAGTGTTATACTTCCAATTTGTTAAGCAAAATTTAAAAGAATTTTCTGTAGAACCAGAGATAAACAGGCGAATGTACCTTTCCAAGCTTCACTTTAAGATCAGCCATGGATAGTCATCCAATATTAAAAAAAAAAAAAATCATCTTGTCAATTGCAACAACAATACATCTGCTTGAGCTACAGCTAACCCAAAAAAAAAGGCCACCATTTTATTTCACCCCCAAAGTCAGTAGTCTATAACATCAACCTTGATCATACAAGACAACAAGCACCTGAAAACAGCTTCAAAAACAAAACAATAATCACTGACAGACCTGTCTCTCACTTCCCCCACCATCCCAAACAGTCCATCTTTCTTCCCTTGCTTGCTCTTCTTCTTCTTCGTCTTCTTCTTCTCATTGATCCATTTCATTGTCTTCTGAGTCACTGTTTCCTTCCTGGAGAAGGTGTAGCTCCTCAGGAACTTTTGCCTACACACATAGCTCTCATGGCAGCTTGTCCTCCCTCTTGTTGTTGTTGTTGTAGGTGAGAGGGATCCCTCTTTCACACTTAACAGCTTCAGAAACTCTGCATCTGACTGTGGCCACTGATGGAGCTTCAAGAAGCTTATCTTCAGTACTGGTGTTTGGACATCCAAACAACCTGATATACAGCTTGAACTCATCCTCTCTCTCTCTCTCTCTCTCTCTCTCTCTCTCTCTATCTGTTAGCTTCACATGAGAGACTTGCATTGTGTTTTTCTTTGGCTTATATATATCCATCTATTGGCATATAAAAAGGGTAGTTGTGGAAAATAAGATGGTCCTCATGCTTGGAATGACAGATTTGCCACTGGTGTTCTGTTGTGGGAAGCATGAGATTATATGTGTGGCACCATCTAACATGGTTTAAATAATGCACTCAAGGTTTGATGTGTAAATCTCTCTCAAGGTGGGGGTACTTTTATTAAAATATATTGTTGTTTGGAACTTTGGATTCATATATCAATGATTGACAATAAATTTCAGTCTCAAAAAAAAAAAAAAAAAAAATCATACAGAACAACTTAAAGATGATGTTCATAATTCCTTTGAATATTCTGGAGATTACAATGATGGGGCATATATGTAAACCACACGTTTCTGAACATATTTTGTATAAACTAAAAAAAACACACAGAATCTGTCACATACTGTCTTCTATATTAATTAAAACAATGGAAATTATACACTCCATGTGCTAAGTTTCACTGAGCTTCCTAGCCAAGGAACAAAGCATGTGCTTCTAATAGCACTTCTAATATCATTTTTTTTTTTGATTGGTACTTTCAATATCATTGATACAAGCATGCACTATTTTCCAAAAGTGACCAAGATTGGAATTCTCAAATGCACTGTATATATGGACAGACATTCTCATTTAAAAAAAGGGAAAAATCCATATAACCCCCTGTAAACCGACTGAAATCCATATAACCCCCTGACTTTTCTTAAAATTCATATAACCCCTTGAAAATATCTAGTAAATCCAAATAACCCCCTGAATAAAATTTACATTTACAGATGATGAATATTTGTGAATATTATGTTTGGTTAACCCTGATAGAAAACACAGTATATCAAAAAACCCTTATAATGTGTTAAAAATGCAAAAAATCTTATATAAAAGACAATTTTATTCCTCTGAATAAGGTTTTATAATATATCAAGAGAGGGTAAATCGTCATTTTTATAGGATTTTTCACATTTTTAACACATTGTAGTAGTTTTTTAGTATATTGTGTTTTCAGTCATGGTTAACCAAGCAAAATATTCGCAAAATATTCATCATCTATTACCGAAAATTTTGTTCAGGGTTATTTAGATTTCATAGGTGTTTTCAGGGGTAATATGAATTTTAAGAAAAATAAGAGGATTATATGGATTTCAGTCAGATTTAAGGGGCTGCATGGATTTTTTTCTTAAAAAAATTGTGGGATGTCTAAATAAGAACTTCTTGTAGGTTTCAGCAGAGCATCTTTTTACAGCAGACTCAATGCATCTTCTGCTGTCTGTGCCTTTTCTTTTCTTTTTTTTTGAAAAGTGTTACTTGGTAAAAAAAAAGAAAAGGATTTGTGTGCATCTGAAGTTATTGACAATTGGGCCTTTGTATACAAACAAGGTTCGTTGGGACTTGGGACTAATTTAAAAAGAAAATGATTCACCCAGTCACATTTATCAACAAAAACTCAGACTTTAAATATTTTTATTTATTTTTATATAAACATCATTTGATGAGGTATATGCTTTGATAAAAAATGCATATCGTTCCATTTCAAGTTTAAATGAATTCATTTTTAATAAATGTAAGAAAAAATTTAGTAAAATATATACATCATCTAACGGGGTATATGTTTTACTGAATCTGTAACGAGATATATTGGTCTGTGTTTTGGACTGAAAAAAAAACTAAGTGTCGCAGCACTCAATTTAAAATGGATTCCAAGTGAACTCAGTTATTTGAAACAAGGTGTTTCGAATGTCAGAAGTATTAATCTGGTTTTTTTATTTTATTTCTTTGACGAATAGAGATATCTTACTAATATGTCAAGAATTGATTTGATAATCTAAATATTAATGTATAATCAATGATTGGCGATCTCCCAGATGAGTTTATAGTGTTAACATACGCCCATTGGCCATTGTGAATAGAGCTTTCATACACCCACTCCCATTTTATATAGCTGTATTTTTAATGTCACATTTTATGTTAGTGTATAAAATTTTATTCATCATCATGTTATATAATATATAACTTGAAGGCCAGAGGTACATTAAAAATGAGATTGGATGTATTTTTATTCACATGAATATTGAAAATGTGAGATTCAAATAATTAAAAAAAAATACTAATTTGAATATCTTATAAGAAGTGTATTCTTGGGCAAAAATACCCTTTACATAGAGTGGCATTTTGGTCAAAAGCAATTTAAAGAAGTCCAAGGCCCAGCAAAGTAACCAGCCCAACTGGACCCTGGATGGAAATTTGGAAATTCGGCCCACCAAATAAACCCATTAAGAAAAAGATACGTCCAGGCCCATTGCAGTCACAATTACAAAAAAATCACTCTCCAAAGCATGCTGTTATATGAAATGAAATATATACTGAAATACATTAATATATTTTTTTAAAATTAAAAAAACAAAAAAAACATGTGTGCTATATATTATAATAGAACCTCATACACTATGATAGCACAGCATATACTACGTTATCATAGTGTATTGAGTTGCAAAACGGACTAAGTGTATCAACGCTCGACCCATTGTGTCATGGGCCTCCAAATATAGCTGATTATTGAGGTACCATGAACTTGCTTATCTCAATAAAATGCAGTACTTACTATCAATTGTTTTCTTCATTGTGTTAATTATTAATGGTTTGCTTCTTTTGTTTCTATACTGAGTTGCAAGGCCTTTTCCTTCTAAGTTGGTATCGAGCGTTACTAAACACAATATTATTTTTGTATAGTCTCGTGTACAGTCGCATATATCTCTAACGAAATATATATCACATTAAAGAAAACGAGTAATTTTTCATTTCTTTTGACTCATGACCGACTCTGACTATAGGACGGGTAGGCAACTGCCTAGCCTAGGGCCCTCTCCAAAGAGAGTCCCCAAATCCAAGAAAATTTTTATGTTAAGATTTTTCTTTTTTAAGAATGATGCTCCCAGGATTTGATATATTGCCCTCTTTTACTGAGATGAGAAGTGTTGCCGACAAAAGAAAAGCTCGGTTCTCTCCCTGGATTTTTTTTTATGTTAAGATTTTAATATTAAAATTAATTTTGTTAAAAAAGAACTTGAATATGTCTTCCTATTTATTATAAATTTATAACTTTTTCTTTGAAAATATAATCCTTATCGACATCATTATGCAAAGTATTTTTCTTGATTTTTAAAAATCTCATCTGTATATATTTTATATTTTTCATATTTATCCTTATTTATCCATATTCGGTGATCTTTAATTTTTTTAAAAGAAAAACACATTACATTTTATTTTTGAATCATTATTAACATTTTTGTTTAGTCTTGATTTTTTATTACTAATATAATTTTAAAAAAATTATTCAATTTTTTAAGGAGAAATTAATTAGAGGTTCCTAGGGACAACTTTGTAATATCAATAGGTCCTTTGATTTTTTCTTGTTTTTTTGAAGTCCCTAAGTTTGTAGTGGTATTTTGTTTAGATCCTTCCATCCTACTTTCATCCATTCTATTTTTTTTCTCCATCTTTTACCTCTAAATAAACATCATTTGTATCTCTATCTCCCCCAACATCTCTCTTTCTCCCCCAAACAACTCAACAAGTTGTGAGACCACCTCCATCAGCTCTCTACTACACCGATCTCAACCCCAACGCCGATTGCGGCCCCCCATCTCTTCCGACCGTCTTCCGCGTCCCATCCGCGAGCCCAACCCCCTTCTCGTGAACCCCGTCCACGAGCCTACCCCCCCTCGCGATCCCGTCCGGGAGCCCAATCCCCTCTCGTGAACCCCGTCCACAAGCCTACCCCCCCCCCCTCGCGATCCCGTCCGGGAGCCCAACCCCCTCTCGCGAATCCGTCTGTGAGCCTAACCCGTTACAGATATAACAGTGTACAAAATGAGCATAACAATGTACGCCGTGTGTAACACACAGAACCTGTAACTGGTATAACAGTGTACACATTGAGAATAACAGTGTACATTGTGTAACACAAAATCTGATATCTGTAAGAGGTTTAACAGTGTACACAATGTGCGTAACAGTGTACACAGTGTAACACACAAAACCTGTAACAAATATAACATTATACATATTAGGAATAACAGTGTACACAGTATAACACAGAACCAGGAGACGGCTGGCGGACGGAAGCGGGACACGGTCGGGAAAGGTCGGGGGGCGTGATCGGCGTGGGGATCGAGATCGACGCAATGGAGGACTGGTGGAGGTGGTCTCACATTTTGTTGAGTTGTTTGGGGGAGAAAGAGAGAGGTTGGAGGAGATAGAGAGGCAAATCATGTTCACTTAGGGATAAAAAAGAGAAAAAAAATAGAATGGATGGAAGTTGGATGAAAGGATCTAAACAAGATACCACCATTAACTTAGAGACCTAAAAAAAATAAAAAAAAATTAAAGGACCTATTATTATCATAAAAGTGTTTTCAAAGACCTCTAATTAATTTTTTTATTTTTAAATATATATATAAGACTCCATTTTATAAGTTTATTTTAGACTCCATCTCAATTTTCTCCTTTTCAGAGTCGCCTGTTTTAACTGTTAATGACTCCATGGTCCATATTCATTGAAATGATATAAAGTACGATATATAGAATCAAAGCGTACAAAGATTGCACATGTAACCGCCCACGAGACTACCCCAAACAGTTTCATTTTCGTTTGTTATTTATGGCATATGGGTGATGCAAGCAAAACTTCCTTCCAAACCAATAATTTCAATAAAATAATATTCAATGTCCACTGACATAAAACCACCAGTCCTTGATTTTTTTTGGCAGGCATGCACATGATATATATAAAAATGCCACACCTAACTGAATAAACAAAGGACCCTTGAATTAATTTCCACAACTCATTGGTTAGGGTTAGATTATTATAAGATCAATAAAATTGCCTTACGATGAAACGACAAATTAATAAATATCATTTGCACCATATATCTTTTTTCTCTTCCAATTTTTTCAATCCATCATGAAAACTACAAGACAACAATAACAACTACTCATCTTCTATACCATTCTCTGGTTTTTTTTTCCTTAGAAAAAATTATGACCTTAAGCCTCATATGAAACTAATTTTCAAAAACAACACAAAATTACGAGAATACACACGCACAAAAATATACGAAAAATTCCCCCCTCCATCCCCCTCAACAAGTCAACCGCGTAACTCGACCTATATTTCGCTTCATAACAACGTCCAACTCATCTATTATGAAAAATAAATAATATACTAAGATATATATATCATATCAGTATATATTTTTATTTTTTTAAATAATAATAATAATAATTGATCATTAGTCGACTGAGGGGCTATCTCCAAACTGTAGACGAGGCTCCAAATAGGACCAAGTGTATCAACATTTTTTTGTGTTGGAAAAATATACATGTAACCCCCGTTGCAGCTCCAAGTGCAATCCATCTCATTTTTCTTTTTTAGTAATATTATACACTCATCCTTGTGAAGTGTATGCTATTATATAAAATGAAATATATACTGAGATACATTAGTGTATTTTTTTTCATAGTGAAAAATAAAAAAAACAGACTATAGTATATATTATGATAGTATAATATACGATATATACTATGATATTATAGTGCATATTACGTTATCATAACGTATGGGCTGTAAAACGGGCTCCGTGGAACAACATCTTTTGTGTTTGTTAGGTAGAGGTCTGAACCCGGTGGGTTTGGGCTGTACTGAGAAACAAGCAAACTTTTGGGTTGGCTCGACCAGCTGTCCAGGCCCATTTAAAGATGAGCTAATCTACGGCCCATCTACATCAATGCCATTTTACATTAATCAAACCCGTTTTACATTATTGGTAGCTGATTTCACTCATTTGAATATATATTTTATTTTTTTATAAAAACATATATTTTGTTAAATATAACGAAACATTATTCTTAAAAGAAAGAATCATATAAATATACAAAGAGAAACAGAGAGAAAACTAAACAACAAAAATTAGTTGATTATTTGGCTCACTATTACTATCATTTACTCCAACCACCACCTTAGTTTAAGCTTCCCTTTCACAATGGACGACAGAGAACAGATCCGTGACTGATGACCCAATCCATAAAATAATATCAAATCTTTTCTTTTCTTTTATTTTTTTGAAAAAAAAAAAAAAAACTAGACTTCTTTTTCTCTTTAATTTGTCCACATGAGAAGATTTAATTCTTTCAGTTTTTCATTTAAAACAACTTCTAAATTTAGGTTTTTTTCAAAAATCATATTTTGTTAGACTCATGAAAAACAATGAAAAATTATTTTTTTGTTTTCTGAAAAAATTGGAACCATATTATTTATATTCATATAAAATTTTTAAAAGTTATTTAAGCTGGTTTTTATATGTTATCAGAGAAACACCATCACTTCACTGGAGGTTTCACTTAAAATATGAGATGGACAGTTTGGTGTATTTATTTTCGTCCTCCACTGTGAGTGGATTTGAGTGGCTTAGGATAATAGAGAACATGAAATGGACATTGCAACAATTGTATAAAGCTTTGTTATCCATCAACATTAAGTGGTGTCATGACACTGACATCTTGTTTTTTTGTTACATCGTCTCCATCATTAATAATTCTTCTACGTCATGAATTCCTTTCATTTGCATGTAACAATGTTACTAATATCGTCACCTAAACTTTGTATGTGACATTATCAATGGGTTGATATTTAGGTAGTTTTAGAAATCAAGATGTTAAAACTAGGTGTTTAAAATCATTGTTTTGTCAATTGTTAAATATATACCCTTTTTTTTTTAAGATAATGTATGAAATACATCAGAATTGTTAAAACGTTCAAAATCGTTTGGATTTGTGAGAGGGATTTCCATAAATTTTTCTAACGTTGAATCTTTCCAATCACGAATCTAAAGTGGACCATAATCTTTATTTCATTTGATTGGCTGATAGATTGAATATAAAATAACTATACATTGATAAAAAGAGTGCTCAATAATAGAGTTTTACTGTTGTTTTTCTATTTGAATATTTTTGAATATTTTTTTATTTTATTCTATTGTCTTTATAAGTTTGATTGAATAAAGTAGAATAAACATGTATGTCTTTCAAAAATACAATTATCATAGCTTATTTTATTATGTTTGAGTTTTTTTTTCAATGATGAAATATATTTCTTTCGAATCTTCTAATACAAACAAAGTGAGGTTGAATCATTCCATAATCTTTATGCAAACCAGCGAAAAGTTACAAACCAGGGACATCTTTGTGCCTTTTTTTTATTCTTTTTGGTAAAAGCATCTTAAGCCATATAGACAACCAAAATGATATACGAACAGTCTTAAATTGACATGTTGTGCGATATGGAAAGACAGCACAATCAATCATAGCGTATCATAAACAATGTTGTAAAAAACATTAGACGATAGTCAGACAATTGAAAATAGACTAGTCGGCTAGATGAGGATTAATCGAGAATTAATCAACATTTTTTATACTAATAAATATAATATATATATATATATATGCATATTTTACATATAACAAGGTTAGACTACAAAATCATAACAAAATAACATCAGAACAAAATTAATAATATAAGTATAACAAGGATAACATAAAAAATGAAATAATAGATGTATAATATAATAGGTAATGTAATAGTTTATTATTCAACTAAAGATTAATTGGAATGCGATTAAGCGTTAAACATTACAGGCAACCTATCGGGATTAATCGGGGCTTAGATAAAAATTTTAGAACATTGGTCACAAGCCATATATGCACATCTAATAAAGCTCTCTGGCTTGATGTTGTCTCACCTCTCAGTAATCAACAGCAATCAAAGCTTTTTTTTCATCAGTAATCTTCACAATTTTCACCACCTTTGCTTATCTTATTTTTTATGGGCGGTGAATTGGTGAATCCTTTCAAAAAAAAACAAAAAAAACTTTTATCCTCATCCACTCAGTGTCACTTTTTAGTTTTTATATATTATATATATTTATTGGTCGTTAGATTTTCCTTTTTGGGTTCAGCACATTCTCATCATCATTATTATGTTTTTTTTTGTTCTACCCAAGTTTGTGTTACTCCTGTAGAACATCAAAAATGAAAAGCCCAAATCCCCCAACAATATATGAACATCAGTTTTCACATAAGTCATCCTTTCCCACCTCTTTTTACATTTTTTTCATTATAGAGGGTCCACAGTTTCCCTTTCTTTTGTGGTGCAAAAGTCAATCAGGACCCACCCACTTGAAGGGGGAGGTTGGAGGATTCAATATTTCTAATATTGGTTTTGTGGATTTGTCTAATTCAAGGATATTTTTAATGGGTTTTGATTGTTTGGGACTTATTTTTTATGGTGTTGTGGAGATTGAGAAAGGAGTATTGGTAGTTCATGTAAGAGAGAAGTCCCTTCTTTTCCTTCCTTCTTTTGGTCTGGATTGAAATATTTATTCAATCAATCCTTAATTTTGGCTTGTGTTTTCTTTGGGGGCTGTCTCTCTCTCTCTCTTGTTCATGTGGGAAAAAAGAGAGAGAGCATTTGGGGTGATTGATTCTTCAAAGGTACGTAAAAGAAGATATGGGTCGGTCATTCTTTTGATGATTGGTGCGAATTCATGACAAAGATCATATCTTTTTATCTGGATTGGAGGAATTACGCACCATCTGTTCGGGATTCAGTGATTAATTGAGGTGAGCTCTTGTTGTTGTTGGTTGTATTAATTTTCCAGTTCATGGAGTATTAATTTGTAATCAATACATGGAACAGATCATTTTCTATTTTTGATTTCGTCAATCTTTTCCTTGTTTGTGTTGTATCTCTGTCGAGTGGTGAGATTAGGTCTCTAAATGCCCACATGTTCAGTTTGTGTTTTGCAGTTTTGGTTGATATGTATCAAATATTAAATCCTTTGGTTCTATTTGTTTGTGGTTTACATATTGTCTTGATCATTGAAATTAGATATGAACATGTGATTGAATTTGATTCTATATTTTCTTCTTCCTCCTATCAGATTCATGCGAAATTTTTTTATGCGAGGATTGCCCAGCGGATGCATGCTTTATCCTAAATTTCAAAATGATTTCACAATCACAAGACATGGTTCTGTTGATCAAATAGTCTTGGCAAAAGCATCTCTGGCATAGCGGTTACTGTGAGAAAACTCTGTATGCTGTATGGTTTGTTGTTAAGGTGAGTGTTTTTCAAAATAAAAAATAAAAAACTGTACATTTTGAAATTATGTACTTCTAATTAAGTTATGCATTCCCATCGCATTTGTTTGGTCTTGACAATGCGTTATATATATTTTTTTAGTATATTAAGTCCTCCAGTTTAACTCTTCTGCAACTTGCTGTAGCTTTTCTTTTATTGTTCTCATTAAACAGTCACCAATAGCTTAGCTATTGCGATGACCCTTAAAACTCTATAAAGACCTGAATATATTTTCCAGGTGGACCAACTTACATGTCTAGGATTTGTTACAATAATTTATTTTCTTTTTTTCTCTTTTTTTTTTTTTTGGGGGGGGGGGGGGCTGTAATTCTTCTACCTTTCACCCCTATTGTCACCATATAATTGCCATGTTGGCTTTCAAAAAATAGGCTGATAAGAAGGGTTTCTTCGAGGAGTGGCAAAGTTATCCAAATGATTACTGTCTGTTTCCATATATTTTTTTTCAATTATAAGAAACAATCCACATTTTTACCATCTTTGAGGAGTGTCTTTTTATGGTTTTTTTTGTTAGGATCACTCGTGCTATTGCCATCCACATTTAATATCTTCTGCCAATGGGCATAGTTGTGTGGTGCATCCTGATAATCTTCTATTGGAATGCAGTTTGAAGTGTTCCCTCTATCAGATTCTATCATTGGTGTTTTGAACACAGTGATTTGTTTTGAATGTGGATGATTAGCTTTATCTGTTTGTTTACTTAGATCTTATGTATTTTTTTCCGTTCTTGTTAGTGGTTTATAGATGACTTATTTTATTTTGCTCCATCTTTTTATGTCAAGATAGGTTTCATAATTCAAGCATACTCTTATTCTGGTAGTCTCAATGCCCTCCTGTTTAATATCTTGATTTTGGTCATTGAAGCTTTAACTATTAACTCCGCAGCAATTTTCCATTGGAATACTTTTAGGCTACTGAACTTCTCCAACCATTTTCTGGAAATGTGTCACTGATTTTGATTCTGGTGAAACCACTAGTGCATTTACTTCTTTCCTTTCTTTCATTCTGTTTGTGCAGGAAAAAGTTGGTGGAGCGATGTTCAACTAAAATTTAGCAGTATGAGTTGGCTGAGGAAAATTTTTAGAGGTTCAAGCCATAAAGTTTCAGAGGGGCAATATAATGAGAAATATGGAGCGGATAGGGTTCAGAATAGACCTTCTAATTATGCGGTAATTGCATATTTGTTGCTTGCAACATTGCTTTTCTATGGAAATGTTCCTATATTTTGATAAAACAATATTTTCTTGAAGATGGTAAAGAAAACTATTGCATTTTCTTTGGATGGATATTTTTTTTGCAGGTTTTTTTTTTTTTTTTTGTGCTAGTGTATTCCTCACTATCTTTATTCTTTTGCTTCTTTATTCTATGATCTTCATATTACAATGGCAGAATAGTATATTTTTTTACAGTTGTTTCTGCATTTTTTGCTTATTTTGCTTTGTTGGTAACTTCAACAAAGGATGTGTTGAGGGGAACTGAAGATGAAGATATTGATCATGCTATCGCACTTTCACTTTCAGAAGAAGAAGAGAGAAAAAGGAAGGCACCCGGTGAGTGGTATGCGAACTTTCTTAGGACATGATTCTCTATTGGTATGATCTTTGTAAACTTTATTGACAACCATGTAATTTACTTTGTTATGAATCGATTTATACTGCTTTCCTAGTGATTGATTCTCACCTAGAGGAAGATGAACAACTTGCAAGAGCTCTCCAAGAAAGTTTGAACATTGAATCTCCTCCACGGGAGAATGGACGCAGTAACCGGCCTCTACCTTTTATCTTTACTCCACAGCCTAGGTCAGTATATCCTGGATTCTGATTATATTTCAAGTGATCATTTTCTTTAATATGTTCACTTTCTTTTTTTAAAATTCATTAAATCAAATATGTTTTCATTACAATTCAGAAACCATGTGAGACCTCCTCTCCTATTCCCTGTATACGAGAATTATTGTTTAACATTTAAGTATTATAATTTGCTCCGGTATAAAATAATGAGAATTATTATATATCCCTTGTTCAAAATGTTCTGTTAATGAAAATAAGGAACTTTGTTTACCATTTTATTATATATAGAGTAGAACATCTTGAATGTGGTTTTGTTTTTAAAATCAGTTTTTAAATTTTGTAGGATCTGTGCTGGTTGCAATATTGATATTGGCCGTGGGCGCTTCCTTAACTGTATAGATGCTGTATGGCACCCTGAATGTTTCCGCTGCCATGCTTGTAATCAACCTATATCTGATTATGAGGTAATAAAATCTTTCATAAGTCTGGCTGGCATACGCCTTCATAAAATGTTATGTTCGACACGCTCTTTTTTACAAAATAACTTCTCATTCACCTTGTACATTTTCTTATTCTGCATCATCTTTTCCCATTCAGTTTTCCGTGGATAATGATCATCCACATCATAAATCTTGTTACAAGGAACTATATCATCCAAAATGCGATGTCTGCAAGCAATTTGTAAGCATCTATCCCATAGCAAGTCGAACTCTCTAAGTTCATTTTTTGGAACTAGATGTAATTTCTTTCTTTAGTTGTCCTTTCTCCAGTAAAATAGGCAACTTTCTGCTTACTATCAGATAGACTTCCAAGGATGACACAACAATGCTGGATGTATATTTTTGGGTTAACGTGTTATTCTTTGTACAATCTACTTTGGTGATTCAAGTATGGTGGAATGATTTTGTAAAATATGTGCTTCTATCTTACTATGTGCATCTTTTGCAGATCCCAACAAATATTGATGGTCTAATTGAATACAGGGCCCATCCTTTTTGGAAACAAAAATATTGTCCATCGCATGAGCTTGATAATACTCCTCGATGTTGCAGTTGTGAGCGAATGGAGGTATGTCAATGGGTTTCAATTATTTCATAATTTGAGTCCTGAAAATACCTATCAATAATGGTCCAAAATCTATATGGGAGGCAAAACCTCTGTTACTGAACGGCCATGAAATTATTGTTCGTCGACATTAAATTCTTTTTTAAAAAAATTAACTAGTAACCAATTTGTAAAATCCCAATGGGATATTCTAAATTAAATGTAATTTCCATTGTGAAACGGACATAAAAAAAAGGGATCTAATTGTTAAAGAAGAATCTGGGTGACTTGAAACCCAAATACAAATAAAGACGAATCAGGAAATGCCATTCATCACCATGAAAACTGTCGCAGTGGTTGTAATATTCATATCAATGTTCTATGAGTTTTAATTTGGTGGGATTTTACTTATGTAATAGTTTTATCTTTATCTTGAATTCGTTTCCACACAAACTGTCGAAATGGTTGTATTTTCTGTTCTATGAGTTTTAATCTGGTGGAATTCCACTTATGTTTGGTGTTGTGATAATTATATGCTTTGTTTGAAGCGTTTGCCATCAATAATATTTAAGCTTTGCATATTTCTAGCATTTGACTAGTTAATCATTTTAAACGAGTATGATATAATTCTCTCCTTGATCCTTCAAGTCTTTACTTGAAGGTTCAAGTTCTACGAGTAGCCCTTCTGTCAGACTTCTTCAACTGAATTCATTTGCTGAACAGACAATATCTATTTCTTTGCATTCTGCTTATCTCTCTCTTTGGTTTTCTGGCAAATCTAATATCCTACCATTCTCTTATCATATAATTTATTTTAAATCACCAGCCGAGAGACACAAAGTATGTCACCCTGGACGATGGCAGGAAGCTGTGTCTTGAGTGTCTGGATTCAGCAATCATGGATAACACCGAGTGCCAGCCTCTCTATTTTGATATCCAGGAATTTTATGAAGGTTTAAACATGAAGGTGGAGCAGAAGATTCCACTACTTTTGGTGGAGAGGCAAGCTCTAAATGATGCCATGGAAGGAGAGAAGAATGTGAGGCATTTTTTTTTTAAAGAGAACTTTCATTTTTCAATTACCTGGTCACATGAATGAACATTTATATCTTATTCCCTCATTTGTTATATGTGGAGCAGGGGCACCATCACATGCCTGAAACTAGAGGTCTCTGCCTGTCTGAAGAACAGACTGTCAGCACTGTATGGATTTTTGGCTATACTAACTCTGAATTGATAGAACAGTTTGTTATCTTGTGGTTTTGTAAATCTTGTTTGTCTGCTTTAACAATGTTGAATTCTTATCAATGCCAGATATTGAGGCGGCCAAAGATCGGGGCAGAGAATCAAGTCATGGACATGGTAACAGAGCCATTTAAGCTCACCCGCCGATGTGAAGTGACAGCAATACTCATTCTATATGGTCTCCCAAGGTAAAGCCATTCTTCCGTCAAATCACATCCTGATATAGAAAAAAAAAACATGAACTTTAATTTTATTTAAAGTCCAAGTGGGTTAGATTTCCGAACCTTGCAATCATTTCCCTTCCTTCATATATGCATGTAAATTAAGTTGCAAATCTTTTTACCTACAGATTACTTACCGGAACAATTCTAGCCCATGAGATGATGCACGCATGGCTCCGGCTTAAAGGTAACCTAAAAATTTATTTTTTTCAGAATGATCAAGTTGCCTTAGAATCCATTATCAAACTAAATCAGTTTTCATATATCAGATGTTTCTAACTTCTAGCTTTCTAACAAAACAGCTTTTTACGAAAAAGCTAGTTGAATGCAGCTTTTGTGAAAAAGCTGGTTTTTCAAATTTGGTTCCAAATGAGGGGCCTAAAACCACCGTGTTTGCTTGTCTGGTTTTTAACAAGAACATAACAAAACATAATTTCGCAACCGTAATGTGACCAAAAATGTGTTTCATGCAATGCAGGATATCGCGCGCTAAGCCAAGAAGTGGAAGAAGGCATATGTCAGGTGTTAGCACACATGTGGCTTGATTCAGAGATCACATCGGGGTCGAGTACTAACATACCACCACCACCACCACCATCATCTTCTTCTACTTCTTCCTCCTCGACCTCTACTTCTTCCTCCTCGACCTCTACTTCATCGAAGAAGGGAACAAGATCCCAATTCGAGAAGAAGCTCGGGGACTTCTTCAAACACCAGATTGAAAAGGACACGTCTCCAGCCTATGGGGATGGCTTCAGAGCTGGTGAACAAGCAGTCTCACAGTACGGTCTAAGGCGCACACTTGACCATATCCGCCTCACCAAGAGTTTTCCATACTGATGATACGAGCAAGATCTTGAGTCTTACGTTCTCGAACCTTTTTTTATATATACTTTTTGGTTGAGCTTAAATTTTTATAGTGTATACTTCAACTGAAAAAGCATTTCTTATGCATGTTGAGTTGTAAAACTTTTCATTAGTGGTTTATCATTGGTGTATACATTGGATGAAAAATCTGCTTGTTGACCTGGTTGTGATTTCGTTATAATAAATTAGTTACTTTTTATAACTAGGATGGCTTATTCCACCTGTGGTGAAACATGGAATAGCTCTTCATGTGCAGTCTTCTAATCAGAATCCCACAAACACAACTCTCAAAAAGAAGCAAACTCTGAATAACTCTCACTATTATTCATAGAAAAGATAATTCTATCTGAAAGCTCTAACTGCCTGCATAGATTGACTCAAATCATACTTATTAAATAGGAAGCACCAAAGCGTTTGTAGTATTAACGGTTAGAACAGTCATCTTTCAAAGGGTGCGATCATATCATCACTAATGCATCGAATCCTATCAAAACTCTGAAGTTAAACAGAGTGGTCGAGATGCACCTTCCCATAAGGGAGGTCGCAGGTTCGAACCTGTCTTTACCCACCAAAAGAGAAAAACAAGAAAGAAGGGAAAGCTAATTAACACAAAATGTAAATATTACAAAAAAAATTTCAAAAATACTAAAAGGATATTATAGCCAATTATTGTGAGGCCCTAGACAGTCAGAAATGATATGGTTTTTAGTAGGCCGTCTTAGTCAGAAAATAACCAAATAATGTTGGGGGCAATACTAAGACGGTCACATTTTTTAAAAAATTTAAAAATATTACATCTCGTCTAGAGGTAAATGGTAGGAAATCATGTCTATTTATAGATATAGGAGCACTCTTTCAAGGCATCTCATGAGGCTTAACCACCTCCAATCTGGACAGTTGGATCTATAGTTACAAGATCGATGGTCCAGATCGATCACCATCCGATGCACCCTTCCAATGACACCTCTAAATACGATGCACATTACATCTGACGGGTCCACCATTCGAACGGTCCAGATTGCATCTGATGAAACAATCTTCACCGTCTGGTAGCCAAAAATAAAAGGCTCCAACAAAACACTACATTGCGCCCATCGCACACGCGTGCACGTGTACGGACGGTGCTTTAACACCTTATTATTCTTAAAGTAAACATTACTTTATACACACCACATTTTATATAGTGTCAAATATTTTTTTCTTTAACCGATATGAAACTAAAAATCCAACACACTGAGTTACAAACAAAGTCCTTACTTACAAGACACATAAATTTACATTTTAAAAAAACTACTAACATGCATAACTTTCCGCGGATAGAGGAAACTCCAGACGAACGATGGTGTGCGACAATGCGGAACTCAGCAACAGTGCACCCAGGAGGCGTGGAGGCACGCGGCTCGGCAGAGGAGCGACAGTGGTGCGGACAATGCACTGATGGTGCGAAGGACTCCAAAACATTGAAGAGTTGGCCAGCGGAAGAGATGGATGGGATCACAAGATTGAAGCGGTCAGCGGAGATGGCTTGGGCACAGCGTCAGATCTGGTGACACAGATCTTGCGAGCTGGACAGCAACGACTTTGCTGCGGACAACGCGGACAAGGGCACAACGCATGGATGAGACAGGCAGAAATCAAAGGCAAAAGAAAAAATATACGGATACAAAAAAATTTCTATTAAGAAAGAAGAAGAAAAAATATTTTTAGATCTATGATTTTTAAGGTGGTTTTGATATCATATTAAAATTAAGATATAGGATTTGTACTCAATATTTATGATACAAAAAAAAAAAATTAAAATGATTAAACTACATTTAACACATTTAACAACCGAAAATATATATCATATTAAATGCACTGATTTTTAATAAATATAAAAAATCAAATAAATATATATTTCACGGGAGAAGATACATGAAGTGGCCGTGCGAACTGTATACGACAGTGCTCTATTTATCATGAAGTTGTTATGAAAATGGAAAATGTTAGGTCCCATTTAACCATCATTCGGCCCATTATAACATGATTTTGCAGCCCATGAAGGTCAAAACAGTCAATTCGTCAGGAGGGCCAGCAGATTCACGAGGAATCTATCTATCAATGTCAAATCACTTTCATACAATAAATTTGCCATACACGTGTGACGCGTGTCGGTCTCCCATTCGATGTCAAAAACCAAATCAAAGGTTCTCATAAAAGCCGTCCAACCAATGAACCCGTCAGTCATCAAAAAGACTAAATTGCCGCTACCTGACTACATCAAACGAACCCAATCACGTCGTAATATCTCCCAATATGAAGGGCTAATTCGGTCAATTCCAGAAGCGATGCGCCGTCACTTTCCAAAACTTATAAAATGACGAAAATAAATCCAAAATCGCGACAGGTTTAAAAAGAGAATTAAAAAAAAAAAACATGGAGTCGATGATAAAGACCAAATATTTCGCTCCCTCTGTTCACTGTTTTTGGTCCCTTTTTCGCTCTCACTCATTCGATGGCGATGTCGCTCCAGTTCTTCCGTGTCTCGAACCTCATCTCGGACTCTCCGTCGTTGGCGGCGGCGCGGCCTGGACGGACGGGAGGGGTTGGGCGGGGGAGGCTCCACCTCTCCGTCCGGTGCGGAGGTGGCGCCGGGGAGAGCGCGTCCGCAGCACCGGCGGCGGAGGAGGCGGAGATCGGCGGAATTCGACAAGAAGGCGTTCAGGTATAACTTGACGAGGAGCGCGAATTACAACCGAAAGGGGTTCGGGTACAAGAAGGAAACCCTAGAACTCATGAATCGGGAATACACGAGTGAGTGGTGATCTCTCTCTCTCAATTGTGGTCTTTTGGGCTTGAAATTCTTTGAATTTTGGGCGGGATTTTGTTGTAGGTGATGTGATAAAGAAATTGAAGGAGAACAACAATGAGTACACTTGGGGGACTGTGACGGTGAAGCTGGCGGAGTCGTACGGGTTCTGTTGGGGAGTGGAGAGGGCGGTGCAGATCGCGTACGAGGCGAGGAAGCAGTTCCCCGAGGAGAAGATCTGGATCACTAATGAAATCATTCACAACCCCACTGTGAATAAGGTTTGTAATTTGTTTTGTTCACTAAAGTTTCAGTCTTTTGTTTAAATTTTTTGTTGTTTCCTCACTATTCTTTGCAGAATTGTGTGAGTGGGTGTTCTTTAGGATTGATACATGCTATTGTTGGGTTTCTATAGGCTCCCTTGAATATGGGAAGCTCTGTATAATAAAATTTTGCATTTATTCTGTCTTTCATTTTTTAGAGGGAAGTGGGTTTTTAAAAATATCAACTTTCACTGCCATGGGAACGCCTACTTTAAAATTTTGGTCCTGAAGTTATCTAACTAAAATTTTGGTCCTGAAGGCATCTAACTAGAATTTTCAGTGGGACTGAAGCAAACAGGCTAAGATAGCCTTCCTAGCTTGCCCGTAAGGTCAGCCATGGGAGGTCTCTCCAAAATCAAAAAAAAAACAAACAAACACTATAGCAATCTATGGTTGATTATAGCTTTCTGTGACTGTGAGGTGAAGGAAGAGAGGTATCTAGAGAAATGTTAAATTTTGGAATGTATGGCATTGTGTCTGTTTGAAATGTCTGATGATTTATCTGTTCTAGAAATATGGTTCTAATGTGCATATAGATATTATCAAGGTGTGGAATACTTTGATTTTTTTCCTCTAAAAGAAGCACCTTTTCACCTTTTAAGGTTATAAGGATGAACTTTTGGAAAGGTAGTGAATATGTCAAAATCGTGGAATCTTCCTCAAGGTTTAGTTTTGGAATCGCAATTTTAGGAAAATGGTCTTTCATTTTATAATGTAAACTTTCATGTTTATAATGTTGTATGGTGCTCGTAAATGTGCTGATTGTTTTTGCGGCTTTTTTTTATTTGTTCACACCGTGCACATTGGGTTTGATCCTTGACCTTGCAATTGATATTGTTGTTACAACTCTGTTTATGAACAGCTTCACGTATTGAATACTTTCTATTTAACTCATATAATACTTGTTCAATTTTACTTAAAAACAGTGTTCATTTTATTGAATTAGCAACTTCTGCTGTGATAATGGCGCTTCTTGTTCCCATGATTTTGAAGTGAACTGTTTATCTGCCAACTGTAGAGGTTAGAGGAGATGGAGGTCCAAAATATTCCTGTTGAGGATGGGATGAAACAATTCGATGTTGTTGAGAAGGGTGATGTTGTTGTTCTCCCTGCTTTTGGAGCTGCAGTGGATGAGATGTTGGCTTTGAGTGAAAAAAATGTACAAATAGTGGACACTACTTGCCCCTGGGTGTCAAAGGTATTTTTTTTCTTGATATCATCCTCCCACATGCTGGAATTTTATAGTTGGTTCAAATCATTTGTTATTAATTTTATTGCATTATCATTTTCGTCAAGGTCTGGAACACTGTTGAAAAACATAAGAAGGGGGATTACACCTCAATCATCCATGGTAAGTACTCCCATGAAGAAACGATTGCGACCGCATCTTTTGCAGGGAAGTATATTATTGTGAAGAACATGACTGAGGTATACTGTTGCATCACCTCAAATTTGGTTGAATGCATTTTTTTTTTTTTTTTTTTATCTTTGTTTATATATCTTTGTAAATTTATGTTTGATTGTGTGTCTAAAATCAGGCAATGTATGTATGTGATTATGTTCTTGGTGGTGAGCTTGATGGATCTAGCTCAACTAAAGAGGACTTTCTCAAGGTACAACAGCAAAGAAGAAACCTTCTGGATTTATTAGTGTTTGGTTGGTGGGAGACATAAATTGTTTTGTTTCTGATCTTTGGTTGGTTAATCAGAACTTTAAATTAGGAGGCTTAGCCTGAATTTAGCCTAATTATTTTTTTTCTGGGTAGTAATTTATCCTGTTTTATCCAGATGCTACCTTACATTTTAAGTTTGTTTGTTTAAACTTTACTATCCTATACATTTTAAAAAGTGATCATTGTTTTGATCTTTTAAGCAATTATTGAGCATGATGTGTTTGGAATGTTTTCAGAAATTTGAAAATGCTGTTTCTGCGGGTTTTGACCCAGACGTTGATCTGCAAAAACTAGGCATTGCTAATCAAACTACAATGCTTAAAGGAGAAACAGAAGAGATTGGTGGGTATCAATTGTATGAAGCTTGTTGGGACATGTTGCATCAAGTGTTTTTTACATTCATTTTGTTCTGCTTTGCAGGAAAATTGGTTGAGAGGACCATGATGCGCAAGCATGGAGTGGAAAATGTAAATGAACATTTTATAAGCTTTAACACCATATGTGATGCCACTCAGGTAAACAGATCCATCCTGAGAGCTGCTGCTGATCAAGAGGATGATATGTTTTACAATGTGCAATTGGTTGAATGTTCATTTCCAGATTGCATATGATTTATTATGCTTGGAGGAAAAGTCTAGACAGCATTATCTATGTCCATTGTAAACGAGGATTCAACACATGCATACACACATAAACACACACAAAGACAAACAGACAAACAAATAAGCCAAACTCATAGTTAACATGTGCTCAAAAAGACAATAAGGATTCAAATTGATTCTTAAAACAAATAAACCAATGGCAAGATAAGCGGTTATTCATATGAACTTCTTCTGTCTAATTTATCTGCTCGCATTCTATGTCGACCAGCTAGTGCTTGACATACCACTTTATATCCCTTCTGATTTTTTAAGGGTACCATAGACCGTAGTTGCTGGTAATCTTGACTTGTACTGATATTTGAATGCACATTTTTTCAGGAAAGACAAGATGCTATGTATAAACTGGTGGAAGAGAAAATTGATCTTATGTTGGTTGTTGGTGGGTGGAATTCCAGTAATACCTCACATCTACAAGAGATTGCAGAGCTGCATGGAATTCCTTCACATTGGATTGACAGTGAGCAGAGAATAGGACCAGGGAACAAAATAAGCTATAAGTTAAACGTAAGCGCCAAATTTGCATTCTTTTAGACATGCTAGGTACTTGTGGAGTCCTAGGAGTTTGTCTATGCTTCAGTTTAACATATCTTCTTTCTACTTTTTTCCATTTCGACAGCATGGTGAGTTGGTTGAGAAAGAAAACTGGCTACCAGAAGGTCCCATTACAATTGGTGTAACTTCTGGTGCTTCTACTCCAGATAAGGTAATCTTCACCACCATCATAATTCCTATTAATTCATTCTCCAAATTAGAATCTCTAACTAGTAACTACTCTCATGGGGATGGATTTTACCTATGCCCTTTATTGACAAGAACCCACCATGCATCATTTTGCTTTAACAAATGACTTTCAAGTAACTCAACTGTCTCATCCATGCATGTAGATTTATGAGTTCTATTTTATATAACTTGAGATACAAATAGTAAATATGAAAACCTAAGTTTAATATCATTCATCATTTGATTTATCCCATGCTTAGTGTATAAAATTTTCAAACTCAAATCCTCTGAAAGGTTATCAATTCAGCATGGACAGTTGTTCTCACGGTGACCGAAATAAACCTGTAATGGGCTATTACGTTGTGATTGGACAGACCACAAGAACTGTGTGATCCATCATTATGTTCACTTTAATAGGATTATATGAGGAAACTTGTGAAAATGTATAATATTCTCCATAACACTTGCATGGTGTGTGGTGTTAAATATTAGGTATGGAATTGCAGTATGTGTGTTTTGATAGGTTGAGCAGTGTAGTCTGATAATACTTCAATTATTAGATATATTGATTGCTTGTAAAACGTTACCGTGCTTTCTTATAAGTTGCTTTCTATGGTTGGAGCAGGTTGTCGAGGACGCCTTGATCAAGGTCTTTGATATCAAACATGAAGAGGCATTACAGGTAGCATAGTTATATTTCTCCTCCAGGCATATACCAGCTGGATGCATTACCTTAGCAACTTCTTATTAAAATAATAAATGCTTCACAAAAAAAAAAATGTGTACTCTCAGAAAACATAGAAATGAATCACTTTGTGAAACAAGGAATTCTTCCCAGCAGCAGCCCACGAGGGTGCACGGTGTGAAGAGGTGTATAATTTGGATGTCAAAATTTTTATATAAGATACATCTAGCCCCATATTTTAGCTCTACTTTGGCCTTTGGGGTATTCTTCTCTATATAAGAGCAAACTATATGTATTTTCATATGAATGTGTATACATTCATTTTGAGGTACGAGCTCTAAAAGTAGAACTAAAAGTGGGACTGGATGTATCAAAACACCTTGCAACCAGCTCGAAGGGTCACAGTGAGTCAATTTTTACAGCAAGTTGTGTGTTTTTTTTTTGTGTTCGTGCATAAAAACAAGAATACTCTGATATCATATCCAGTCTCTGTCTTGTTCTTTTTTAGCCTCAGTGAATTAGATGAGAAGTCAGGATGCATGAATGTGAGTGCCATCACATCTTTGTCTCCCTAATTTGGTTTCCTAGATGAATGCATCCGAGGCATTGCCATATTCATTCACTGTGGGGCACACAAGGACCACGTGCGTTGCGTGAAGTCTTTTAGTTTTCAATCTCATCTATCTTAGATTTTACTTCAACGGAGAAGTATGAAAGTAAAAAAAAAAAAAAAGAACAAGCTGGAACTGAAAAATGAAGGGAAGAATTACCATACATGCAAAACAATGAAAAGAACATGATCACACAAGGGAATTTACATGGTTGCAAAAAATTAACTTACGTTCACGTAAGATTACAAAATCTTAGGGTGCGCTTGGTTATACGATTATACAACTGATTCTATAGGAATTTGAGTTTTAAACTGATTCTATAGAAAGCACACTCCCTTAGCTTTTGAAAATTGCAGTTTTTGAACACCATTTGTCTGAAATCTATCCGTAAGAAACTGTTACATTAAAATTATTTGGTTACATAATCGTAAAATCATCTTTTTGTAAAAGCAAAAGCCGTCTAAACATACAATCAATCTTAGCTACTATCATTTTCTCTATTAAAAAAAAAAAAAAATCATATACAAAAATAATCTCTCGTAAAAGTATCTATATGAATATGTATACTTTTTATTTTTTAAATAAAAAAAAATATTATTACAATCAAATTTATAGTGTTAATAACCTGAAGACCCAACCGAGCAAGTCCATGGGCATCCGTGCCACTCTCGTCCTCATCTCATGTCCATTAACACGTGCGGGCCCCACCACAGACGTATGACGAAGCGACGCGACGACGTGATATCCTTGTTATCGTTTTGTGGGGGCGGCAACATTTGCTGTCATCTGGTATGACAATCACGGTTAGCCGCGTCCAGTCATTTGTTTCGACACGTAGATGAAACCACTTTTTTAACTCTTCCCACACACACTTTGTCGCCATCCTCTTTGTGCCGTTAATGTGATGGGGGGGGGTGGGGTTTTGCTGTTATAACCACTCCCTTTTCTTGACATATCACTCTCAAAACACACAAAATATAAAGGATAATCTTTGATAAATGCAACATCAAATGTCATCGATTATGTTTTAATTTTTCTAAAATAACAAGGGATCAATTTTGGATGAAAAATATATATCGATTTCTTTTAATTACTTAAACCAAAAATTAGCAATTGTATCACGAATCCCTACCAATGGATTTTCTGCAAGTGTCCAAAATATCAATGAAAGACAAGTAATTAAAGGGAGAACAATATCAATTTAAGGGGATTGAGTTAGGTTCAACAGGTTAGGTGTTGGACAATTTGATTGTCTAATGCGTTCCTGACCGTTCGATCTTCTTATTTTGAGATACACAAAATAAATGAATCCTAAAAAAAAAATTAATTGCATTTAAGTTTAATTTTGAATTCTTACAAAACATCTCAATCACAACAAAATAAGAAGATCGAACGGTCAAAAACGCGTTGAACAATCAAATTGTCTAACGCCTGTTGGATCTAATCCGCTCCCCAATTTAAGATAATCACATGTATTTCCAGCCTCCCAGGTACCAACATAGCTTCCAAGGTTCCCATTATATCCCCATTATCAAGTCCAAAACATCAATTTCCCAACAGTAATACAAAACCCAAAACTCTCCAATTTCGCACTATATATATTTCACAAGGTACTCACTCTCTCTCTCTCTCTCTCTCTATAACGATGGTCTCATGTTCACTGAACAAACCCTGTGTTGGCTGGGTGGAGACATACTTCAAAGACTGCCTGTGCAGCTTGGATGATGAGATCTCCTTCTCCCTCGGCCTCATCAGCCTCGTCTTCTGGGCGGTCGCCGAGATCCCTCAGATCGTCACCAACTTCTACTCCAAGTCCTGCTCCGGCGTCTCTCTCGCCTTCCTCCTCACCTGGGTGGTCGGGTTCGTATAATTTTCCTGACCACTGATTAATTTATTGATGTGATGTTAATATGACATGATATTTTATATAAACATCACGGCTCACGTGAATATTTGTTTTTATGCAGAGATGTTTTCAACTTGGTGGGTTGCCTTCTTGAACCAGCCACGGTAAAAATATCTTAGTCTGACCATGTCTCCATCAGACCAAATAAAATAAAAAGAGGTGAAAGGTGTGTTTGTACAAGATTTCACTGGAAAATGAAAAAAGCGTGAGGGTATTTGGGGAATGCGAGATTGACGGAAAAAAATTATTTTTTCAGTTAATTATTTTTGTTGTATGTAACAAAAAAATTAATAAAAAAAATCCTTACTCTCTCCTGGAAATTTTCACTCTCTTCTATGAAAATTTGGAAAAAATTCATATAATTCTTTGTAAACTGATTGAAATCCATATAATCCATTGACTTTTATTAAAATTCATATAACCCTATAAAAATACTTAGTAAATCCAAATAACCTCTTGAAAAAAATTACGTTTACAAATGATGAATATTTTGTAAATATTATGTTTAATTAACTCTGGTAGAAAATACTATATACCAAAAAAACCTACAATGTGTTCAAAATGTAAAAAATATTCTATAAATGACGATTTTACTCTTTCGGATAGAGTTTTATAATACATCCAGAGAAGGTAAAATCGTTATTTTCATAGGATTTTTCGTATTTGTAACATATTGTAGTAGTTTTTTAATATTTATGAGCATTGATACACTCAATCTATTTTACAGTCTTGTCTATGGCTTAGAAATAATTCCCCAACCGCTATTATATTGCAATAGTGCAGTCTACACTAATATAATGCATTATTGCAGTATATGAAGAAAAAAAAATATTAATGTATCTCAATGTATATTTTATTTTTTATAACAATATTCACGTAAGGCTGAACATATTGATTTTATTTTTTTTGCACTAATACTGACGTGTTTTTCCTGTGACTGTGACTGCAGTTGCCCACCCAATATTATACAGCTTTGGTAAGGAAGGGCTACAAAATAGTCCAATTATCAAACAATTATCTTTGCTTGTAAAGCTACATACATATAAAACGTTAATGGAATGTTGTATTGTAACCTCTCCTTCTCTGTATGGATTTTCAGCTGTACACGATTGTTACAGTCATCCTGGTACTACAGATCATATATTATGATTACATACTGAGGTGGTGGAAGAGTAGACGCCTCCATCTTCAGCCTGTGGTATATATCACCGTATATGTATTTTTGTACGTACAATAAACTCGTACACAAAGATAGACCAACAGTGTTGTCTGTATCTTTTGTGTAGGCCGATGAGGACAACAAGAATTCCTCGAAACACGTGCCATCATATGCGAAGATGGCGGCGTCGACGGTCACCGCCCCTGTCAGGGTGTCTCTTCCTATGGCAGACAAGTATTATACGTACGTGAGCTACTGACACATAGTCGCAAAGTACTCTGAACTTTTTTTCTAATAAGATACCTCTAATACCTATGCTTTTGTTTGTGGCATGTTTATTATCTTTAAATTTTGGATTTTCATCAATTTAGTTGAATAATTTATCACATCACATTCATCCGCTTTCATACCCAACATAAAATTGACATATATTAGTTTAAAAATCTATATATATATTTTTATATTACTTATCTCATATTATTTATAAAAATACATGTATCACACCTAATGAAATTGTCCACACACAACCTAGTATCATTTTATTGTGAAACTGTGATGTCTTTTACAATCTGTTGTTGAAGAATGTCCAAATATTCTGAAGGGATCATAGATCTACTTAACATTTTTTATTTTCTTTTGCTATATAAAATAATTATTTCTATATATTGAAATTCAGGTCCGCAAGATCCTTGGCTAGAAGCGGAACACCTCCCTATGGCTCATACCTTGGGGTGGCTGCGAAGAGCGGTCCTTCTGTTCTATCTCGACCCAACGACGACTCATCCTCTGAGGAAGAGGAATCCCCAATTTATTCGAGAAAACCTCAACCAAAACCAAAACCAAAACCAAAGCTTCTCTCTCGTTCGGTGAGCAATAAAGCTAGAAAAATAAAACTTTGGACTTGTAGCTCAATAATTAATAAAAGAATTTACAATCAATACGTATATTTCAATTTTATTTATCTTATATCATTGGAGATATTATGTCCCTTCTTTTCATAGATGTATAAAATTTTAATATGTAACAAGAATATTTAAATTAAGGTTGATTATGGAGCATTCATTGCTGCCGCCGTCAACTTGCCATTTCAAAGCAACGCTTTCATTGAAGGGCAGACAATATTGTCAGGGAGAAAATTTTTGCAGGTTTTAATTTTTTACTTTCAAATATGTTTTTTATTTACATATAAATTTGTTCTAGTCTAATATAAAACATTATTAACAACCATGGTTTTATTTTATTTTATTCTAGGATCACCAATTAACGACCAGCACATATGGGATGTGGTTGGGATGGATGATGGCAGCTATATATATGGGTGGACGAATTCCTCAAATATGGTTGAATGTTAGTTTCTGTCTTTTTTAATACTTCTGAATTGATTCATTTTATTTTCAAGACTTAAAACATTAATAAGATTTCTTGATGATAAATTCTAATTTGTCTAATTTGATGTTTTTAACAGATCAAACGAGGAAGCGTCGAGGTACATAAACCTGTTTCACATTGTTTAATAAACATCAGTGGGTTATCTTTTTTTAGGTTAAGCATACCATAATGTGAGTTATAATACATATGATTGATGTATATATCTTATCTTATTATTTTAAGTGCAAATATTTAATTGATTCATACAAGTTGGGTGAAAACAATGTTATAATTAAATTCTATTCCATTTCTCAAGTGGACTTTGTTGATATTCAAAAAAAGATTTTCTAATAATGACAGATATATTTTTAATAATTTTATTACCAATGCTGTTATGTTAGGATATTATTTCAGATTCAGTTTTATACCATGACAATGCCAGGTAACACTTGCCAGAGGGGGTGTTAAAGATATATACTGCTTCAAATTTTCCCACTTAATAGTTTTAAGTTTTCATGTCCATGTTTTTTTTTTTCTTAATGAGCAAAATTAATATGAATCTAAAACACTGCAGGGATTAAACCCTTTAATGTTTGTGCTTGCGCTCCTCGCTAATGCAACTTATGTTGGGAGGTTAGTCTAATTGAAATTTATGACTTCAATAATTTCCTCTGTTTTTTTTTTTCATGAACTCATGCTAAATTGAAGTTCATATGCAGCATCTTAGTGAGGAGTGTCGAATGGAAAAGGATCAAAGCCAATGTACCTTGGCTGTTAGATGCAATTGTCTGCGTCGCGCTCGATCTATTTGTATCCTTAAAACAATATTAATTTTTTTTCTTTTTGTTAATTCTTTATCATCATATTTGTTATTGCATTCAAAACTTCAATATTGATCCAATGTTTGCATTTAACAAGCACTTTGTATAGATAATATTGCAGTTTGCCTACTACAAATCGAGGCAGAGGAGGATGTCTAGGTGCAGAAATGATAATGAAAATGTGCTATTTGAAGCTGAGAAGGCTCTGTTATCTTGAGAGAGGATGTTGTGTTTTTTTCTTTTTCTTTTTGTATAAGAGATGACTCTGTTATGTACCAAATGACTCTGTTCTAGTTCTGTTTTTTTGGAGCAGTAGAATTTGGTGATTCGGGAGTTTTTTTTTTTTTTTGCTCCTCTGGAATGATCTTATGTAGATGGCTTACCTACGAAGAATCGTTCCTTTATTTTCTTTTTTTGCTTCTTGCTTTGTATCTGGGTTTGCCTCTTATCATAATAGAAGGGCATAAGCCTACCATTTCCTTTAAAAATATATATATGTGACTGTAACTATTATACTTTTGATTCTTTATTTGAAGAGCAATAATATTTATCGCATACTAAAAATAGAGAGTCAATTTAGTATTCATTCTCATTCTATTAAAACATTCCTATTAATTTCTCCTTTCACATAATACGAATTAGATTTCTGAAAATAAAAAACTCATTCTAAAAAAAAAAAAAAAGAAAAAAAGAGTATTCCTGAATAATTGATTCAATTGATATGGAAAATTTAGGGTTGGTTTTTTTTAGTAAGGTGTGGGTTTACTCCTGTAATTTTTATAGTTTGATTTTCAGGATTTTGAAGGTATTAGTTATGATAAATTGGGAGCTGTTAAATAAATAAATATTTTTTTATTTTTTTATGAATACTATATTTGTTTGAGATGATCCCTTAAAGTTTTTTTAAAACTTTTTAAAATGTTAAAATAATTATAAAATTTTAGATTTAAAACAATTAAAATTGTTGGATAGCCATGTATGGATGATATGAACCGCAAATTCTTGTACAGTAGTATATTATATCCCCTACGTCAACCAATTGTTGTTAATGAAACACATAAATCCATTGAATAGTACAAAATATTTTGGGTGTTGCTGTCTGCTCTAATAATATCTTAATAGCTGAATAACTAAAGAAAATTAATGGGCCTTTCCCTGTCTCAAGAGTCAAGACGATGAAGATCATATGTTTATAAAATATAGTTAGGTGAGTATATATTTTATTAAAAAATAATATAAAAAAACGAATCTATTAATTCATTCAAACATGTATTATTTGTGAAAATATGTATTTTATTCGACAATTATATATAGTTGTTTTAACAAAAGGATAAACTGTAAAATAAGAGGGGATGAGTGAGGAATAAATCGTTGAAGAATAACTTGTCACATTTGTTATACAAAATAATGTAGATAAACTAAAAAAAATTGTTCTAATTTTAAACTAAGGCTGCATTTGAATGTGAGATTAAAACACTAAAATTTTTAAAATCTTGTGTTTTAAACTTAGCTTTTAAAAACTGTTATTTTTTTATATTTTCAATCACAAGACTTTTTTTACCTAAAAAAGAAACATAGTGGTTTAAAAAGCTAAACTCTGAAAATGTGTTTGGATATGAGTTTAAGAATTTTTAACTTTTTAAATCCAGAATCTATCTAAACTCATATCCAAACAGGGCCTAGAGATATTTTATTGGGCGTAACTGTTAAAATAACAATTACTCTATTTTTATCTCAATTTCAACAAATTAACCCTTAAAAAACACTACTATAGGTAAGGGTCATCAAAAAGCCTGCGGCCCAAAAGCCCGCCCGGGCCCGTTCACGGGGCGGGCAGGCTTGGGCCGCCCTTATGGGGCCAGGCCCGTAGGCCCGCCCGAAGTGGGCTCAATCGGGCTGGCCCGTAGGCCAATCCAATAAATGAGTAACATGTAATTTTTATTTGAATTGTGGTTGAATTATACAAATTATTAACATTTATGTAGGTGCCAACCTAGTTAGGTACATGTAGTTATTTATTTTTTCAAATAATTAATTCATTTAATATTTTTATTTTAAAAATTCAATAGATATAAATATTTTTTTTAACATTATACTTTAAATTTTATGTTATTTTAATATTATATATAAATAAATAACTTAAAATTAAAAAATAAAAAAAATAAAATGTTTAGAATTTGGGCCGCGTGAATGAACCCAGTCCTGGCCCGTGAGGCCCGTTTAGGCTTGGGCCCTGTTTTTTGGCCACGGGCCTGGGCCCTATTTCAACGGGCCGGCCCGGCACGTTGCCTACCCCTAACTATATGTACCATTTTCTCATAATTGTTGTTTTTTTTTTTTTTTTTTTTTGTGTATGTGAGCATTTTCCCATCAATTGATTTTTTGAAGGATTAATTTGTAATTGATCCATCCAAGTCAACAAAATCTACGTGCAGGATCTAGTGAAAATCGGATGATTAGAAAAAAATTTAAAAAAAAACTAAGGTCGGAACTCAGGCGGATTGGCTTTGGGTTGACTCCAATCCGAACCAATCCAAAGTTCAAGGTACTCAATTCTAATCTGACCCAAACGATTTCCACGTATATAGCTATTCACATCACCCCTCTCCAAAAATCAGAATATGATTTTTTTAAAAAGTGACCCCACCCTGATCCATTCGACTTTGTGAAGTCATCCATTAAATAGGTCGACATCACACAGTCGAACTGGTCACAGAGATCTATGGCCCTCTTTGTAGACCATTCGACTTTTGAAGTTATTCATTATTTCACAGATCGACATCACATAGTCGAACTAGTTACAAAGACCTAAGGCCCTCTCTACGGCCTATTCGACTTTGTGTTTTGAACAATGTGTTCGCGTGTTATAGCGTTCTCAATTAAATGATATCTTCAAACGATGGTGCATTGTTCAGTATCATGAAGGACAGATCACATGATGTAGTGTTTGGATATCTCTTTGTGATATTGTCCATTATGTCACAAGTCGAATAGGCTATAGAGAGGACCTTATGTCTCTGGGATCAGTTCGACTATGTGATGTCAACCTGTGATATAATAACAATGTTTTAAAAATCAAACCGTTCAATAAATCAAAAAAATGAATGAGTCAAGAGTCATTGGTTCAACTGTTAGGTCAACAAATTTGAACCATGACATAATTATAATATAATAATTTTTTTAATTATCATTACTAAATAAAAATATAAAATATTTTTGAAAATCTTTGCATAAATATTTTACTTAACATCATAACATGATTTTATAAAATCTAAACTTTTTATTAGATTTCATATTTTAACAAGTGATTAATCACAATTTCTATGAATAAAGAATCATTCGATATAATCAACCTGCAGCCGGTTCACAAAAACCGTTGGTTCAATCGGTGGGTTGATTGAGTTTTACTGATTTTTTATATCATCGGTTATATGGCTAAACCGAACTGGAATTCAACGTGGGTGAAGGTTTAACTGGTTCAATCAAGCAGGTCGGGTTGGGTTTTAAAACACTGCATAATTGACGATTTCACAAAGTCGAATGGGTCATATGAGAGCCTTAGGTTTCTGTGACCTGTTCGACTCTGCGATGTCGAACGGAGTATATAACTGACGACTACACAAAGTCGAATGGGTTACAGAGAGAACTTAGATCTCTGTGATCAGTTCGACTATGTGATGTCGACCTGTGACATAATGGATGATTTTACAAAGTCGAATGGATCGGGTAGGTTCACCTCTTAAAAAAATCAAATTTTTATTTTTTTGAGAGGGGTGGGTTGAAGAACTATGTGGTGGAAATATCGGCACTCTTAGCTCATGTTTGGTTAGAGAATAAACTCGGAATAAATTGGTATTAGTCAGAATAACTTCATTATGAATGTTTTGATAACCGGAATAAATGAGAATTTATATGTCAGAATTAACTAGTATAAAGTGATATATGGATTCCATCAACCCATTAGAATTAAGTGATTCCAGGTTATTCAAATCAAAAGAATATATGGGTCCACTGTCAAATCAATTATCATCACATCTTATAAATCAACTGTCAGTCATTATTTTTTTAACTTTTATATATCCTTATTCACATTTTATTCAAACAACAAAAACTTTATTATCACGTTTCTACTAAGAATAATTCAAAACACAACCAAACACAAAATCATTTTATTCTTATTTATAGTAGAATATTTATAAATTATTGAATAATTTAATTCTCGAATCAAACATGGGTTCAAGAATTTGAGTGTTTTTATATAGTGTGTAAAAAAAGGGTGTGCATCTCAATTTGAGGGGTGCAATTAGATGCACCCGAAAAAAATACCCTTCACGAGCCTCTCGTTCTCGTTAAATCCTGTCCGTCCGATCACGTCCCCAGATGATCCTGGCCGCCGCCGCCACCGCCCGAGATGCTCGTCCTCCGCCGATTCTCCTCGGCCGCCCGACCAGCCGGAACTCGGTCCGAGCTCCTCGACCGAATCTGTCGGATCCTGATCCTCCGCCGTACGGAAGCCCTAAAAGCCCTCCCCTTCGACCTCTCCGACGAAATCGTCAATGGCGTCCTTGACCGCCTCCGCCTCGACCCGAAATCCTGCCTCGATTTCTTCAAATTCGCCTCCAAAGCCCAACATTTCAGGCCCAACCTGACCTCCCAATGTAAGCTCCTCCACATCCTCTCCAACGATCGGATGTTCGAGGAGACCAGGTTCTACGTCAAGCAATTGACCCAAAACCCTAATTTTTCCGCCCAAAGCGTCTTCGACGAGTTGAGCAGGGTTTACAAGGAATTCTCGTTCGCCCCAATCGTGTTTGATATGGTTTTGAAGGCGTACGCGGAGGTGGGTCTCGTAAAGGAAGCTCTTTTCGTGTTTGACAATATGGGGAAGCTCAGAATCAGACCTAGTTCGAGGTCCTGTTGTTGTGTGTTGAGTGGGTTGGTTAGAAATGGGGAGTCTCACACGGCGGTTCATGTTTTCGATCAGATGGTCAGGGTCGGGGTCGTTCCGGATGTTTTCATGGTGTCGATCATCGTCAATTCGTACTCGAAGGAAGGTTTGATGGAGAAAGCATCATCCTTTTTGGCGGAGATGGAAAGGAAGGGCCTTGAGCCGAATGTGGTTACGTATAATTCGTTGATTAGTGGGTACTGTGAATTGGGGAGGATGGATGCTGCGGAGGGGGTGGTGAGGGAGATGAATGAGAGGGGGATTCAAAGTAATGCAGTTACTTTTACTTTGTTCATTAAAGGGTTTGCGAAGTTAGGGAAGATTGAAGAAGCCGAGAAGGTGTTGAAGGAGATGAAGGGGATACCCTCTTTGTCTGCGGATGAGCGTGCTTATGGTGCTTTGATTAATGGGTGTTGTCAGTTTGGGAGGGTGGATGACGCTCTTAGGTTGCGCGATGAGATGGTGTGCTCCGGATTGAAGGAGAATCTGTTCATTCGAAATGCGTTGATCAGTGGGTACTGCAAGTTGGGAAGGCTCGGAGAGGCGGTTGAAGCATTTAAGGAATTGGAAAGTTCGAATTTGAGTCCTGATTCTTATACTTATCATACTCTCTTAGATGGGTATTGTAGGGAGGGCCGTATAGTGGAGGCCTTCGACCTGTGTAATGTGATGGTTAGGAAAGACGTCGTCCCCACAGTTGTAACTTACAATACGCTCTTCAAAGGTTTCTGTCGCTTGGGTGCCATGGATGATGCTTTGAAGCTGTGGTACATGATGCAGAAAAGGGGGGTGGCGCCTAATGAGATAAGCTGCTGCACTTTGCTTGACTGCTTTTTTAAGGCTGGCGATTCTGAGCGCTCGTTGAAGCTGTGGAACCAAATTCTAGCCAGAGGTTTCACCAAGAGTGTCATTACCTTCAATACAGTGATCAATGGGCTGTGTAAGTTAGGAAAAATGGTTCAGGCGGCTGAAATTTTCGCAAAGATGAAAAATTTGGGTTGTTCTCCTGATCCTGTGACATATAGAACCTTATGTGATGGGTACTGTAAGTCCGGTGATGTTGAACAGGCCTTTAAAGTGAGAGAAGAGATGGAAAGTGTGGGGATTCCTCCCTCGATTGAAATGTTTAATTCTCTAATTACAGGGTCATTTATATCTGGAAAGAAAGCCAAGTTGCCGAAGCTTCTCGTTGACATGAAAGCAAATAAATTGTCCCCCAATATGGTGACTTACGGGGCTATTATATCCGGCTGGTGTAAGGAAGGAATTCTACAAAAGGCCTCTGATGCTTATTTTGAAATGACCCGGAAGGGCTTCACACCAAATTTATATATCTATAGCACACTGGTCAGTGGGCTTTATAGGATTGGCAAGATGGACGAAGCGAATCTACTGTTGCAGAAAATGATGAACATTGACCTTTCTGCAGATCTCCATGGGAAGGATGCGGTGCAGAAGATTGTGAAATCCCTCGATGAAATGTCAAATGGATATATGATTCCAAAAAATATTATGTACAATGTAGTTATTAGTGGGCTTTGCAGGTCTGGAAGGATTGCAGATGCGAGACAGTTTTTCTCAGACATATTGCATGATGGCTTCCCAGCTGATAATTTTACATACTGCACCCTCATCCATGGTTGTTCTGCAGAAGGCAGCATCAACAAAGCTTTTGAATTACGAGATGAGATGCTGAAAAATGGTGTGGTCCCGAACATAGTTACATACAATGCTCTCATTAATGGGTTATGTAAATCTGGGAATTTGGAGAGAGCAGTTAGGCTCTTTCGAAAGCTGCATGTAAAGGGTGTGGTTCCGAATGTTGTAACATACACCACGTTGATTGATTCATATTGCAAAGCTGGTAATGTCACTGAAGCTTTGAAACTGAAAGCGAGAATGATAGAAGCAGCTGTCTCTCCCAATCTCGTTACATATACTGCACTGATCAATGGTCTTTGCAAACAAGGGCATATGGAAGAATCCTTGAAGGTTTTAGATGAAATGTTACAGAGTGGAATTGATTATGCAAAATATAATACAATGCTCCGAAACTGCATCAGTTGCGGGGATGTGAATCAGTTATTGAAGCTACATGATGAGCTGCATATCAGTGGTGTTCTTCCATCTGGTACTTCATATACACAATGTGGTCTAATGAAGTCCTTGGAAGTGAAAGAAGGCACATGTGACGCAGCTGACACTTATAGAATGTCTGAAGCTGTATGTTGATACAGATGTCGTAGGTGTGGACCTTGGTATCAAAGTGTTTTTCCTGCCATTTATTTAATTGGTGGGAGAGTGCAAGCGCGACAATGAGTATGTATATAATTTTGTAATGAATCATTTGAATTTTAATATAACCTAGGCTCGCTGTTCTTTTCAAGTCATTCGCTTAACCCAGACATTTGTTCTTAGTATAGATTTCTACTTGGATTGTTTTCATGATAGTTTGCTAAAGTTGCCTTTTTGGCGCAGGATATTGAGGAATTGCCTCTTGAGAATGATGCATATGCCAAATTGTGAAATCTGCTTCCGCTGTCAGAAAGGTATCCTTCCTCTCTGTCAGATGGAATCCTGTGCCCCAGAGGACTTAATAGTTAATAATTTTGGCCATGTGAAAATTACCATCACTGCATTTAGTTAATGTTCCATCATAAACTCTTACAGGCAGGCAATAACAAAAGGAAAATCAACTAAGCCTATCGTCACAACTAATCCATCTTTTTATAACAATTATATAAACATGGATTGTGCCCCACTTTGTGGTAGCTCTTCAGCTAGTTTCCAATCTGCATAAGCAATGTGAACATTTAATATTACTAGTAATAATTTGATTTTTTATCAAACTGAAATTATATTTTCTACGTTACTTTATATCTTTTTATCTTTGCCTTCAATCTATTTTCATGTCAAACTGACTCATTGTGTCACCCTTCAGTGTAATGACAACAATGGAAATCTGATGTTTATTGGCTTGCAACATTGGTCCATTCTATTGGAGAACTTGAATTTGGCCAGCAGGTCTGTGATACTGTTGCGCATAATTGCTTTCCAAACACATGTTTTCATTTATTGGTTATTTTTCCATTAAAATTATATACTGATTTGTATTAAGATGTTCTTTTAGTTAGGTTTGTTCATCTGATTGTTAATCAATGTATTTCCATTGTATTTTAGAGATGACCGTGGTGTGATTTAGATTGGATGGAGAATTGGTAGTGCTACACCAAAAAAAAGCTATGTAGTAATGCAAGTATGTATTATATTTATATGGAAACACCTTTGATATAAAATGCAACAACAGTTACCAGGAATTAAAAAATATATATTAGAAATGTATAGATATCATTCTTGGGTTGAAATATGGCAGCTTTATATTATATACAATGCACATGATGTCTTCAGATTTTCATTGCCAAAAAAAATTATTTAGCCTCAGTTTTTGGTAAATATAGCTCAATGGACAACTACAAATTACCTGCACTCAATTGGAGCTCTTTTTTTGATGATTGAGAGGGTTCTTAAGTCAATTTTAGACAACGATGAGTTTCAAGTGATTGAGGATAAAATGCAATGTTGATAAGATACAGTGGTATGGCACTATAAGTTTATTAGTCAGCAAAATGATAACCTAAAAATTGCCCAAATACATTGTTCTTTTATTTTTCTGTTTGTGGTGTCTTCATTTTTTTTCCTTTATCATTAATATTGGTAAATCAAGGTCCTCTTCTTATTGCTCGTTGAAACAGAGTATCTTGTTCTTGTCATCTCTTCTGAAGCACATTGATCAACTTATGCAATTTGATAGGTACATATTGCATTTATTTGAATCATGAAGCAGATTCTTTTCCACTGCTTTTATCAACTAGGCTACTTAATTTGCCTCAGCAGTTTTTTTTTTTTTGGGGGGGGGGGGTTGCTTTTAAGTCAATGCTACCATATCAATTTGATGCCAAGCTGCAATGGAATTTTGACAGTAAGCTGCATTCGAACATTGACCAAGATATCTCTTAAACTCTCAGCTTCTCTCTCTGTGGTAAGTGGTGTCTTTGAAAATTGTGATCTCAATTTCTCATTGTTGCAGGATCGAGTGTATGAACTTATAAAACATTCTGCAATCCTGGGAACATGATTGGGGCAGTTCAAATTGAAGCAAGTAGAGCATCCTCGATCTGGAGTTTTTCAGTAAGGCCTTGATGCAGCTTTAATCTTATTTGTACAATTCTTAGAGGAAGAACCATCTTTACGAGGTATGGTTGATTTACACATCCCTTTGAGTATGTACACACTGGTCTTTAATGCTCTGATTACAGAACAGGTAAAACTGGCTGTTCATGCTATGCATTTATGTCAAGTAAGATGGGAATGTGAATCTAGGACTGTGATAGGGAGCTACATGCTTGTGACCTTGTTGCATCTACTTGCAAGCCAGAAGGCTTTCACTAATGTCCTCCTTCAACATTACTTGTTCTGCATACTGCAGATTGCTGCACAAAGGTTAGCACCTTTCATGCTTTTTATAAGTATCTTCTGGCCAGGAATAAATGTTAAGAGCTTGTTAGTTTCGTATAATAGCAAAGGGCATACTAGCACAAAACTGTTGGATGAAAATAGTGGACTCAATATAGGTTTTGGTGCAGGTGTACGAATTTGGCACACTTTAAGGGAATGATTGTCATTTTATAGCTGGTTCTAGGGATAAGTGTCAGATATGGTTTGGGCTTGATCAATTATTTAATGATGCTGTTGCTGGATAACTAAGCATTTGATAAAGTATTATATAATTTTAGGTAAGAATTGTTTTATTAACAGAGATTGCAATACTTTTATGTGCTCGAGTGTCCAAGTCTTGTCAATTTTCTACTGTCTATAATCCCCTGAGATGATACTAGGCTCAACAGAAGGGTTCATAGAGTGCATATTGGCATGTTAAATTTATTAGTGAGACCTAGTGTGAAGTCCTTGGCCAAAGCCTTATGATGTATGGGAAAACCTATTTGTTAGATGTGCATTTTAAGCTCAGAGAACAAAGTTTCAACTCTCACAAACTGGGGAAGCCTCTAGATGAGAATGCAATAATACATTTGTTATGGATACCATTCATCATACAAAAGAATAAAAATTGAAACACAATCCATTAGTAATAGAACAAATAAAATCTTTAGATTGTGTGGAACAAAGACAGTTAAATATTGGGCAGTCCATGTGTTAAAGGAAGACTGTGTTTTGCTTCAGAGGAAGATAACTAAAACCTGTTTTATATAGTCTTACACAAATGTTAAAGATGACACTTGAGGTCTATTTTCCATGGACCATGGTTGGACTGATATCTTGTCATCCTTTTATGTTTCTTTCATGTTCCTCGAGTGCTTCAGCAGATATTTCGCTTTAACCTTAAGGCTTCAAATGGTCTGCAGCTTACAACTTCGAAGAAAAATATCAGTTTTTCTTACCATTTCTTTCCTGTTGTTAGGTGTTGTTCTGTTACAAATGACAAAATTCTCTTCCACTTGAGAAAGATCTGCATCATTTTATTCGTCTTAAATTCCCATTTTTCTTCCTTTGAATGTATAGATATCTAACTGTTGTTAATATCAATCTCGTGAAGATTCTTGAGCCTCGGACTGTCCACCCCAAGTCCTGATGCGCTCCTCAGCTTGGACAGCCTGTGCATTTGAGCAAATGTAGTCATGTAACCTGTAATGGATGCGATCCATGGTAATGCAGCTTTATAATTTATATATATAAATGTCTTTGTATGATGTATTTGTTGATTCATGTCTCCAACTTGTGCATCTTTGTGATTATACATTCAATATAGTTGTTGTTGTTTAATTTTCTCTTTCATGAGTTCAGAACTTAAAGTGACCAAAATCTTTTTGATGTCTATCCATGCAGGTCATGCTATTCCCGCCTACCTCTTTCTGCCAATTCGTTCTGAAGGAAATCACCATCAAAATCACTGTCTGAACAAGACAACCCACCAACATTCCAGTCCAGATGCCCTGCATGTCAACCAATTTAAAGTTGAATATCTGCTCCTTTTGTGATTGAAGTTACAAATATCTGTTATGCCCCTCACCAGTGCATTAAGTTTGAACTTGAAACCAAGAACAGCGCCTACGGGCAATCCAAAGAGGTAGTAGCACCCAATGTTTATGAAGGCCACCATGGACTGCCAACCCGCACCAATTGCTACACCTGCAAATTCGATTGATATTCTTTTGGTCGCAAGAAAGTTCCATTTTCTGCTACTCTTGCAAATTGAGGTTGGAAGATGTACATACCGGACAGAACCGGTTGGATACTGTTGAGAAAGATTGTGGGTCCTAATAGATAGGCAATCTTGGCTGTCTCTCTCGCCACCTCAGGAACGTTCGTGAACAGATCCGGTAAATGAGTCCTGGCAATGAGAACGGCAATGGAGAATAATAGCCCAATCAGTGCTGATGTAGAGACAGTCACCAATACGGAGAATTTTGCAGCTTTTGGATGTCCTGCACCGAGTTCATTTGATACCCTCACACTGCAAGATAAAAGACTCAACACTTTTGTTGAATGGGAAATCTTCATGTTATGGTCTGGAATTAAGAAGTTACCAACCTGACGGCGGTATTGAATCCCAGAGCGATCATCAACGCCCAAAGTTGATAGTTCATACTGCAGTAAGATGTTTTCAAGAAGAATAGAAGGGAGGGATTATTAGTGTGAGTTGGAAAACTTTGGACTAGTTTGGTAACCCTTCTCATTCTCCTGCTAGATCACCCAAAAAAATATTGTTTGGAATCCTTAATTTGTGTGATCATTCATGGGCAGCCAAGGCATGGAATCTATCAGAATTTGATTCACAAGAAAGAAATAATTCTTTCTGGATCAGGGTTACCAAACTGGCTGCATGAATTGACGAAAACAACATTCTATAAGCATCTTACCATATGGAGATGGCATCAACTGCAACTTTTGGATTTTTCAGGCAACCTACGAGGATGATCACTGCGGTGTAGTACCACAGTTCCAAACTGTCACAGAAGCAAAAATTATGAACCAAGAACAAAAGAAGCCTTTGATGTTTAAACAATGTGTACTAACCATAGCATTACAGCTGATGCAATGGAGAGCTTCACAAAGGCAGCTAAAGAATGAAATGCAGATAAAGAGAAACCAGTCCATGATTCAGGGAAGATCCCACATATCACATATATAAACTGAGCCAAGTTTATGAGCCACCATGAAATGTTCCCTGCAATTGCTGCCCCAGCCAATCCGTATCCAAGTCTCGTCATGAAGACCCAGTTCAAGAACACATGGAAACCCAATCCGACCCCAGATATGATGGTCATGACCCATACTTTGCTCTGGGATTGAAGGAACTTCTGAATGGGGAAATTCACCGCATAAGCAAACAATTCAGGGATTACCCATATAGCGAATTTTCCAGCCATTTCTGCTATTTCATGGTCCTGGCGAAGGCCTTTCAGTATCGGAGATGTTAAGACATAAATGGGGGTCAGGATTAACGCGGTGACTCCTGTTATGATCCACGATCGCTGCATGTAGACTCCGAGCATGTTGAGCTGACCTGCACCAACTGCCTGACCGCAGAGCGTCTCCAGAGCACTTCCCATGCCTAGCTACACAGATAGCTGTTATTAGCCGTTATGGATTAGTTGATGATCAGCAATCCATTGACTCGATGTAACATCATTTTTTGTGTCACTTTGTTCTTTTTTTAATGGAACAACAGACTGAATGATGTGTTTATTTTTTAACCCCAATAATTTGATGGTTGTATGCCATTTGAACAGCCAAAAAAGGTGGGTTTGGCATTGTATTCTGGCTATATAAACATTGCAGTTCATCAACAGCATTGTATTTTTTTTGCATGGTTAACATCATATTATTGAGGCACAGCTAGACAAAACTATATATGCTCCACAACATGTTTTTCTTGGTGGCCTATGCTTCCTACTTTTATTTTTTGTGTTGGGTCTTTATGTGTCCTATGCTCTCCACAGCTAGTGAAGATCTCGCGAGGATCAAAGAATATATGTTTAATCTCAATCTCCCAACAACCCTCTATTATCATATACATTTATTAAATGAATAATTTAGGAGCAGTCCGCGGTCCGTATGTTTTGATTTTTTTAAAAAATAATATATATCATCTTATGAGTTATATACTTGAATGAAAAATGTACATTACTCCATAACAAATTGAATCGACTCATTTTTATAAATATATAAAAAATTAAGGAGGTATATACCTCATTGAATGATTATGAAGATAATATAGTCCCTTCGCGCGAACTGCTTGTAACAATGCTCAAAATGAATAACGTTATTACATCCCTGATAATTTTTTTCCAAACAACTGTCAACTGGGAGCTAAAAACAATTCCTACTTTTATTGTTGTAAATCCACGAAAAATCAATTAAAACCACAAACCCCCAAATAAAATAAAAACCTTTTCTTATGAAAGAATTCATTCACTCTTTTATTTGAAGATATATGGCTCTCAATGGTTCCATAAAAAAAAAAATTGTAACCATGCACCAAAATTCAGCTTCCACATGAAACCCAACATTCAATTATTGCAAAACATCAAAAACCATTGAAATGGATGAAA